>JAUIMM010001445.1:7500-352500 GCA_031769625.1 Taudactylus pleione
TAGATAGATAGATAATGAGATAGATAGAGAGATATGAGATAGATATTAGATAGATAGATAGATAGATAGATAGAGATAGATAGATAGATAATGAGATAGATAGAGAGATATGAGATAGATATTAGATAGATAGATAGATAGATAGAGTAGATAGATAGATATGAGATAGATAGATAGATAGATAGATAGATAGATAGATAGATGAGATAGATAGAGATAGGATAGTGTGTTAGATAGTGTAGATGTGATAGTGTATGAGTGAGTGTGTTGAGATAGATAGATAGATAGATATTGAGTAGAGTAGATAGATTGTAGATGATAGAGTTGTTTTGAGTTGTGTGTGTAGTTGTTTGTGTGTGTGTTTGTTGATGTGATTTGAGTTTGTTGAGTGATTGAGTTAGATATGTAGATAGATAGATAGATAGAGAGATAGATAGATAGATAGATAGATAGAGTAGAGATTGAGATAGATATGTAGATAGATAGTTAGTAGTTAGATGATGTGATATTGTGATAGATAGAGTGTGAGATAGATAGTAGATAGATAGATAGAGTAGTGTGATTGATAGTTTGATAGATTGTAGATGTGATAGATAGTGTTTTGAGTAGTGTGTGATTGTGTAGTTTGTGTTGTTAGTGTGTAGATGAGATGTTGAGATAGTTAGTGATTTAGATAGATTAGTAGATAGATAGATAGATAGATAGATAGATAATGAGATTGATAGAGAGATATGAGATAGATATTAGATAGATAGATAGATAGATAGATAGATTAGAGAGATAGATAGATAGATAGATAGATAATGAGATAGATAGAGAGATATGAGTGATATTAGATAGATAGATAGATGTTAGATAGATAGATAGTGAGTGTTAGTGAGATAGTGAGATTTGTTAGTATTAGTGATAGATAGATAGATGAGAGTGATAGATAGATAGATAGATAGATAGATAGATATGAGATAGATGAGATGAGATATGAGATGTAGATAGATAGATAGATAGATAGATAGATAGATGAGATAGATGAGAGTGATATGAGATAGATATTAGATAGATAGATAGATAGATAGATAGATAGATAGATAGATAGATAGATAGATAGATAGATAGATAGATAGATAATGAGATAGATAGAGAGATATGAGATAGATATTAGATAGATAGATAGATAGATAGATAGATAATGAGATAGATAGAGAGATATGAGATAGATATTAGATAGATAGATAGAGAGATAGATAGATAGATAGATAGATAATGAGATAGATAGAGAGATATGAGATAGATATTAGATAGATAGATAGATAGATAGATAGATAGATAGATAATGAGATAGATAGAGAGATATGAGATAGATATTAGATAGATAGATAGATAGATAGATAGAGAGATAGATAGATAGATAGATAGATAGATAGATAATGAGATAGATAGAGAGATATGAGATAGATATTAGATAGATAGATAGATAGATAGATAGAGAGATAGATAGATAGATAGATAGATAGATAGATAGATAGATAGATAATGAGATAGATAGAGAGATATGAGATAGATATTAGATAGATAGATAGATAGATAGATAGATAGATAGATAATGAGATAGATAGAGAGATATGAGATAGATATTAGATAGATAGATAGATAGATAGATAGAGATAGATAGATAGATAGATAGATAGATAGATAATGAGATAGATAGAGAGATATGAGATAGATATTAGATAGATAGATAGATAGATAGATAGATAATGAGATAGATAGAGAGATATGAGATAGATATTAGATAGATAGATAGATAGATAGTAGATAGAGAGATAGATAGATAGATAGATAGATATGAGATAGATAGAGAGATATGAGATAGATATTAGATAGATAGATAGATAGATAGATAGATAGATAGATAGATAGATAGTTGAGATGAGATATGATATAGATAGATAGATAGATAGATAGATAGTGTTAGATTGATAGATAGATAGATAGATTGATGATGAGTTAGATGAGATGTGAGTTTGATAGTTAGATAGATAGATAGATAGATGAGTTAGATTGTAGAGAGATATGAGATAGTTATTAGATAGATAGATAGATAGATAGAGAGATAGATAGATAGATAGATAATGAGATAGATAGAGAGATATGAGATAGATATTAGATAGATAGATAGATAGATAGATAGATAGAGAGAGAGAGATAGGGCCTGATTCAGAGCCACTCGTAAGCGGCCGCTCGTTCGTTCCGAGCGATGTTTGCCCAACTGCGCAAGCGTATGGATTTTAATACGCAGGCGCGAACCAGTCAGTGCGGCCGAAAATCGTTTGTTCGCTAAATAGCGAATGCCTGCTATTTTGAGTGACAGAATGAGGCGTATGTGGGTGGTAACGGGGGAAGGTGCTTGAAAACGGGGAGTGGAGATCAGAACGCAGGCGTGCTTAAAGGTCAAAACGGGCGTTTTATGGGTGTGCATAATTAATACAGCAGCGTCATTGACCACGTCACTGGGTTATTTTATAGCCAGAACTGCTCGCATGATTGTGGTAGGAAAAACCAACCACAAGAATAGCGAGCAGTTCATACGCTGTTCGATGTACTCGATTAATCTAATAAATAGCGGACATGACGTAGGATGCGAGCGGCCAGGGGGCGTAGTTATCCAAAAAACGACCGCATGTTTTGTTCGCTCGTTCGGACATGGAGGCGTCAACAGACCGCAAAGAGCGAACGGTTCATTTGAATAGCCACCACCTTTTCCTGAACGACCGTCCGCAAATAGCGTCCGGCTCTGAATCAGGCCCATAGATAGATAGATAGATAATGAGATAGAGAGAGAGAGAGAGAGAGAGAGCTAGATAGATAGATAGATAGATAGATAGATAGATAGATAGATATGAGATAGATAGATAGATAGATAGTTAGATAGAGAGAGAGATAGATAGATAGATAGATAGATAGATAGATAGATAGATAGATAATGAGATAGAGAGAGAGAGAGAGAGAGAGATATGAGATAGATAGATAGATAGATAGATAGATAGATAGATAGATAGATAGATAGATAGATAGAGAATGAGATAGATAGAGAGAGAGAGATAGATATGAGCTAGATAGATAGATAGATAGATAGATAGATAGATATGAGATAGATAGATAGTTAGAGAGATAGATAGATAGATAGATAGATAGATAGATAGATAGATAGATAGATAGATAGATAATGAGATAGATAGAGAGAGAGAGAAAGAGAGAGAGAGAGAGATATGAGATAGATATTAGATAGATAGATAGATAGATAGATAGATAGATAGATAGATAGATAGAGAATGAGATAGATAGAGAGAGAGAGAGATAGATATGAGATAGATAGATAGATAGATAGATAGAGAGAGAGAGATAGATAATTTCCAAAGCCCCACTTAAAAATTCCCACTTCGACAACTGTATGTATATATATCTTATATATATAAGTAATTGATCTGTTTGTATGTTTACTGTCCGGTCAGGGCCGGATTAACAATGGGGCGGGTGGAGCTACAGCTCCAGGCCCACCCACAAAAATAGGCCCACAGGATCCTCTGTAGTTTTGACATTGTCACCACTACCAGCCGCACTGCAATGCCCATTTACCTCCAGCTTTCCTAGGCTTTGCCCATCCAGCCCCGGCCGTTCCAGAAGCTCTGCAATGCTTGGATATCAGAAGCACCACCCATGTGTCCAATGCAGTGCCGATCAACCAGCTCTACGAAGCCCCGCCCATTCGGTTACATCTGTCGAAGCCCCGCCCATTTGTTTACATCTGTCGAAGCCCCGCCACCTGTGGCACTTAAGCCCCCGCCCCCATGTCACCTAAAGAGCCCCGCACATTCACTTCCCCCCAATCCCTCCCTCCTCAGCAACTCAGTTGGTGGGCACCTGGTTCCAGGCACTAATAATATATGAAAAGTGGAGCCACACAGAGCTGCCTCGAGAAGTACTGATTAACCCAGCAAGTCAGTCACAGTGTAATGTCTGGTGCTGCTCTGCTCTGTGTGTTATGACCTTCCCCTGGGGCGGGTGGGCGGGTGGGCGGGCTGGCTGTCTGTCTGTCTGTCTGTCTATCTATCTATCTATCCTCATATATTATTCCTGAGAGCTGCAACTTTGATGTATGTACGGATTAATATTGGGGGTACAGTCAGACGGTATACTTTTTTACGGGAGTGCCGGACCTGCTGCAGTGTGTATATATGGGATGTAATACCGGTGCCAAAATCCCGTCACCAGTATCCCGACCGTCGGCATCCCAAAGGTAAGTATTGGGGTGCAGGGGGAGGGTAGCGTTAGCTAGCGGGGTTAGGCACTAGGGGGAGGGTTAGGCACCAGAGAGGGTTAGGATTAGGGTGCCGGGAGGGGGTGTTAGGTTTAGGGGGAGGTTAGTTTTAGGAACTAGGGGAGGAGGTTAGGCACCGGGGAGGGTGGGTTAGGGTAGGGGTTAGAATAGTACTCAGCACAGTGACCTATGGGTGTCGGTATTCACACTGTCGGGATGCCGCTGTTGGTATTGCGACCAGCTGCATCCCGACAGCTGGGATATCATACCCAACCTGTGTGTGTGTGTGTATGTGTATATATATATATATATATACACATATATTTTTCCTATCCCCCTCTGTCCCACCACGTCTCTATTCCCACTCCCTCCTCTCCTCTTCTGCCATTCCGGCTCCAACATACAGGACTGGGGTTCTAGACCAAGTGGAGTCCAGGCCGAGATTTTCCTTTAGCGCTTCCCCCTTCACACACCATCTGCCACCAAAGCCCTAAGCTAAGTACACACAAGATGATATTTTGGATGATTTGTCCTTTTGGGATGAATCGGAATGACAAATTGTCCACATCATCCCGTGTGTATGCACTATTGCGTGCTCCTGCGCATCTTTCGTCGCATGTTCAGATCTGCCTGCAGTGCAGGACAATCTGGATATCTGGTGGCCAACACCATGGTTCTGGATACGGCAGGGGAACAATATATCTGTTGGTCATACAGCAGCTCGTACAGTGTGTTTCGAACTGCACGATTTATATCGGGCCATCGCTGAGTACACACATTGGCCCTCATTCAGAGCCGCTCGTTAGCGGCAGTACGCTCGTTCCGAGCGATGTTCGCACATCTGCGCATGCGTACGGTTTTTAGTACGCATGCGCGAACCAGTCAGTGCGGCTGAAAATCGTTTGTTCGCTAAATAGCGAATGCCTGCTATTTTGAGTGACAGGAGGAGGCGTATGTGGGTGGTAACAGGGGAAGGTGCTTGAAAACGGGGAGTGGAGATCAGAACGCAGGCGTGCTTAAAGGTCAGAACGGGCGTTTTATGAGTGTGCATAATTAATACAGCAGCGTCATTGACCACGTCACTAGGTTATTTTATAGCCAGAACTGCTCGCAAAATTGTGGTAGCAAAAACCAACCACAAGAATAGCGAGCAGTTCATACCCTGTTCGATGTACTCGATTAATCTAATAAATAGCGGACATGACGTAGGATGCGAGCGGCCAGGGGGCGTAGTTATCCAAAAAACGACCGCAAGTTTTGTTCGCTCGTTCGGACATGGAGGCGTCAACAGACCGCAAAGAGCGAATGGTTCATTTGAATAGCCACCCCCTTTTCCTGAACGACCGTCCGCAAATAGCGTCCGGCTCTGAATCAGGCCCATAGATAGATAGATAGATAATGAGATAGAGAGAGAGAGAGAGAGAGCTAGATAGATAGATAGATAGATATGAGATAGATAGATAGTTAGATAGAGAGATAGATAGATAGATAGATAGATAGATAGATAGATAGATAGATAGATAGATAGATAATGAGATAGATAGATAGAGAGAGAGAGAGAGAGAGAGAGAGAGAGATATGAGATAGATAATAGATAGATAGATAGATAGATAGATAGATAGATAGAGAATGAGATAGATAGAGAGAGAGAGATAGATATGAGCTAGATAGAGAGAGAGAGAGATAGATATGAGCTAGATAGATAGATAGATAGATAGATAGATATGAGATAGATAGATAGTTAGAGAGATAGAGAGATAGATAGATAGATAATGAGATAGATAGAGAGAGAGAGAGAGAGAGATATGAGATAGATATTAGATAGATAGATAGATAGATAGATAGATAGATAGATAGATAGATAGATAGATAGATAGATAGATAGATAGATAGATAGAGAATGAGATAGATAGAGAGAGAGAGAGAGAGATAGATATGAGATAGATAGATAGATAGATAGATAGAGAGAGAGAGAGAGAGAGAGAGAGAGATATGAGCTAGATAGAGAGAGAGAGAGAGATAGATATGAGCTAGATAGATAGATAGATAGATAGATAGATAGATAGATAGATAGATAGATAATGAGATAGATAGAGAGAGAGAGAGAGATATTAGATAGATAGATAGATAGATAGATAGATAGATAGATAGATAGATAGATAGATAGATAGATAGATAGATAGATAGATAGATAGATAGAGAATGAGATAGATAGAGAGAGAGAGAGATAGATATGAGATAGATAGATAGATAGATAGATAGATAGATAGATAGAGAGAGAGAGAGAGAGAATTTTATTGTGTTTTATATACATTTTTTAGCTGAAGTACCCGGCGTTGCCCAGCTTTAAAGTTTCACATTATTAAGTTTTACTAAGATGATATTCATCATCCATCCAATGGAAGGCTCAGAACAGGCTCTCCGGGTTCTGAGTTCTGCCCAGTGTACATCAACGGGAGGTCAGATTGGGATCTTAACCCCTAATATGTCTTCTGGGAGCCAATGTTACCACTCTGTGAAGTCTTCGTCCAAATTATGTGATCTCGTCCAAATCCACCCAGTGGAAGGCTCACAACAGGCTCCCCGGGTCAAAGTTCTGCCCAGTGTACATAAACGGGAGGTCCGACCGGGATCTTAACCCCCTACAACCTGGTCAGGATCCAACTGGACCACCTAGCGTTGGTTTCATCCCAATCGGTGCAGGGGTGTCCGAATGCATAACCGGTCAGGCAAACAAACAAACAGACCAATGAATTTTATACTGTATATAAGGTTAAACAATGGAAAGAAAAGCTGTAACCTATAGACCATGGCCCTGATTCAGAGGCGCTCGCTATTTGCCGTTTTTTTTCACCCCAGCCTCCAGGCCGCTCGCTAGGCTGCAGCTTTAGCGGGCGGCCTGGCGATGGTCGTGATTATCACGACCATCGGGCTTGCGACGAGACCCTTGTGGTAGGGTCTCGCCCACCGCAAGCCCCAGTGAACTTCCTGCTCTAATAGAGGAGGAAGTTCACTACTGACATCACGTGTGATATCAGTAGGGCCGCCCACAAACGGCAGGCGTTCCTTCGGGAACGCCTCCGTTTGTGCAGCCGCCCCCCTGACCCGCCTACAAAACGGGGCGAGCTGTCGCATTGCAGTGACCGCCATCTAATACAGAGAGCATTGCAGTGACCTCTATATAGTTACAGTGCCTGCCATATAATAGAAAGACCATCAGTGACCCACATATAATGCAGAGAGCATCGCAGTGACCACTATATAATGCAGGGAGCATCTCAGTGACCACCATTTAATACAGGGAGCATCACAGTGATCACCATATAATACAGAGCATCACAGAGACCGCCATATAATACAAAATGTTAGAGTGACTGCCATATAATACAGAGAGCATTGCAGTGACCACCATGCATTACAGAGAGCATCACAGTGATCGCCATATAATACAGAGAGCATCGCAAAGACTGCCATATAATATAGAGAGTATCACAGTGACTGCCATATAACACAGACAGTATCGCAATGACCACCCTATAATACAGAGAGCGTTCAGTGACCACAATATACTGCAAAAAGCAATATGGATATACATTCATACACAAACCCCACCACTGACAGTATTAAAACACATCCAGCACCCCCCCCCCCCCAAAAAAAAAATGCACCTCTCCCCATTGAAACATTTACACACCTCCTCTGGCACTTACCTGTCCAGAGGGAGGATTGTCTGGCCCCTATTGGGCTCCAGAGTGTCCTGCCCCTGCAATGCTCCTCTGTGAAAGGAGAGGAATATACAGAGATAGGCTACAGGAGAAGAAGGGGCAAGGACTCAGTGTGAGGGGGTGGGGTCTTGTCCAGGGGTAGGAGTTAATAGCAGAATAGACAGACAGGGTAGAGAAGAGGAGGGGGCAGGGACTCAGTAACTCAGGGAGGGAGGGGAGGGAGTATTTGGGTATCCACAGCTCAAATGCGGGCAAATGATATTTCAGAGTAGAAACCAGCTTCCACTAATTAGACAACTCCACCTGCAGGGCCCTGACTAAACTCTCAAATATTTGGTAACACAACATTAGATTCTTGGAAAACTATAGATAATTAATTTGCAACTTACACAGCTAGTCAGCGTTGGGGGGGGCACATTTCTGGGATATTAGAGTAAAGGTGGACAAATTATTATCCATATACACAGCCATAATTAGGAGTGTGCGAGTGGTGCTGGATCCCTGGGGGCAGCACTGTAGCTGCCCCTAGGCCACTGCAGCCGGTACAATTGCCTACAGTAGTGGTTCCCAAACTTTTTTGAATCACGGCACCCTAGGGTATCAGCATTGTTTTCACGGCGCCCCTAAGTTTTACTTTGTTATTGTGAAATACAGGAAAAAAATCTAGTAAAATAGTAAAGTGAAGTAAATTGTGCTGACCGGTCATCCTTAGGGTCAGTTATGTGGTGGGGACAGGTTTGTGCTTCTGTTTGTTCACATATTTACATTACATTGACCATAAATAATTTGATTTGGTGCTGGTCCACCAACCTGAGGCACCACTGCAAGTGTGCCAAGGCACCCCAGGGTGCCATGGTGCACAGTTTGGGAACCACTGGCCTACAGCATCCTGAGGACACACCAGGCAGTGTTGTACTTCCTAATGCTAGAGGCCACGCCCCCTCAACACAACATCATGAAGTCACACCTCAGGGGGGCGGGGCCAGAACAGGGCGCATTGCCGCCCTACTTCAGCATTGTCCATATTGGAAACTATGAGGCCTATTCATTAAGCAGATTATGTCCATTATACATTCAAAACAGTAGTTTCCACATGTTTTTAGACACCTACCCATTCAGCATTGCTGCAACGTAGGAGATATCACTGATCACGTCTCCATACTGTAGAATGCGGCTCTCAATTCATCACGCTTCGAAAGTTGAAAAATTAAAAACATAGGCCTCACAGAAAAGAAATAAAACACATTGGCCCCAATAGGAATAAAACTAACACATTGGCCCCGATAGGACTTAAAAAATAAAACTCATAGGCTTCACATTAAAAATAGCAAACACATACAGGCAGGGTTACATATAGAGATTTACATACATACATGCATACATACAATCAGACACATACAGGCAGGGTTACACATAGAGATATACACAAACACACATACAGGCAGGGTTACATACAGAGATATTCATGTATGCACACATACAGACAGGGTTACATACAGAGATATACATACATATATACATACACACACACATACAGGCAGGGTTACATATAGAGACATATACAATCACATACAGGCAGGGTTACATATAGAGATATACATACACACACATACAGGCAGGGTTACATATAGAGATATACATACATACATACACACACACATATAGGCAGGGTTACATATAGAGATATACATACATACACACACATACAAGCAGGGTTACATATAGAGATATACATACACATACATACAGGCAGGGTTACATACAGAGATATACATACACACACATACAGGCAGGGTTATATATATATATATATATACAGGCAGGGTTCACATAGAGATATACATATGCACACACATACAGGCAGGGTTACATATAGAGATATACATACACACAATCACATACAGGCATGGTTACATATAGAGATATACATACACACACATACAGACAGGGTTACATATAGAGATATACATACACACAATCACATACAGGCAGGGTTATAAATAGAGATATAAGATATACATACACACACATACAGGCAGGGTTACATATGGAGATTTACATATATACAGACAGACAGAGATATACATACACACAATCACATACAGGCAGGGTTACATATGGAGATTTACATATATACAGACAGAGATATACATATAAAGATATACATACACACAGGCAGGGTTACATATAGAGATATAAATACACAAAGGTACAGTTACATATACAGAAATACATACACACACATACAAAGTGGTGGACACAACAAATGTAGTCTCACTTCCTCCCACCTTGATGTAGAGCCTCCAGTAGTTCCCTCATCCTCCTACCTGTGGCCTTTTCTGACAAATGAAACAAGGTGGTGTAGCCTTGCCCCCCTGTTAGGGTCAGAGAAGCATGTGTGCTGGGCTCCTCCAATCAGGGCTCAGCACATGCTCCTCTGATGCCCCCCCCCCAGATGTCTCATCATAGAGAAGCAGCAGAAAGAAGCTGCTGTGAGTACTATGCCCGGTCATTGCCCCTTCCCTGATGCAGCATGGTGGCACCCTCCTCAGCATAGAGCTCTACAAGGCCACATACCAGGCATTACGTTCGGGACACAATTACTCAAAGACACAATTACCGACGTGGCTGAGACCACACCGAGATATGATCTGCTGTAGAAATGGACTTGTGGCCTGTATCATATCACTATACATACATGTGGATACCAGAAGACAAACCATCGACCATCAGCAGCAAACCATCGATGGCTGATGGTCCAATCCTAATGCAGCACAGGACATTGGAGCGATGTAAATCCTCCATCATCCTTGATGTGTCATTCCCAAATTATCCACCAGGTGGAGCCATGTGTTCATATAATTTATGCCACTTATTATGCACTGTACTAAGTTGCTAAAGAACTGTTTATCTTGCTTATTCTCTGCCATTATAATAAAATCACCCCCAGAGTAATCTGAGCAGCAGGAAATTCTTTATTTGTGCTGTTAACTTTATTAAAAAATAAACAAAAACCTCTATTGTATTTATTGGATACATATATTACACTTCTTCATTTATACATTGTAAAATGTGAGGTATCTTCATTACTAGCGCATCCAAGCAGGAGGATAAACTTTATTAATTACAATTGCTGCTCGTTATATTATTTCAGCGGCTGTTCTGGCGCCTATGCTCAGGGTCGTGTTAATATGCTTGGTATATAATTGGGTACAGCCGTTCCCTCTCCTCAGATTGCGCCGATTCGCAACAAAGTGGAACCCAAGGTGAAATAGGGCCTCGTTCACCCCCTCACCACCCGGACGATATCGGGACAGCTCTTCCAGCGTCCCATGAATTGGGCCTGTTCCAGAATTTCACATATAGAGGACACAACTGCGGACAACTTGGAAATAAATGTGGATGTCCGCCTGCATTCAGGGTCAGCTGCATCTGTGTAACCGCGGGAAACCGCCCCCGTACACTCGCTGGCGTCATTATTAGCGCCATTCGCACCAGTCTTATCCTTGCTGCAGGAGATCGGTCTGAAGTTGGACAGATCTCTGCTCACCTCTGAATTCCGTCTCCAGGACACTCCCTCGGAATACTTGTCCTGTGCGTGAGCTCTGCTGCCGACTCCGTACTCGCTCTAACGGGTCTATTTACTAAGCAGTGTTAGGAGACAGAGTGAAAAGTGATAAGGTGCCAGCCAATCAGCTCCCAACTGTCATCTCACAGGCTGTGTTTGAAAAATGACAGTTGGGAGCTGATTGTCTGGCACCTTATCACTATTCACTCTGTCTCCTAACACTGCTTAGTAAATAGACCCCTAAGTTGCGTATGCAGGCTCCATGGCTAAATATCATGAGATTTGTACGCAGTCGGAATTGCGTGCAGCTCTGAATTAGGCTGTTGTGTGTAATATGTATTATTGTCCTCAATGCATTCAATGACATCAGAATTTACTATTGGGGGATCCCCCAGGCTCCAGTTATCATCCTCATTAGCAGTGACGATAACACAATAATCAGACCCTGCTCCTATAGTACATGCCTGCTAGCAGAACGCCATCTATGAGGGCACTAGCACTAGGGGCGGGCACGATGACGGAAGCAGGGCAGTGGCTCATATAGCACCATTCTAGATATCTTCTCTGCCTGTGGCTCAGATCATATACAAGCATTCATGGATGTGGTGCAGTTTAAAGGTTCCGCCAGCAGGCAATGGGCTGTCACCTGGTCCTCTGGCCAAAGCGTCAGATTCCGGAGACCTGAGGTGCAGCGTGCCCCAGGTCATACTTGTCTACTTTTAAAAACTAGTTTTAGGGAGATTGTAGAATGCGGAATGTGGCGCTGGTAACGGGGCTCAAAGGTTGTGTCTAACTCCGCCTGTGGGCGTATCTATTGACACTCAGGGCGTATCTAACTCCGCCTGTGGGCGTATCTATTGACACTCAGGGCGTATCTAACTCCACCTGTGGGCGTATCTATTGACACTCAGGGCGTATCTAACTCCACCTGTGGGCGTATCTATTGACACTCAGGGCGTATCTATTGACACTCAGGGCGTATCTAACTCCACCTGTGGGTGTATCTATTGACACTCAGGGTGTTTCCTGCAGTGAACCAGGAGACTCCTGCAGGATAGGTAAGTATGCTCCTTACCGATACAGTGACTAGCATATACCCCACAGTGCCCAGAAGGCGCACAACTCACATACCCATACAGTGCTCAGCAAACACCCCCATACCCATAATGTTCAGTATACACCCTCCATACCCATACAGTAATCACCATGCATCCTTCCATACCAACACAGTGGCCAGCATGCACCCCCTCCATACCCACAGTGTTCAGTGTACACACCCCATACCAACACAATGCCCAGTATATACCCCAACATATAACATACAGTGCCCAGCATACATACCGAGACAATGCCCAGCATGCACACCCCATACCAACAGTGCCCTGTATATACCCTATATACCATACAGTGCCCAGCATACATACCCATACAGTGCCAAGCATGCATACTCCATACCCATACAGTGCCCAGCAAGCACACCCCATACCAACACAATGCCCAGCAAGCACCCCCTCCATACCCACACAGTGCTCAGTATACACACCCCATACCAACACAGTGCCCAGTATATGCCCCAACATATACCATACAGTGTCCAGCATACATACCCAGACAATGCCCAGCATGCACACCCCATACCAACAGTGCCCAGCATACATACCCATACAGTGCCCAGCAAGCACACCCCATACCCACACTGACACAGTACCCATCATACACCCCCATACAGTGATCAACATACACCCCCTATACCCACAAACTCAAAGTGCCGAGCATGCACCCCCCACATACATAGTGCCAGACACACACACATACAGTACAGTAATACATTACTATTCTATACCTGTAGCACAGCCACACAGCATCTGTCATGGCCCTGGGTCCAGCCACAGAGAGCAATGATAACTAGAGGAGAGGGTAAATACTGGGCCTGATTCAGACCCGCTCGCGAGCGCTGAATGCTCGCAAGCGGGTCGATGTTGGGCCAGTGCGCATGTGCACGACGGACTCGGCTCCGACATGCACATGCACGAGACCCGGATAGCGACAGGTAAGCCGTCGCTATGGGTCTCGCTACAAACGGGGCGTGCTGTCGATGGTGAGTGACAGCACGCCCCCTTTGGTGGGCGTGCCGGGGGCATGGCTGGCCAGACGGAGGCGTTCCCATGGGAACGCCTACCGCCTGGGGCCGGCCCCACTGACATCACAAGTGATGTCAGTGGGAGTGCTCTCGGCTCGAATAGAGCCAAAAGCACTCCAGGGCTTGTGGCAATGAGACCCTATCACAAGGGTCTAGTCACAAGCCCGATGATCGCAATGGTCTTGACCATCGCGACCATCCTTTTGGCCACTCGCTATCAGGAAGGACGGCCCTGATTCAGAGCGAGCACTCTGTCAGAGCATCCGGCTCTGAATCAGGCCCACTGCCCTCACAGCAGAAGGGTGGCGGCCATGTTGCTGAAGCTATACAATTCCTGACACCTCTCTTTCATATGCTCTCTCCCTAGTGGCCGCCGGCTGCAATTACAGCTACAATTGCAGACAGCAGAGGAATGCGGGGGATTTAATTAAGTTTGCGGGGCATCGGGAGACTGTGCCTTGATCCGGGAGTCTCCCGCAGGAATCGGGAGGGTAGGCAGGTATGCCCCAGGTTCCGTCTGAGGGTGCCACAACATGACCTGATGAATAGACACACCAATGCATTAAATTAGGCACATTGCACACACACCTTTGTTTTTGGTTTTACTTTAATTTTAATTTCAAGTTACGATTTATTTGATGGACACTAGCACTTATGCATTTAGCATTTTTTTGTGTAATGTGTCACGTGTGATGGCGTGTTATTTACGCAATGGTTACTGGGTGGTCATTTATCTTGTAGAAGAACAAACTGGTGCTTTCACTTTAAAGTAGACAGATTCGGGACCAGTATCTCGGGGTATGAGCACCCAGGGTTCGATTTTAGGAGCAAACGCAGGATGTCCACAGGGCAGCTTGCAGATGCTTAATTTTATAGCGCGTGCTGACAGCCTACGGAGGGGGCATAATTAGCTTGTAACTGAAGAGACCGAGGGGGGTACTGTGCATTCTCCATATTGACTCCTATATGGAGGCTTCAAACCCTAACCAAGATTGCCACTATCTGTACTTCTGGGCATGCATGGCACCATCTTGTCATTGTGTTAGAGTGCCACAGTGGGATGCGGACGCTGGTACCACTTAGCTCCAGAGAGACCCTGTAATTACCATGTGTTCCATCCTGCTACAACTGCTACCCACATACAGTCCGCGGCTGGTGACCCTGTATACAGCGCTCTGTGCTGAGAGTCTGTATATACATAACAGTGAGTACAGCTGTACCAATCACATTACTGCTGCATAAACCACCCACTGGCTCAGTACTGGGCTGTTCACTGACTCAGGGCTTCCGCAGTGTGTACAACTGCTCTGCCATACTGCTGCCTATAGTACACACATATTCCCATGGGTCTTGGGTCCAGGTACACAAGCACCAGTCACACAAGCCCCACATGTTCAGAACTCCCAGAAGCACACATGCGCAATTAGACACCTGCAAACACAGAGTAAAGACAGCACAGAGTGTTTCCAGCCACAGCCGGATTTAGACCTCATGGGCACAGGCAAACGCAGGGGGGGGGGGGTTCCGTCTGCCTGGAAACCCCCTTCCCCAGCACACACTATGATCTCAATATAAAGTGATATAATAGAATGTTACTAGCGCTGCATGTTCTTCTCAGTATCACAAATTAAATGATTAGCACCAACTGTGGATCTTTTAAAATGTGTCAGCCAGTAGTAAATATACCTGTGCACCAACTAGGAGAGCAAGAAAACATGCACTGTTAGGGGTGCACTGCTATAGACCATCAATAGGGTTATTAATTAATACTGTATAATAATACACTATCCAGTACATAAGGAGACCGATATTTCCAGGACAGTGCTAAATTCTTCTGCTGCTCCCTCAGACTCCCGGATTTGCTCCCATGCCCTGGAATGGTGCCCACATCTGAAAAAAAAACATTCTGCTCAGACAGGATGGACCTACTGCCGCATCTAATGGCGCACTGTGATCAATAGTCCTGTATATGCTGGATATATGACACACAATACACTATGTATGACACATATAATGGGTTACTGTGATCACTGGTCCTGTATATGCTGGATACATGACACACAATACACTATGTATGACACATATAATGGGTTACTGTGATCACTGGTCCTGTATATGCTGGAATTATGACACACAATACACTATGTATGACACATATAATGGGTTACTGTGATCACTGGTCCTGTATATGCTGGATATATGACACACAATACACTATGTATGACACATATAATGGGTTACTGTGATCGCTGGTCCTGTATATCTGGAATTATGACACACAATACACTATGTATGACACATATAATGGGTTACTGTGATCGCTGGTCCTGTATATGCTGGAATTATGACACACAATACACTATGTATGACACATATAATGGGTTACTGTGATCACTGGTCCTGTATATGCTGGAATTATGACACACAATACACTATGTATGACACATATAATGGGTTACTGTGATCACTGGTCCTGTATATGCTGGATATATGACACACAATACACTATGTATGACACATATAATGGGTTACTGTGATCGCTGGTCCTGTATATGCTGGAATTATGACACACAATACACTATGTATGACACATATAATGGGTTACTGTGATCGCTGGTCCTGTATATGCTGGAATTATGACACACAATACACTATGTATGACACATATAATGGTTACTGTGATCACTGGTCCTGTATATGCTGGAATTATGACACACAATACACTATGTATGACACATATAATGGGTTACTGTGATCACTGGTCCTGTATATGCTGGAATTATGACACACAATACACTATGTATGACACATATAATGGGTTACTGTGATCACTGGTCCTGTATATGCTGGAATTATGACACACAATACACTATGTATGATACATATAATGGGTTACTGTGATCACTAGTCCTGTATATGCTGGAATTATGACACACAATACACTATGTATGACGCATATAATGGTTACTGTGATCTCTGGTCCTGTATATGCTGGAATTATGACACACAATACACTATGTATGACACATATAATGGGTTACTGTGATCAATAGTCCTGTATATGCTGGATATATGACACACAATACACTATGTATGACACATATAATGGGTTACTGTGATCGCTGGTCCTGTATATGCTGGAATTATGACACACAATACACTATGTATGACACATATAATGGGTTACTGTGATCACTGGTCCTGTATATGCTGGATATATGACACACAATACACTATGTATGACACATATAATGGTTACTGTGATCACTGGTCCTGTATATGCTGGAATTATGACACACAATACACTATGTATGACACATATAATGGGTTACTGTGATCACTGGTCCTGTATATATGACACACAATACACTATGTATGACACATATAATGGGTTACTGTGATCGCTGGTCCTGTATATGCTGGAATTATGACACACAATACACTATGTATGACACATATAATGGTTACTGTGATCACTGGTCCTGTATATGCTGGAATTATGACACACAATACACTATGTATGACACATATAATGGGTTACTGTGATCACTGGTCCTGTATATGCTGGAATTATGACACACAATACACTATGTATGACACATATAATGGGTTACTGTGATCGCTGGTCCTGTATATGCTGGAATTATGACACACAATACACTATGTATGACACATATAATGGTTACTGTGATCACTGGTCCTGTATATGCTGGAATTATGACACACAATACACTATGTATGACACATATAATGGGTTACTGTGATCACTGGTCCTGTATATGCTGGAATTATGACACACAATACACTATGTATGACACATATAATGGGTTACTGTGATCACTGGTCCTGTATATGCTGGAATTATGACACACAATACACTATGTATGATACATATAATGGGTTACTGTGATCACTAGTCCTGTATATGCTGGAATTATGACACACAATACACTATGTATGACGCATATAATGGTTACTGTGATCTCTGGTCCTGTATATGCTGGAATTATGACACACAATACACTATGTATGACACATATAATGGGTTACTGTGATCAATAGTCCTGTATATGCTGGATATATGACACACAATACACTATGTATGACACATATAATGGGTTACTGTGATCGCTGGTCCTGTATATGCTGGAATTATGACACACAATACACTATGTATGACACATATAATGGTTACTGTGATCACTGGTCCTGTATATGCTGGAATTATGACACACAATACACTATGTATGACACATATAATGGGTTACTGTGATCACTGGTCCTGTATATGCTGGAATTATGACACACAATACACTATGTATGACACATATATTGGTTTACTATGATCACTGGTCCTGTATATGCTGGAATTATGACACACAATACACTATGTATGATACATATAATGGGTTACTGTGATCACTAGTCCTGTATATGCTGGAATTATGACACACAATACACTATGTATGACGCATATAATGGTTACTGTGATCTCTGGTCCTGTATATGCTGGAATTATGACACACAATACACTATGTATGATACATATAATGGGTTACTGTGATCACTAGTCCTGTATATGCTGGAATTATGACACACAATACACTATGTATGACGCATATAATGGGGAACTGTGATCACTGGTCCTGTATACGCTGGAATTATGACACACAATACACTATGTATGACACATATAATGGGTTACTGTGATCACTGGTCCTGTATACGCTGGAATTATGACACACAATACACTATGTATGACACATATAATGGGTTACTGTGATCGCTGGTCCTGTATATGCTGGAATTATGACACACAATACACTATGTATGACACATATAATGGGTTACTGTGATCGCTGGTCCTGTATATGCTGGAATTATGACATACAATACACTATGTATGACACATATAATGGGTTACTGTGATCACTGGTCCTGTATATGCTGGAATTATGACACACAATATACTATGTATGACACATATAATGGTTACTGTGATCTCTGGTCCTGTATATGCTGGAATTATGACACACAATACACTATGTATGATACATATAATGGGTTACTGTGATCACTAGTCCTGTATATGCTGGAATTATGACACACAATACACTATGTATGACGCATATAATGGGGAACTGTGATCACTGGTCCTGTATACGCTGGAATTATGACACACAATACACTATGTATGACACATATAATGGGTTACTGTGATCACTGGTCCTGTATACGCTGGAATTATGACACACAATACACTATGTATGACACATATAATGGGTTACTGTGATCACTGGTTCTGTGTATGCTGGAATTATGACACACAATACACTATGTATGACACATATAATGGGTTACTGTGATCACTGGTCCTGTATATGCTGGAATTATGACACACAATACACTATGTATGACACATATAATGGGTTACTGTGATCACTGGTCCTGTATATGCTGGAATTATGACACACAATACACTATGTATGACACATATAATGGGTTACTGTGATCGCTGGTCCTGTATATGCTGGAATTATGACACACAATATACTATGTATGACACATATAATGGTTACTGTTATCTCTGGTCCTGTATATGCTGGAATTATGACACACAATACACTATGTATGATACATATAATGGGTTACTGTGATCATTAGTCCTGTATATGCTGGAATTATGACACACAATACACTATGTATGACGCATATAATGGGGAACTGTGATCACTGGTCCTGTATACGCTGGAATTATGACACACAATACACTATGTATGACACATATAATGGGTTACTGTGATCACTGGTCCTGTATACGCTGGAATTATGACACACAATACACTATGTATGACACATATAATGGGTTACTGTGATCACTGGTTCTGTGTATGCTGGAATTATGACACACAATACACTATGTATGACACATATAATGGGTTACTGTGATCACTGGTCCTGTATATGCTGGAATTATGACACACAATACACTATGTATGACACATATAATGGGTTACTGTGATCGCTGGTCCTGTATATGCTGGAATTATGACACACAATACACTATGTATGACACATATAATGGGTTACTGTGATCGCTGGTCCTGTATATGCTGGAATTATGACACACAATACACTATGTATGACACATATAATGGGTTACTGTGATCGCTGGTCCTGTATATGCTGGAATTATGACACACAATACACTATGTATGACACATATAATGGGTTACTGTGATCACTGGTCCTGTATATGCTGGAATTATGACACACAATACACTATGTATGATACATATAATGGGTTACTGTGATCACTGTTCCTGTATATGCTGGAATTATGACACACAATACACTATGTATGATACATATAATGGGTTACTGTGACCGCTGGTCCTGTATATGCTGGAATTATGACACACAATACACTATGTATGACACATATAATGGGGAACTGTGATCACTGGTCCTGTATATGCTGGAATTATGACACACAATACACTATGTATGACACATATAATGGGTTACTGTGATCACTGGTCCTGTATATGCTGGAATTATGACACACAATACACTATGAATGATACATATAATGGGTTACTGTGATCACTGTTCCTGTATATGCTGGAATTATGACACACAATACACTATGTATGACACATATAATGGGTTACTGTGATCACTGGTCCTGTATATGCTGGAATTATGACACACAATACACTATGTATGACACATATAATGGTTACTGTGATCGCTGGTCCTGTATATGCTGGAATTATAACACACAATACACTATGTATGATACATATAATGGATTACTGTGATCACTGTTCCTGTATATGCTGGAATTATGACACACAATACATTATGTATGACACATATAATGGGTTACTGTGATCACTGGTCCTGTATATGCTGGAATTATGACACACAATACACTGTGTATGACACATATAATGGGTTACTGTGATCACTGGTCCTGTATATGCTGGAATTATGACACACAATACACTATGTAAGACACATATAATGGGTTACAGTGATCATTGGTCCTGTATATGCTGGAATTATGACACACAATACACTATGTATGATACATATAATAGGTTACTGTGATCACTGGTCCTGTATATGCTGGAATTATGACACACAATACACTATGTAGGACACATATAATGGGTTACTGTGATCGCTGGTCCTGTATATGCTGGAATTATGACACACAATACACTATGAGCAAAAAATATGGTAGTTACTCAATCAGCTTAATATACTACAGGTGCTTGTAAAGGGCGGGGTTTACACTGAACACAGAAAAAAGAAAATTGCCCCCCAGCACACTGCAGATAAATCAAAAATACTTGAATCCTACATGATAATAGAGATTCAGAGGTATTGGTTTACATACATTTGCAAATATATGAATAAGCGCTGGGCCGTCGTCAAGGCTCCTCTATACCAGCGTCCCTAAAATTAAGGGGTTCACGTCCGAGAAGCAAGGCACCCCAAAAAAATCCAGCCAAGGACCACCCCCAGGGCATCACACGAAAAGGGGAAAAAAGGTGATAGTGAAGTGTTAAAGGATAGATGTGTAAAGGTAAATCAATAAGTAGGATTCAAGTATTTTTGATTTAGCTGCAGTGTGCTGGGGGGCAAATTCCTTTTTTCTGTGTTCAGTGTAAACCCCGCCCTTTACAAGCACCTGTAGTATATTAAGCTGATTGAGCAACTACCATATTTTTTGCTTGCAGTTTGGAGGCATGAAGGAGTCAGCATTAGGAGGAGGTGCTGATCCTTATAGTGCCATGTGGAGGTTTTTTGGGGTACCTCCAAGGTAAGTTAGCTCTCAGCTCATACATGTACTGTTATCATGCAGTACATCAATTTGTTATTATATGACCCGGAGTGGGTGCTACTATTATGTAGCAATAATTATTTTGGGGGGAGCGTTTGGGAGTGGGGCCCCCGGGGTTGTTCTGGCTGGACCTTGCTCATGGCATCACCACTTAATTCACATAGAATATTTTTTCACTTTTCTATGCGTTTGTGTATTATTTATGTCATTTTAATTCTTTTACATCTCATTAACACTTACTGATTTATCTTTACACATCTATCCTTTAACACTTCACTATCACCTTTTTCCACTATATAAACGGCAATACTGAGGGTACTGCATAGGGGGGAGACTACAACTGGGGCCACTATTTAAGGGACATTGCATAAGGGTTACCACTATTGGGGGCACTGCATGGGGGGGTGGACTGCTACTGGGGGCACTATATAAGGGTCTTACTACTGGGGGCACAAGGGGCACTACTGGAGGCCTGCATAAGGGTGTTATCTCCTGTGGCACATGGGGGCACTGCATATGGGCACTACGACAGGGGGCTGCCCCTAATCTTTATTTTTACCTTACATTAATCCCATATGGTCCCGCCTCCTCCCTGAAACACTTGAGGGGGGGCGGCGCCGTAGCATGCACGTTCTTCGGTCACACTGGCTACACGCTACTCCTCTGCCAGGGCCGCCTGCATGCATTTGCCCCCCAGGCTAAAAGTTGCCAGCCAGCCCCTGGTTACTGTGATCACTGGCCCTGTATATGCTGGAATTATGACACACAATACACTATGTATGACACATATAATGGGTTACTGTGATCACTGGTCCTGTATATGCTGGAATTATGACACACAATACACTATGTATGACACATATAATGGGTTACTGTGATCACTGGTCCTGTATATGCTGGAATTATGACACACAATACACTATGTATGACACATATAATGGGTTACTGTGATCACTGGTCCTGTATATGCTGGAATTATGACACACAATACACTATGTATGATGCATATAATGGGTTACTGTGATCACTGGTCCTGTATATGCTGGAATTATGACACACAATACACTATGTATGACACATATAATGGGTTACTGTGATCACTGGTCCTGTATATGCTGGAATTATGACACACAATACACTATGTATGACACATATAATGGGTTACTGTGATCACTGGTCCTGTATATGCTGGAATTATGACACACAATACACTATGTATGACACATATAATGGGTTACTGTGATCACTGGTCCTGTATATGCTGGAATTATGACACACAATACACTATGTATGACACATATAATGGGTTACTGTGACCACTGGTCCTGTATATGCTGGAATTATGACACACAATACACTATGTATGTAACATATTAAAGCTGGATAAGTGCTAATTCTGCCCTCTTCATGGACTCGCCACAGTTGCTCTAAAATCTAGCATTTGGAAACCCCCCTCTAGAAATCCTGCGTTTGCCCATGCACAGGATAGTTATGTGTATAATCTCAGACACTGTCATGTATCCCTATACAATTAGTAGAACACAGCTTTATGTAGTCTGTATCCACTGTGATGATCTAAGCAGTAACAGATTTTATGTATGTGTTTTAGGTAGGGTACAGTACCTTGCTGTAATTGCCGCACACATATATATATATATATATAGGATCTAAACGTAATGCAAGCCCGACTATCAATGCCGCCCACATGTATTCATAAACCAAAATATTATTCTGCATGTAGTGGAAGAAACTGAAATGTATACAAAAGACAGTGTATTGTCATCAATATGTATAGTTGCTACAGTTGCTGCACACATGTATATACACGGAATCTAGGCGTTCTGCATGCCACGGCGAAATCAAAAAATGGAGATCATATATATTCAATGTCACCCCTCACTGTGATAGTCACACACCTATATACACACTGTGATAGTCACACACCTATATACACACTGTGATAGTCACACACCTATATGCACACTGTGATAGTCACACACCTATATGCACACTGTGATAGTCACACACCTATATGCACACTGTGATAGTCACACACCTATATGCACACTGTGATAGTCACACACCTATATGCACACTGTGATAGTCACACACCTATATGCACACTGTGATAGTCACACACCTATATGCACACTGTGATAGTCACACACCTATATACACACTGTGATAGTCACACACCTATATACACACTGTGATAGTCACACACCTATATACACACTGTGATAGTCACACACCTATATGCACACTGTGATAGTCACACACCTATATGCACACTGTGATAGTCACACACCTATATGCAGAATCTAATAGTGCTGTATGCAGCAGAAAAGATACATAAGTAGCAGCTCATGAGCAAAAATCATACATATGAAATAAATGTCGATCACTAAGTACAGTAAAGGCAACGTCACAAGATAGACAGCACATAAACATTACAGAAATTATAAGAAAGAGAAAAGGCGACAATGAAACTTAAATAAATCTAATATACATCTTGTCCAATACATATATACTAAAAAGCTGTTCACTATCAAACAGAACCATAATCTAATCACAATGGATATACTGGTGTTACGAGGCGTCCCTCTATTATAACAGGGAGAGTACAGGTTCAAAGGACATCTAAATAGATTGAAAAGTCAGAGTATGTGCACTTACAGGCCAGCATCTGCTGTTCAACGTCATATAATGTAGAGGACGATGAATGAGTTTCACTGTTTCTAGGCACAATTGGAAACAGGGTAGTCTGCTTCTGCTGTTAGTGCCTATAATATCCTGAAATCACTAAGTAGCGCAGGGAATCAGAGTAAATGGCAACTAATGAGAGAGCAGAGAGATGAAAAGAGAAATAGTACCTGTCCCTAAATCTCCCTGGAGGTTGATGGTGTGGAGATCCACAGTGCGCACTGGGATCCCCTCAGCTGAAGAACCAACACGTGTTTTGTCGGAAGCAGACTTTGTCAAGGACAGCTTCCTTGACAAAGCCTGCTTCCGGCGAAACAGGTTGGCGTATGGTAGAGTAACGGGACGGTGAGTTTCAGGAAGCCTGGTCCCGAGTAATGAGACACCTGGGTGTATGGGGAGGAAAGGAATGCATGGGCGTCCTGTGGGGGGAGGGAAGACCTGCGTGCACATTTGGGAACAAAACACCTATTTACATGGAGACGAATGTGCGTACGCACGCTGAGTGAGATGTACTGCGTTCGCCTGACCACCCCCCGGGACCGCCCACAAACGGCACTTCCTGTCAATCAATTTTGGAAGGGTCTGCGTGCCATAACCCGAATGCACTGGCTTGTTTGCACACGTGCAGTGCGATGTATGCGCAGATCAAAAACATCGGCCAAGCGCGTGCGTCCTCTCCTTTGCGTTCCTTGCTGGATCAGGCCCATTGTGCTCAGTCATGTACATAATGTCTTCTTTCCACTTTCCAGCACAAGAAAATGCCACTTTGCTTTAGGTTATTCTTGTCTAATGTACGTAAGGTAAGCGCAGGCTGGGGAATTCTATTACGTGGGCAGAAGGAGCTGAGGATCCCCTAGGGCTGCAGAGAGCAGGGGGAATTTGTAGAACATACGCTGAGATAACCTTCATACCAGGGGCGTTTCTAGAGAGGAGGGGGCCTGTGTGCAGTTTCCGACTCGGACCCCCTCCTCTCCACACGGCAGCAGCCAGCGCCGGAGTTATAGACTCTGGGCACTAGAGTGTGCCCAGAGTCTATAGTGTCTGCATAGGTCACCGGGAAAATGGCCACGGCGGCCAATTTACCTGTACTGTGCATATGCAAACGACGGGAAAATGGCCGCCGCAGCCATTTACCTATCGTTTTACAGCGCCGGATCCCCACTACGATGTGGGACTCCGGAGAGGTAAGTAATATTATGGGTGCAGGGTGTGCGGTGCAAGGCCCCCCTGGACCCAGGGGCCCGTGTTCCCCGCACACCCTGCACCCATTATAGATACGCCCCTGCTTCGTACAGTCACATAGACCCTGATCCAGCAAATATCTGCTCACAAAGGAGAACGCCCACCGCTAGCAGGAGACCACCGATTGCCTTTCTTAGTTGTGCGTCCGGTGTAATGGCTGCGTCCATCGCTGTAGAGTAGACATGATATAAATGAAGGATAATTGGGGGCATATTCATCAATCATCGTGTCTTAGGCCTGATAACTCTAATTCTTTATTGCAACATATCGCGGCAATAGGAAATAAAGTATTGGCAGAATCATATTTACCTACTCTCCCAAAATGGCCGATAGGCTCCCGAAAATCGTCTGGCGCTCCTGGCCACCAGGAAAGCGGGCAAGTCTCCCGCACCCCCATCCAGGAGGGGACAGTCAGATCGGCACTGAAAGGGAGGTGGCGGCGTCAATGGTGGGCGGTGCGGGGATGCGGGAGGACGATCGCATTATCGCAGCCTCTCCCCTGCTATACATTGGCATAATTTCTGGCAGAGGGGCTACAATTACGCGATTCAGTGCGAATCGCTTCATCGGCACCCTCCTGACCGCTGACTTTCACCAGATGTGTTGGAAAGTGGGGGGCGGTGTAGGGTGGCGGCAGGTGTGTGTGGGGGGCAGTCGGGCAGACTTGCCCTCTCTTGCAGGTGGCCGGGCTTGCTACTACTTTCGGGAGCCTCTCAGCCATTGTGGGAGAGTCGGTAAGTATGGGTTGGCGGAAGTTGTATCACTGCCATCCAGTTGGTATTCAGGAAGCGCCGGTGGGCATGTTGGTTATGTCTCCAGCTAATAAAGACCCCGTTTCTGCAGAGCTTTCGGGTCACTTTGCAACTCTCCTGGAATTATTATATTCCTTTTATAAACATCATTAATGTGTTTGGTGATTGGTGAGACCCATTGTAGAGATTTTGCAGAGAGCTTCTGTGGAGTCGGTAAAGAGAACGTTAATGACCTTTTATTTATGAAAGTGTCTGATTTCTGTATCCGTGTGATGTGTCATTATTATAGTGTATTTTGTCATTCCCAGCTTGTCCTCATCCACCGCCTGCTGCTCCCCAGGAGGTTCCGGGGAAGAACTAAGCGCCGTATTTGCTGAGGGAGTTGGTTGCGGCCTCATCCTCACACAATATTGGCTGAGCTGCACGCTGCGCAGTATAAAGGGGAATAAGTCAGTTTGTTCTGCAGCTGGAGACAGCAGGAAGGGGTTTAGTTATTGTGTAATGTGCTGAGAGGAGAAATAACACTGACTTGTGGAAGCTTCCAGCCATTCACAGAGAGAGAAATACAGGCAGCCGCGTCCATTTCTGCGTCTATTAACGGTCACCTGTCTGCGACTTTATGCAAATGCCGCTACAATGTCCTTCCCTTGTGTACATCTATGCGCCCGAATGTGCAATGACTGAGACATGTACTGTCAGTGGGCCTGATTCAGAGCCGCTCGTAAGCGGCCGCTCGTTCACTCCGAGCGATGTTCGCACAACTGCGCATGCGTATGGGTTGTAATGCGCATGCTCCAAACAGTCATTGCGGTCGGAAATCAAGCGCTCGCAAAATAGCGAATGCCTGCTAATATGAGTGACAGGATGAGGCGTTTGTGGGTGGTAACAGGGGAAGGTGCTTGAAAACGGGGAGTGGAGATCCGAACGAACGCGTGCCAAAACGGTCAAAACGGGCGTTTTAAGGGTGTGCATAATTAACAAAGCAGCGTCATCGGCCACGTCACTTGGTTGTCTCTTAGCCTGAACTGCTCGCAGTGATTGCGGGAAGTAAAACCTACCACAAGCACTGCGAGCAGTTCAGACGCCTTTCGATGTACTCGATTAATCAAATAAATAGCGGAGATGACGTAGGATGCGAGCGGCCAGGGGGCATCTTTACAAAATAGCGAGCGCATATTTCGTTCGCTCGCTCAGACATAGAGGCGTCAACAGACCGCAAAGAGCGAGCGCTCAATTTAAATAGCCGGACCCTTTTTCTAAACGAGCGAGCGCAAATAGCGTCCAGTTCTGAATCAGGCCCAGTGTCCGTATACGTTGAAATACCGCTTGGTGCGTCTTCAGACGCATCATTGTGTCACCATGGAAACGTGCACTAGCCCTATCGCAGGAGCAGTATTTACGTCTGAGTGCGGCCCCTTATGTGAGTGGTTGAGCATCTCAGGGCCTGATTCAGCAAGGAACGCGGTTTCTAATAAGCACGCAATCTGCCGATTGCATCGCAGTGCGCGTACGTGAACTAGCCCTTGCGATCAGGACTGCGATCGCAGTGACTACGCAGACCCATCGCAGAGTGATTGACCGGAAGTGCCGTTTGTGGGTGGTGACAGGGGGGTGGGTGGATAAACGCAGGCGTGCCAGTGTGTTTGAACGGCGTTGCAAGTGTGTGGATAAATTAGCCAGTGTGATGGCATACGCAGCCTGAGGACTCATAGCGTGTGATGAAGGACAGCGTAAGGCAGGTGCAATGTGACTGAGCCAGTGTAAACCCCGTGGATGTGGGAGCAGTATACCTGTAAAGACTTTTGTTGATAAGTGTCAGTCATTAGTGTTAGCCTATAGGGATCCTTGGGGGTGTTGCCTTGCTGGTATATTAGGTCTGTTAGCCAAAGACTCCTCCTCTTTGTTTCTGGAAATCCCGCCCTCCCCCCCTGTATGTTGTGTGTTTGTTTGTTATGTGTGTTGTGGCGGAAAGAACGGTAATGTGCTTCTAGTTATACAAATTAGATGGGCGCACTCTCCTGGTTCAATGATAGGCCACACCCGTCCCTTCCGGGAATGACACAGCCCGTCCGGGCGTGCTTTTTGGGGAGAGTTGAAATTTGACCTTTAATTTTAAATCCAACTCCTGTTGTCCGTGTGTTTATTCTTAGATAAGTTTTAGTTGTGTTAAGTCGGTAAGGTATAGTGCACATATCAACCATAGGGAGTTTAGGCCCTCATTCAGAGCCATTCGCTATTTGCGTTCGTTCGTTCAAAAACAAGGGGTGGCTATTCAAATGAACCGTTCGCTGTTTGCGGTCTGTTCACTCCTCTAGGTCTGAACAAGCGAACAAAACTTGCGTCCGTTTTTTGGAAAAATACGCCCCCTGGCCGCTCGCATCCTACGTCATGTCCGCTATTTATTAGATTAATCGAGTACATCGACCAGCGTATGAACTGCTCGCTATTCTTGTGGTTGGTTTTTCCTACCGCAATGTTGCGAGCAGTTCTGGCTATAAAATAACCCAGTGACGTGGTCGATGACGCTGCTGTATTAATTATGCACACCCATAAAACGCCCGTTTTGACCTTTAAGCACGCCTGCGTTCTGATCTCCACTCCCCGTTTTCAAGCACCTTCCCCTGTTACCACCCACATACGCCTCCTCCTGTCACTCAAAATAGCAGGCATTCGCTATATTGCGTACAAATGATTTTCGGCCGCACTGACTGGTTCGCGCATGCGAACTAAAAACCGTACGCATGCGCAGATGTGTGAACATCGCTCGGAACGAGCGTACTGCCGATAGCGAGTGGCTCTGAATGAGGGCCTTAGTTAGTTAGTAAGGTCAGAGCTTGGACAAGTGTGCGTGAGGCTGCGATGGTAACACTATTGCATTCGCAGTACCTTTCTGTAGTGAATCAGGCCCTGAGATCCTTGTCCTCTTCGCAGGAAGATTTCAGTCACGTCCATTTTGCGTCGGCTAAATATTACAAGAACTCTTTGATTGTTAACTAGGGAAGTTTATTTTTGAAACTCCCAAAATTCCATTTGTCGGACATGTAATCTGCAGCTTAGGGTTCTAGACTCATCCAGGTTCCAAGCCACAGTGCCCTGGGCTCGTCCCAAGAACTTAGGGCCTGATTTAGAGCCGGACGCAATTAGCGCTCGCTCGTCCAGAAAATAGGGGTGGCTATTCAAATCAACCGTTCGCTCTTTGCGGTCTGTTCACGTCTCTAGGTCTGAACGAGCGAACAAAACTTGCGGTCGTTTTTTGGACAACTACGCCCCCTGGCCGCTCGCATCCTACGTCATGTCCGCTATTTATTAGATTAATCGAGTACATCGAACAGGGTATGAACTGCTCGCTATTCTTGTGGTTGGTTTTTGCTACCACAATCTTGCGAGCAGTTCTGGCTATAAAATAACCCAGTGACGTGGTCGATGACGCTGCTGTATTAATTATGCACACCCATAAAATGCCCGTTTTGACCTTTAAGCACGCCTGCGTTCTGATCTCCACTCCCTGTTTTCAAGCACCTTCCCCCGTTACCACCCACATATGCCTCCTCCTGTCACTCAAATTATCAGGCATTCGCTATTTTGCGAGCACTTGAATTTCGGCCGCACTGACTGGTTCGCGCATGTGTATAACGATCCGTACGCATGCGCAGTTGGGCAAACATTGCTTGGAGCTAACGAGCGGCCGCTTACAGACGGCTCTGAATCAGGCCCTTACACCCATACACAGAGTGCATTAACGCATAGACAGGCGTCAGTGATGCCTCGTGAAATCCTAGTGCTCCTCACAATAGAGATACAGTGACCACTTATCAGTAAGTAAGTGCACCGGTCGGTCTTCTTACATTATTTTGTATTAAAGTGCATCCGCCAGACTTTAGGAGCGTGTCCTGATATTAACACACGTGACCTAATTTTGGTAATAAGAGGTCTATGTATCGAGCAGTGATAACCAAATTGCGTTAATACTGGATTTCAACATGTAGAAATCTGTGGTGAAATCAGATGTCTACTAAGCAGTGTTAGGAGACAGAGTGAAAAGTGATAAGGTACCAGCCAATCAGCTCCCAACTGTCATTTTTCAAACACAGCCTGTGAGATGGCAGTTAGGAGCTGATTGGCTGGTACCTTATCACTTTTCACTCTGTCTCCTAACACTGCTTAGTAAATAGACCCCTTAGTATCTTAAGATGGCGCTATGCTTACCTACAAATCCCGCTGTCGGCTATGGACAATCCTCGCACATGCTCAGTTTATTTACATTTCCTAAACACCTCTCCAGGGACTCTTTGTAATACATACCAGCGCTACGACATTTGTCATCGCTGCAATAAGCGCAGTTAGAACGGGCATATTAATAGGTACATCAATCCCAAGGTAACAGATTATAGATAGCAGTTGAAAAGATAGAATGTGGAAGGTGGAACTTTACTGTATTATATGTAGGTCATTAAACAAATTGAGTTTTATATGATTTAACCGATATCAAAGCTTAAATCATATGCAAATGACTCAGAATTAGTCAGGTTTTAACAAACTCTAAAATTAAGTTGTTTTATTTTGTAAGCAAAACAAAATGACAGAAAACAGTGTTGGAACCCAATTGTATACTGTACCCCCAGGCCCCTGTCCGCAAATGTAACTTTTGTGGCTGCTACGGTGCTACCCAGTTACACAATTTAACGTTACGCACTATGGACCGGATTCAGAGATGGACAGAACTGCAGAGCGCACACTAGCGTCACATTAGCGTCTGCAAATCCGCCATCTCAAACAGAAATGCAGCAGGGAGGTGTCTATAGGAAACCATTGAGGTTTCCGGAAACGGTAGCCAGCCACTACGCCCCCCAACCGCCACAGTATGTCAGTCATACTGCAGCTTAGGGGCGTCTGCAAGCGAGATCGCAGGATTCGTTCTGCACATGAGCCGAACGTGTTTGGTATAAGAGATAGTCAAGAATAAGATAGACGGTGTCTAGACAGACAACAGATGTTAGACAGGCGGGGCTGCCATCAGAAATTGTGGGGCCCGGGACTAAAAATATAAAAGGGCCCCTCACACCCCCCAATAGCACCTCTTCTGTCTCTCTGTCGGCCAGCACCCCTTCTGTGTCTACAGCCCAGCGCAGTCTCCTTAGCCTATTCAGTGCCCTTCTAGCTCTCCGGCCCTGGCCTCCCCTCATCCCCATCACACTTACCTTCTACTGTTGAGGCTGATCCTCACCCACTCCTACCTGCCTTCCTGCTCCTACTGCCGGGTCAGCGCAGTGCAATAAATTTTTTCTTGTCTGAAAGCCGGCGTGCGTGACGTTTCGCCGCAGCGTTGAAAGAGTGCCGGCTCTCAAACTGAAAAAAACTTTATTGCTCTGCGCCAGACCGGCGGTAGGAACAGATGAGCAGTTACTATCAGAACGGGCAGGTGGTGGGAGCAGGCATGGTCAGGGGCGTAGAGAGCCACGCCGAGCCCCGGTAAAGAGGGGGCGTTGCCTAATTGCAGGAGGCGTGGCCACGCCCCCTTGAAATAAAAAAAAAAAACATTGTTTCGCAGCGCCGCGCACTGGGGAGGGGGCGCTGTGAGCTCCTCAGCCCGGCGCAAAGCCAGAGGGGGGCGCGATCAGTGTGATCACTCCCCCCTTCAGGCATAGGAGATTGCAGCAAGCAATCTACCACTGCAGCCCAGCACACAGAGGGAGGGAGGAAGTGAGGGGTAGGAAGGATGCCGGACCCAGGCCCCACTGGAAGCCCGGGCAAACTGTACCCGCTCCCCCCCCCTCTCAGCGCCCCTGAGCATGGTCCCCCCACTGCCTGTAACACAAGGCGGTAGAAGCAGATGGGCGGGCGGTAAAACAGGTGGGTGGAAGGAGCGCCCCCCCCCCCCCCAAATGTCCATGTGTGCGGGACTCCAATCTCAGCAGTCCCCCCCTGATGGCGGCCCTGTAGACAGGCAATAGGTCGACATGGACAAAATGTCGACAGGGTCAAAAGGTTGACACCAAAATGGTCGACAATTTTTTTTTGTTCTAACCCTAACCCTCCCCCCTTGGTGCCTAACCCTAACTAAAAAAAAAAAAAAAGTGTCAACCATTTTTGTGTCAACCTTTTGACCCTGTAAAACTTCATCGATGTGGACTGTGTGTCGAACTTCAGTTGCTGTCGACCAATTGCCTATCTGACATCTGTTGTCTATGTAGAAATTGTCGACCTTTTTAATGTCTATCTATTGATTGGAATCTGCGCAGAACGGGTCTTGCGCATGCGCAGCTCCAAAACCATCGGAGATGTACGCTAGCCATCAGGTTAGCGCACATCTCTGAATCGGGTTGGGTACAGGATGTCAGCGCTCGGGATGCCAGCGGTCAATATCCTAACGCCTGCATCCATATAGGATTACGATACAGACACCTGTTGTTCGGTATCCTAACCCTCTCCCTGCCCGTAACTCTAACCCACCTTCCCTGGTGCCTAACCCTTAACCCTAACCCTCCCCCCAAGCCTGCTTACCTTCGGGATGGCGCCACCGGGATTCTGACTAATGAGAACATTGTCATGTGCAGATATTGGGGCATATTTACTAATTATTGGGTTGTAGACCCATAGCCCTAGGATCTCTCATCACCGCTATTTGCAGCAATACGAAATTAATATTTACATTAAAAATCTCATACAGATATAGGGGCTCCGAAAGGCGATGTGCAAGGAGGTGAAATGTGCGCAAATTCACAATCATTTCATTGTATAGCGTGTGCTGGGGCTGTTCGGAGCATGCGCAGTCCGGTGACCACGCATTAGCGGCAGCCATCGACCGGGAAGGGTTCCAAGGGAACGCTGTACTTTTTGCGAAATGTAGCCCATAAAATAATATCATCTGCCGTAATCTGTCGGGGACAAACTTTCGGTAAATCTGACAGCTTTGCAGCCCCCATGATGGGCTGAGGGTTAGGAACCAGCTGGTGGCGCTCTTCCCGGTGGGCTACGCAGCAAGTCCGTCAGACAAATGATGGAACCTGACAACAGCCAGCAAGGAATAGCTCCAGGGGTCGCCATGGAAACTGCTCTGACAGCGTTCCGGATGACGAGAAAGGCCTTTATCTTCAAGGTCAGTGTGACACATCTATTAACTGGTTCCCAGCCATAGGGACATGCTGGCTGTACCCGTTCCCAGCAATGTGGTTGTTTCTTATTACCCTGCGCCATGTAAAAGACAACTGACGCATTTTATGTTGCGCAGCCTTACCTCGCTGTCTGTCCGTCAGTACCCTGTATTGTTTTATGACCGTGTTCCCAATTGTGAAGCGCAGCGGAATACACTGGAATTTAATAATAATAATAATAATAGCAGGACAGGACGCGCTCGCCACTTGTCACATTCCGCTGGCGTTGCTGCCTTTATTGTACCTGAGGACAGGTGAGGTCTCTGGCGGATGCCGCTGTAGCCTGGACATAGCAAGTGATCAGCCAGGGATAACATGCAATAAGCTCCCGTCTACCTACAGATGATTTTTATTTCTGGCCTGATAAAATTCTACTAAATGCATTTATTAATTTCCCTCCTGCCCCTTTCAGCCAACACTATATATCACCGGGCAGAGCTGCTCAATTATCTGCCCTGGGATATGACGCAGGTCTCATCTGCTCATTGCATTGGATACAACTATGGGCCTGATTCAGCAAGGAACGCACAGGAGAGAATATGCTAATCAATGCGTTACCCACCAGGTAGCAGCACCCCAATGCACCGCATTCTGGTGCTTAGTACATATGAGAAATGCGGTAAAACCCCCTAAACTGCATTTTCAGGGGTTCTACCGCATTTCTGCCCTTAGTACATCCCGCCCTTAAGATTATATTATTGCCAATACACATGAACCTGTAAGTATGATGCCTCCTCCTGTGGAGTTACATTGCTTTGTTGGATCATCTGAGCTGCCCTACCCCCCTTCCTTCACAACCTTTCCTCCACCCCCCTCGCCCACACACAGATGCCACCAATCTATTACCAAACCCGGCCATGCATTTAGGAGTGTGATATAAGTGATAGACAGTAATTAGATAGACAATATCTAGGTAGACACCAAAGGTTATGGTGAGTACACACGTAGCGATCTGACAGCGATACGATATCACTGGCAGATCATTATGCACCCTCCCTGGTGTGCTGGATGATCAGTATCGATCATCCAGCACGCCACCAATTTACCGACGACTATAGCGACCCGCGATCGATCGCGGGTCACTATAGTAACTTGCTCGATATCGAGCAAGTTAACCGGCATGCACGGCCGATGGACAATATCGCTATCGTCCATACGTGGCCGTGCATCACTGGTTGATGGTAAGTTGGTAGGGTCCATTTAAAAGAACGATTTGAAAGATAATGGTAATGATATCGTTATCGTTCAAATTGTTCTTTTAAATCGCTACGTGTGTATGCACCATTAGACAGACAATAGGTCGACAGGGTCAAAAGGCCGACACACTAAAGGTCGACATGTAAGAAGGTCGACAGGTACAAATGGTCAACGGTGTCAAATGTTGACATGAAAATGGTCAACAAATAAATGGTTGACGCATGTTTAAAGTTTTTAGCCCTAATCTTCACCCTAACCCTCCCCTTGGTGCCTGACCCTAACCGTCCCTTCTAGTGCCCAACCCTCCCTCCTGGTGCCTAACCCTCAAGTAAGTGCCCAACCCTAACCCTTACCCTAAAAAAAAAAAAAAAGTCATGCATCGACAATTTTTTTGTCAACCATTTTTATGTCGACCTTTTGACCCCACTGACCTTCTAACATGTCGACCTTTAGTGTGTTGAGCTTTTGCCCATATCGACCTATTGACTGTGTAACATCTGGTGTCTACCTAGGCATTGTCTATCTAATTACTGTCTATATACAGTCCGGAACCCTGCATTTAGAGCCCCATCCAAAGTTACAGAGGAATAATACTCTGCCCAATTGTTGTCTCTTTCCACCACGCTCCATTCTGTGTTACCTTCTCTACATCCAGCTCATCCAACCACGCTTGGTGATGATGGGGGAACCGTATCAGACCTTCTAATCAGTGGAGAAGTTTCCCATAGCAGCCAATCAGCTTCTAGCTAGCATTTATCACATACATTCTATAAAATGATAGGTGGAAGCTGATTGGTTGCAACTTCTCCACCCTTTAGAAGGTTTGATACATCTCCCCGAATGTCCCAGCAGGGAGAGCAAGTATTCAGAGCTACTACAAGATCCATGTCCGCAGTGGATGATGAGAGTTGTAGTCTGCCCCCACAGACATTACTTACACATGGCGCTGTAATATTGCTGTTCCCACACTGGTACAGGTACAAGGCCAGAAAACGGCTACCGCGGCTCTCAGGCGCTAACAGATGTTTCTGGGATGACAGCAATGACACATGAAACAGACGCGTTTCTTGGGCAAATATTCTCTTTATTACAGACATTATGTAGAGATGGAGTTATCCTATAAATGTCCCTTTCCTCTCTTACTGGCAGCTTTTTACTAGTACGATTATCGTTCTATGCACATGAGAGGTAGACAGACTCAGCAGCGTTCTACATGTTCCGCAAGTAACATTCTAACTACGCTCTCCTGTTCTCGGCATCATAAGGGTCATTTACAAAGGTGCAACATTTCGGCCATTCGTCCTCGTTCATGACTAGAATTTTTTTTTTTTTTTTTTTCAGGTCACTTTTTGCAAATTTTGTAAAACTAGGGCAGGCGGGATTGTAGTGTGACATTATATTTTTCTCAGTAACACGGTCCTTTCATGGATTGCCATCCTACAAGTGGTCGCTACAGACATGTGTATGGAGGCAGGAGGCGGATTGGGGCATATTCTATGCACGGGTTGTTAATATGGCAGTTGTGCAAATGAAATATCCCCTGCTTCTCCGGCTTCCCATAAATGACGCCGACTCTCCTCTAATCCCTCATTTCATCTATTAAAGACTATAATGTCCTCAGACGTCAGGGTTGCAATTTTTGGGGTGACCTGTGCTTTAAAACCTGGCAAAAATAGACGCATAGTGCAAAAAAGAGAAACGTCAGAATATTTCTATGGTGGACACTGCCAGCCACGCCGCCTCCGATGTCTCTTCAGTGATGGCGGCTGATCTATCATGGAGTCACGTTCCGCGCCCCCGTCTACATGAAGGACATTTACAGGGTGAGAGGTAACCGCAGGAAGCTACTATCACATTACGACTGAAACATTTATTCTGCCATGTTCTCATCTCCCAGGTTATGAAAACAGATATAGACAAAATATATGACTTTAGGAACGGGGCTTAGAACGAGTCCACACAGGGTCCCCTCCAATTGTCTTATAGTCTTGGCAGGATGACTAAGTGACCAGTTCCAGAGCGGAGCCTCATTTAGATCATTAACAAGTTTCTATGCCGGTGAAGATTTTACAAACACAGGACCAAAATTCAAATGCCCAGCACCCTTGGGGGGGGTTGTATAAAAATGAACTTTTCCCATTTAAAACCCACTAACCCTCCAATGTCCTTTTCCACCAACTCTCCATCCATAGCGACAGGACCAGGCTTGGCCCCCGCCATGGTCCTCAGAGTCTGGTGGAGGCGGTCTGCTCTCAGTTGACACTGTCGTCATCGCTGGCCTCTCCCCGATCATCCTTAGTCTCTGCCACGCAGCTCTCGTCGATATTTTCCAGCGAGTCGGCGTGCTGGACGGACACCTCAGAGAGCCGGATGGTCGGTAGACTGCTTTGCTCTGGATAAAGCCAGGGCTTGTGCTGGGGGTTGTGTTTCTTCTTCCAGTCTGGGTACTTCACGCACGCTTTGTACATCTTCTTCATGGCCTGGCGACAAGAAGAAACTTTAGTTGCAATATAATAAAACTGCACCTATCCCTTTCCAATATTGCAGCCTCTCACCGATAATTTTGGTTACTCTCGGCAAGCCCATTTCTTTATACCTGTATCTGTGATTTCTTTTATTAGTTGAGATTCTCAAAAGTTTTTCTTGCTTTAGCTATACATAATTTGTTGTTTGCGTTAGACAATGTAGGAACTGGGAATATTTGTACAGGCTGTAAGGTGATGTCTCAATTAAGGAGTAGTAGAGACTGTGCCAGAGATCTATCAGAAAACGTATGGGGGCCATACATCTGCGGCCCGATTCCCCATTCTGCCGACACTGATCCACGGACATCGATGATCGACGATCCGTCGGCAGTTCGGGGAAAGAAGGCATGCTAAAAATCACAGAGTTACCGATTCCAACCATTTTTGGTCCTAGTCGTGGAATCGAGATTGTCCAACATGTTGGATTTCCCCGAATCCCCGACCACGCCATCGGCAGACGGGGAATTGGGGCAACCCGTAGTAGATGTATGGGCTCCATTAGTCCCTTTCAACGGCTTTAGGTGTCATCTCAACCCAGGCAGAATTGGGATCAGAAGACCACCGAGGTGAATAGAGGTGACCTACTAAGAGAAAGGACACCGATGGGAGGACACAGGATCCATAGGCTGAAGATTTCTGTTTTTTTTAAATTGAGGGTTTTGGCGATAGTATGACATGCTCGTTTGGTTTCCGGCCATCACCTTTCACCACCTCTTTATGCTTGAAGTTCTGTATCAAGAGACAGAGTGTTCGACAAGTTTTGTCTGGCATCTCCTAGCTCCCTGGAGTAACATCTACAACTCCTTAAATATGAAAGAACCTTCTGGTGCCTACACCAAATGTTGCCACCATTTACTGGGTCTGTGATCAAATAGGAGTCTCCATCTGTCCTATCCAATGTTTGGCTGGATTGTTCCACCGCCATGACGAAAGATCCACGACACTGCCTGCAATTCCTACAGCTGGTCAGCTACATACTATCTAATGGCCCTGATCAAACGACCTTTATAACCCCCTAAAACTGAGATAGTGGTTCCACCCAGACTCCAAAATGACCAATAATTTGTTGCTTACTTTTGGGGCCAGAAACTGTGAGGATTTGTTCACAACCCACTTGGGCAAGGAACCTACAGGAAATAGAAGAACAAACATTAATACAATAGTTTACATAAAATTTCCATATTCTCCACATAGAACTGATGCCCCAAGAGGACCTGACTTCTTGGCCATGGGCACTACAGACACACCCAGCCAACTGTAAGGGATCAGAGCCAATGGCAAGTTTCCAACCCCTGCCAGATGGATGGAGATATTGTGACCGCCCGAGCGCTCAGCGCGTCATGATGTCACTGGATGGATCCGTTCTTACATCATACTCAGTCACAAATTATATGTAATCTCATTATGCACAGGGATGGGTCCTGCTCAGAATTCATACTGTATATGTGTTATTATACGGAGACTGTACCCATATGAAAGTGACTCAGCTCTAAGACAATTTACATAGCCGGGCAGTTGGGTTGTGCCCAGTAGTGTAGACTTCTATCTAGGCAGAATGTTCCAGCCACCAGGGGCAGTGGCAATACTGGCACAGTTGTATATAAAGGTTTGACCACCTGGGGGCGTAACACTGGAAGAGCACAGATTTCCTGACCAGTGATATGGCACATGGCCAATATAAGTCTCATGCTGAACCTGTGAGGTATATAGTAAAAGCTGGGAGCCAGCGTTCCAGCTCAGCTGAGCTCCCTCCATTGCAGAACCTTGTAAACTGCAATAAACCCATTCTGCAATGTCTGTACAGTCATGTTCTTGCTAGCGTGACTCGTGCCTGAACGCAAGACCCTGGCACAGATTGGGGCAAGTGCTTTCCAAACCCATGTGGGGTGGGGTGGGGTGGGGTGGGGGAAGTGTCCAGAGCTACAATAATATTGCCCTGATGAAAAAATTGTGAAGGTTTCAGCGCCACAATCCTGTTACATGACAGCGAAGTCACCCAGCGTGTTTATTGGTGGTCAGTACACGAAAGTGTAAGATAACGGAGAGCACCCACTAAGGGGAACTGAAAATAAACCAATTCTTGCTGCGTTGTTTGCGTCATGCACAGCGGCGCCTGCTTTACGGATGTTGCCTGGTGTTATGTCCGGATGTGCAGGACACAATGGGCTCCATCCAATTAGGTGCGAATTGCAAGTAGTGAGTTTGTTCCTTTGAACTCGCACACTTTGCCGCGAAGCGCGCTCCCGACAATTCTCCAATCCAATTAAAAATGCCTGTTCGCACTACTCGCAGCGGAGGGGTTATGCGAATTGACTGCCAAATGAGATTTGCGAGAAAGGCATGAAAATGTGGGGAGACCGCCCTGGACCCCCCAAAAATGGATCATTTCGTTAGCAGGACGGTATAGACGGCTGTTTGTGGGCATTAGGAAGTTACTGTAGGTTATTAAATGGTGTCAAATGACCGATTTGTGCTTTTTTTTTTTTTTAAATGCAAGAAAATTATAAAAAAAAAAAAAAAAAACTTTTTTCGTTTAATATTAACCTAATTAAACGAAAAACGCAAAAAAATATAACAAAATGTAAAAAAAATATAGAAAAAAAGTGTGATTTGTGGGTACTTTGAGGGCACCTTGAAAAATTATAAAAACAATTATTTTTTTCAACTAAAAAATTATTGTAATTAAATTTGGGGTACCGAAACTAATGAAAAAGTTGATTTTGGGGTCATTTGAGGACATTTATTTTTTTTACCTCTAAAAAATGAAATGTAATTATTGGACTAAATAAGCTAATCAGAAACTTCCAATTGCCTAATAAGTCATTAGGGGGGTGTCCAAGGGGTTCAGCACAGTGTCCCCACATTTTAACCTTAAAAATAAAGATTTTCCTTTCCATCTCTCACCCTCAGGGAGGTGCGCGTGGAAACTTGCGAATTCAGTCTGATCAGAGTGAGTTGCTAATCGGATTGCAAAATTAATTCGCTATACGAATTTGAAGTGAAAATCGCACCTCACATCCCACAATTCGCACCTGATAGGATTGACCCCAATGTTCTTACAGGACGAGGTTTTGATTATCCTTTCGTAGTAACGGAAAATGTGCCGGCAGCGGGAATCATTCCTTGGGCGCGGCTTCCAATGTGACGCCTTTTGCTCCATTTAGAGCCAGGCTATAAGGGGCATTCATAGGGGCAGGTAAAGCAGCATAAACAGAGCGTTATATCATCTCCTTACTGTCCTGACTTATACAAGAGGTAAAGGAGACTAAAATGAACAGTATTTTTGGAGAAAAAGAATGACTTAGGGGTCTATGTACTAAGCATTGGGGACGCAGATGAAGCACCAACCAATCAGCTCCTGTCACTTTACAGCAAGTTTAAAAAAATGACAGCAGCTGATTGGTTGGTAGTTTATCTCCATCCACTTTCTCTCTCTCCAAGGCTTAGTACATAGGCAACTAAAGCTGGTCCACATGTGTGAGTACAGGTAAGTGCAAAACAAAAACACTGCACTAAAAAAGGCGAATAGGAGGCGCTGTAACGGGCGCTCTGCAATGTGCACGTTGCGTAGGAAAACTGGCCGAGAAATCTCTGGCTCCGAAACCATCTGCGGTAATTATTAACCATCTATAAGCCAGATGGAGGCAGGTGCAAGGATTAAGAAGTAGATTAATACATGTCCCATGCAGTATGTGAGACTTACCTCGGGGATCCACCTGCGCCAGGTAGACGAGCGTGGAGCTGTTTTTGCCGCTGGCCTGTATGAGGTACCCGGTCTGTATAGACACTGCTCTCACCAGGTCCTTTTTTGGGGGGTATTTCTGGAACGACAACAACAGGAAAAACAAAACTTAGCATCAGCCTATAAAAGGTCAGAATCCGATCTGGAAGTTCCATGATTCTGAGACACTTGTCGGACAAGCAAAACCTATATTTGACTGTCAGCTCTTTGGGACACAAATACTGTATTTCACTTCCATTTCATGGTTAGAAAAGCGTTGTCTTACCAACACTGTAATAATATTAGTTGTCTTTACACGGCCCATTCATCAATCATTCATTTCTCAATGCAGCAAAAGAATACTAAGGTTATGGCTCTTAATGATTTTAAACCGATTGCACTGACCCCGTTAATTATGAAATGTTTTGAGAAGTTGGTAATGACGCGTATGATAGGTCACCTGCCAGCTGGCATTGAGTTCTCAGTTTGCCCTCAGCCACTAGGAAAGGCCTAGTACCCATGTTAGAGAGCTATTTGTTGATTTTAGTTCAGTGTTCAATACCAATCTCCCAACTGTTCTAATAGGTAAATTACAGAATTTGGGATTTCCTGTCACTTTATGTAACTGGATTTTAGATTTTTTTAATTAAGAGACCGCAAAAAGTTAAATTGGGAAATTTGAGGTCATCGGTTATTAAGCTTAGCACTGGTACCTCTCAGGGGTGTGTATTAATCCCACTTTTCACTGATGACTGTGTCCCCTTATTTGAATCGAATTCCATTGTGAAACTGACAGACGATACCACAATAGCGGATCTTAGCTCTGTACGGGGATGAGCAGGCATAGTGTGATGAGGAGGATGATACCACAATAGCGGATCTTGGCTCTGTACGGGGATGAGCAGGCATAGTGTGATGAGGAGGATGATACCACAATAGCGGATCTTAGCTCTGTACGGGGATGAGCAGGCATAGTGTGATGAGGAGGATGATACCACAATAGCGGATCTTAGCTCTGTACGGGGATGAGCAGGCATAGTGTGATGAGGAGGATGATACCACAATAGCGGATCTTAGCTCTGTACGGGGATGAGCAGGCATAGTGTGATGAGGAGGATGATACCACAATAGCGGATCTTAGCTCTGTACGGGGGATGAGCAGGCATAGTGTGATGAGGAGGACGATACCACAATAGCGGATCTTGGCTCTGTACGGGGATGAGCAGGCATAGTGTGATGAGGAGGATGATACCACAATAGCGGATCTTAGCTCTGTACGGGGATGAGCAGCCATAGTGTGATGAGGAGGATGATACCACAATAGCGGATCTTAGCTCTGTACGGGGATGAGCAGGCATAGTGTGATGAGGAGGATACCACAATAGCGGATCTTAGCTCTGTACGGGGATGAGCAGGCATAGTGTGATGAGGAGGATGATACCACAATAGCGGATCTTAGCTCTGTACGGGGGATGAGCAGGCATAGTGTGATGAGGAGGATGATACCACAATAGCGGATCTTAGCTCTGTACGGGGGATGAGCAGGCATAGTGTGATGAGGAGGATGATACCACAATAGCGGATCTTAGCTCTGTACGGGGATGAGCAGGCATAGTGTGATGAGGAGGATGATACCACAATAGCGGATCTTAGCTCTGTACGGGGGATGAGCAGGCATAGTGTGATGAGGAGGATGATACCACAATAGCGGATCTTGGCTCTGTACGGGGATGAGCAGGCATAGTGTGATGAGGAGGATGATACCACAATAGCGGATCTTAGCTCTGTACGGGGATGAGCAGCCATAGTGTGATGAGGAGGATGATACCACAATAGCGGATCTTAGCTCTGTACGGGGATGAGCAGGCATAGTGTGATGAGGAGGATACCACAATAGCGGATCTTAGCTCTGTACGGGGATGAGCAGGCATAGTGTGATGAGGAGGATGATACCACAATAGCGGATCTTAGCTCTGTACGGGGGATGAGCAGGCATAGTGTGATGAGGAGGATGATACCACAATAGCGGATCTTAGCTCTGTACGGGGATGAGCAGGCATAGTGTGATGAGGAGGATGATACCACAATAGCGGATCTTAGCTCTGTACGGGGATGAGCAGGCATAGTGTGATGAGGAGGATGATACCACAATAGCGGATCTTAGCTCTGTACGGGGGATGAGCAGGCATAGTGTGATGAGGAGGATGATACCACAATAGCGGATCTTGGCTCTGTACGGGGATGAGCAGGCATAGTGTGATGAGGAGGATGATACCACAATAGCGGATCTTAGCTCTGTACGGGGGATGAGCAGGCATAGTGTGATGAGGAGGATGATACCACAATAGCGGATCTTGGCTCTGTACGGGGATGAGCAGGCATAGTGTGATGAGGAGGATGATACCACAATAGCGGATCTTAGCTCTGTACGGGGATGAGCAGCCATAGTGTGATGAGGAGGATGATACCACAATAGCGGATCTTAGCTCTGTACGGGGATGAGCAGGCATAGTGTGATGAGGAGGATGATACCACAATAGCGGATCTTAGCTCTGTACGGGGAGGAGCAGGCATAGTGTGATGAGGAGGATGATACCACAATAGCGGATCTTAGCTCTGTACGGGGATGAGCAGGCATAGTGTGATGAGGAGGATGATACCACAATAGCGGATCTTAGCTCTGTACGGGGATGAGCAGGCATAGTGTGATGAGGAGGATGATACCACAATAGCGGATCTTAGCTCTGTACGGGGAGGAGCAGGCATAGTGTGATGAGGAGGATGATACCACAATAGCGGATCTTAGCTCTGTACGGGGAGGAGCAGGCATAGTGTGATGAGGAGGATACCACAATAGCGGATCTTAGCTCTGTACGGGGATGAGCAGGCATAGTGTGATGAGGAGGATGATACCACAATAGCGGATCTTAGCTCTGTACGGGGAGGAGCAGGCATAGTGTGATGAGGAGGATGATACCACAATAGCGGATCTTAGCTCTGTACGGGGATGAGCAGGCATAGTGTGATGAGGAGGATGATACCACAATAGCGGATCTTAGCTCTGTATGGGGATAAGCAGGCATAGTGTGATGAGATGAAGCTTTTGAATAAATGGAGTGGGATTAATTGTTTAGCTTTAAATTTGAAAAAAACTATAGAAATAATCAATGATTGGGGATATCTACATCCCAGAATTCTGTGCTGCATGTGACTGTGATAACTGTAAGAATTGGTTTATTCTGTATTATGTACAGTAAGCAGCTATTGTGTATTCCTCTATCATAAGTTCTATTCCAGGTTCCCCCTTATTTATCCTCCAATCATCGCTGTTTGTTAACTTTCTGTTTTTTTTTTCATTACTTGTGTATTAAAGTGTTTTTGTGACTTATTGAACTAGTAGTAATACCCCTTGAACCAGTCTGATGTACCCAGGGGTTCTTGAACCACAAGCTGAGGAACCCTGCTGTAGATTGGGGTGTGGGCGCCCTCTAGAGGGTGAGGTTGTAGCTGCCAGTCCAATCGGTGGATATTTTCAGATAAGGAAGCTGAGCTCCTGGATTATTCTACAACTTCTGGGTGTTTACACTAAAACTAACAGGGTGCAGAGATTTCAGTTATATTACCTATTACACTATTATAAGTCCTGGACACTGAATATTATGAATTCGCTTTTTGTACAGCCGAAAGCTGGGAGACTAGCGAGGAACAGTGTGTCCCCCATACCCAATAGGATTACAAGAGACCCTCGGTTATGGTTATATGGTGTAGCTGGAAGCAGGGACTGCACTCACCCCTTGCCCTCTTACGGAGCTGAGCGTTGGTATACAGGACGGAGCAGATGGGTCAGAACAGAGGAGAGGGCAGAGACTGAAGAGACCCGGCATTTACACCCCAACAAACTTTTTAATGCCAAAATTCACAGATAGGATGAACAATATGGTGTTGTACAATATGGCGCTGTACAATGTGGCGCTGTACAATATGGCGCTGTACAATGTGGCGCTGTACAATATGGCGCTGTACAATATGGCGCTGTACAATATGGCGCTGTACAATGTGGCGCTGTACAATGTGAAAACTAATGTTCAGAATTACGGTTTTGAAATAAATTGATATTAAATGTTTTATTGCGATGTCATCATTAGTGTAACACAATAAAAGTTATAATTAATTACAGTTTAGTCTGGTTATTTATTTGTCTGTCCATTTTCACATTGAACAGCGCCATATTACCCCTATCGGCGACTTTTTGCACTCAATTTTTTCCGCAGAATCCAGGCTTCCCACGTCCTGATTGGTCTCCCTACCAAATTCTGTGACATTCTGGTTATTAGATCACGCTACAGACCACTCTGAAAAGGGGAAGCTTAATTATGGCCACTGTGTGTGTGTTTATATGTATATGTGTATATAATATATGTGTGTTTATATGTATATGTGTATATAATATATGTGTGTGTGTATATGTACAGTATATGTGTATATAATATATGTGTATATGTACAGTATATGTGTATATAATATATGTGTGTGTGTTTATATGTATATGTGTATATAATATATGTGTGTTTATATGTATATGTGTATATAATATATGTGTGTTTATATGTATATGTGTATATAATATATGTGTGTGTGTATATGTACTGTATGTGTATATAATATATGTGTATATGTACAGTATATGTGTATATAATATATGTGTATATGTACAGTATATGTGTATATAATATATGTGTATATGTACAGTATATGTGTATATAATATATGTGTGTGTGTTTATATGTATATGTGTATATAATATATGTGTGTGTGTGTATATGTACTGTATGTGTATATAATGTGTGTATATGTACAGTATATGTGTATATAATATATGTGTGTGTGTATATGTACTGTATGTGTATATAATATGTGTGTGTGTGTGTGTGTGTGTGTTTATATGTACTGTATGTGTATATAATATGTCTGTGTTTATATGTACTGTATGTGTATATAATATATGTGTGTGTGTGTGTGTTTATATGTACTGTATGTGTATATAATATGTCTGTGTTTATATGTACTGTATGTGTATATAATATATGTACTGTATGTATATGTACTGTATGTGTATATAATATATGTGTGTGTATATGTACTGTATGTGTATATAATGTGTGTGTATATGTTTATAATATATATGTGTGTGTGTTTATATGTACTGTATGTGTATATAATGTGTGTGTGTGTGTGTTTATATGTTCTGTATGTGTATATAATGTGTGTGTATATGTACTGTATGTGTATATATTATATGTGTGTGTATATGTACTGTATGTGTATATAATATATGTGTGTGTATATATGTACAATATATGTGTATATATATATATATTATATATATATATATATGTGTGTTATATGTATATGTGTATAGAATATATGTGTGTATATGTACAGTATGTGTGTATATGTACAGTATATGTGTATATAATATGTGTGTGTCTGTGTGTGTATATGTATTGTATGTTATATGTATATAATATATGTGTGTGTATATGTACAGTATATGTGTATATAATATGTGTGTCTGTGTGTGTATATGTACTGTATGTGTTATATGTATATAATATATGTGTGTATATGTACAGTATATGTGTATATAATATGTGTGTATATGTATATATAATATGTGTGTGTATATGTACAGCATATGTATATATAATATATACATATAACACACATATATTATATATACATATACTGTACATATACATACATTATATACACATATACTGTACATATACACACACATATATTATATATACATATAACACACACATATATGTGTGTGCGTATATGTACTGTATGTGTATATAATATATGTGTGTTATATGTATATGTGTATATATGTACAATATATGTGTATATAATATGTGTGTGTATATGTACAGTATATGTGTATATAATATGTGTGTGTATGTTATATGTATGTGTATATAATATATGTGTGTTATATGTATATGTGTATATATGTACAGTATATGTGTATATAATATGTGTGTGTATATGTATAGTGTGTGTGTGTGTGTGTGTGTGTGTGTGTGTGTGTGTGTGTGTGTGTGTGTGTGTGTGTGTGTGTGTGTGTGTGTGTGTGTGTGTGTGTGTGTGTATTAATAAATATAGATCAGCCACTGTTTAAGTTACAGTCAGTGCACTTAGCCACTAAGCCATGCTTGCGGTCCACATTGAAGCTATATTATTGCAGCCATTATCCCTGTAGCTTTGATGAAGCACTTTCATGTATTTTCCCGGCTTAAATGTATCATTTGTGTTAATATTTTTGTGCCAAGCGGCAGAGGAAAGTGACCTAGTTTTATGAAGGGAATTCAGAGCCGGTATTATCTCAACACATGGAAATAAGATCAGAACGTGCGCAGGACACGCCAGGCGCTCTGTAATGAGCAGCGCTGTACATCTGTCTGTCTCTGCATGTGTCTGTGCTGACAGAAGCTTAGTACATCAGTTACAGACTGTACCATGACCAAACTTAGCAGCAGGTAGGATGGCGGCACCGCACGCGCCCGGACCATTTGTAGGGGCCCATTTATCAGTGTGTGTGTGTGTGTGTATGTATATATATATATATATATATATATATACATGTATCTTATTCCCCGTGTTTGTAGGTTAAAGCAAATATTTAGTTTCCCCCAGAAGTATGAAGGAGACACCGCAGCAGATGGTGATAGATGACAAATCGGCGGGCGAATCTGATTGGCAACTCTGCCAGCTGGACAAAATGATTATTTATCTCTAATGTATTTTAGCCGTGTGGTTGTTGGTGCAAGAAGCGTCCAACTTTACACGAGCCCCATAATATCCGTCCCCCAGAATGCATCTGTCACGTGAGCAAGCCGCACTGTAATACTGGCGCTGTGATATAATGAGCAATGAGTCCCTTCTGCTCTGCGCAGTCATACCACACCCCAGGAATCGCACTCACCGCATGTTTCACGGAGTAGTTCATGATTATGTAGTCGCTTCCCATTGGCAGCCAGGAGCGCAGCGTGATGACATCGCGGTTCTTCAGTGGCTTAGGGCACTTCCCTGAGGAAAGATGGCCGGGGAGGAGGAAATGAGGTTTTATTCAGCTTTTCATTCTGTTTATTAACATCACATGTCAGACGGGGGAATAAAGCAGGAACTGCAGTCATGGGGCCCATACACTGTAACTAATTCACAATGCAATATGCACAATATACAACAACATGGAATGGGGGAGACATCAGACATGGAACAAGTGATGGAAGGCAGAGAAGCGTCACCCTCCTCAGCACAGACAAAAATGTTGGATTGAATGAAAACGTCTAATCAGATAACAGCATTTCCATTAGTAATAACCCACCGCGCTGAACTTAGCGGACAGAGGCCCTGATTCAGAGCCGGGCAGCCTTTAAGAGCGCACGCTCTGAATCAGGGCGTTTTTTCTTTGTTGAGGCCTCCTGGCCGCTTGCTAAGCTAAGGGTGACCACCCACAGCATTTGCGAGCGGCCAGGTGATGGTGAAGCATCGCGACCATCGGGGCTTGCGACGAGACCCTTGTGGTAGGGTCTTGCCCATCACAAGCCCCAGAGAGCTTCATGCTCTAACAGAGCAGGAAGCTCTCCACTGACATCACTGGCCTAAGGGAATGCCTCTGTAGCCACCCCCCCTTCCCCGCCTACAAAATGGGGCGAGCTGTCGATCAACATCGACAGCCTCCCCTTTTGTAGGGAGTCCCGGAGCGAGAAGATTTCTCTCTCGCTCCGGGGCTTGCACATGCGTGACCCGCGCGTGCACAGTACCTCACCACTGACCTGCTTGAGAGCGCTATGTGCTCGCGAGCAGGTCTGAATCAGGCCCAGAGGCGCTCGCTCTGAATCAGGGCATTTTTTTATTTTGGAGCTGGCCTCCTGCCCGCTCACATATCTGTGGATGACCACCCACAGCTATTGCGAGCGGCCAGGTGATGGTTGCGATGGTCGCGACCATCGGCTTGCGACGAGACCCTTGTGGTAGGGTCTCATTCTCGCAAGCCCCAGTGAGCTTCCTGCTCAACTACTGACATCACAAGTGAACGCCTCCGTTTGGCCAGCCACCCCCCCTCCCTGCCTACAAAACGGGGCGAGACGTCGATCAACATCGACAGCCGCCCCGTTTTGTTGCGACCCCCGGAGCGAGTGATTTTGCGCACTGCCCGGCCATCGACCCGCTTGCGAGTGGGTCTGAATCAGGCCCAGTGCGCAGTATTACCCACATTTCAGCAAAAACTCTGTGAGATTAACGGATACAAGTATTACCCGATTTTATTTGCAGGGATATGTTTTAAGGCGGCAGCTCTAGGTATATTCTGCACCATTTCATTATTTGATGATAATGTCTGAATATACAGCTTCATAGCGAATGATATCACAGGTGCACAAAGCGTAACAAAGTTCACATTATTACATTATTAGCTATAGGTGTTGTGTTATAAAAATAATTGTCCAAAGATAAAACATAAAATAAGACAAAGACATCTGGGTAGCAGCAGCCATGAGAAGCGCTCAGTGATGTCCCCTCCCCCCAACATATGTCTGAAAATAGTGAAGTGCCCCTGCCCGAGGTTGGGAAGGGGAGTGGGGCAGGTAGAGGTGGGAGCAGGAATTTCTAGCGCACACATATAGGAGGTCTAATGGGAACAATGGCACCGTCGCACAACATACAGAAGCCTAGCTGTACACATATTTACAATAGCTATATTTCTTTATAATGCCTCTAGAGAAATGATGGGAGTGCTGTAAAAAAGTATTAGTCCAACGTTAAACTCCCCTATAACACAATGAAAGGAAACAGCTATAAAGTGCGCTCATTATATTGCAAGCCTCGCAGGACAGCATCTTATTTCCTCTTCTGTGAGTTCACCTTGTAAATATGTAGATTATATTTAGGTTACTTTGTAGTCAGGTCTGACATTTGTCTACACTTATTACAGCGTGCTGATGACATTACTGTATATAATACAGAGACCCTTATTACAGCGTGCTGATGACATTACTGTATAGAATACAGAGACCCTTATTACAGCGTGCTGATGACATTACTGTATAGTATACAGAGACACTTATTACAGCGTGCTGATGACATTACTGTATAGTATACAGAGACACTTATTACAGCGTGCTGATGACATTACTGTATAGTATACAGAGACACTTATTACAGCGTGCTGATGACATTACTGTATAGTATACAGAGACACTTATTACAGCGTGCTGATGACATTACTGTATATAATACAGAGACCCTTATTACAGCGTGCTGATGACATTACTGTATAGTATACAGAGACACTTATTACGGCGTGCTGATGACATTACTGTATAGTATACAGAGACACTTATTACAGCGTGCTGATGACATTACTGTATATAATACAGAGACCCTTATTACAGCGTGCTGATGACATTACTGTATAGTATACAGAGACACTTATTACGGCGTGCTGATGACATTACTGTATATAATACAGAGACCCTTATTACAGCGTGCTGATGACATTACTGTATAGTATACAGAGACCCTTATTACAGCGTGCTGATGACATTACTGTATAGTATACATAGACACTTATTACAGCGTGCTGATGACATTACTGTATAGAATACAGAGACACTTATTACAGCGTGCTGATGACATTACTGTATATAATACAGAGACACTTATTACAGCGTGCTGATGACATTACTGTATATAATACAGAGACACTTATTACAGCGTGCTGATGATATTACTGTACAGTATACAGAGACCCTTATTACAGCGTGCTGATGACATTACTGTATAGTATACAGAGACACTTATTACAGCGTGCTGATGACATTACTGTATATAATACAGAGACACTTATTACAGCGTGCTGATGACATTAGTATATAGAGACCCTTATTACAGCGTGCTGATGATGTTACTGTATATAATACAGAGACCCTTATTACAGCGTGCTGATGATGTTACTGTATATAATACAGAGACCCTTATTACAGCGTGCTGATGACATTACTGTATAGTATACAGACACTTATTACAGCGTGCTGATGACATTACAGTATATAATACAGAGACACTTATTACAGCATGCTGATGACATTAGTATATAGAGACCCTTATTACAGCGTGCTGATGACTTACTGTATAGTATACAGAGACCCTTATTACAGCGTGCTGATGACATTACTGTATAGTATACAGAGACACTTATTACAGCGTGCTGATGACATTACTGTATAGTATACAGAGACACTTATTACAGCGTGCTGATGACATTACTCTATATAATACAGAGACACTTATTACAGCGTGCTGATGACATTACTCTATATAATACAGAGACACTTATTACAGCGTGCTGATGACATTACTGTATAGAATACAGACACTTATTACAGCGTGCTGATGACATTACTGTATAGTATACAGAGACACTTATTACAGCGTGCTGATGACATTACTGTATATAATACAGAGACACTTATTACAGCGTGCTGATGACATTACTGTATAGTATACAGAGACACTTATTACAGCGTGCTGATGACATTACTGTATAGAATACAGACACTTATTACAGCGTGCTGATGACATTACTGTATAGTATACAGAGACACTTATTACAGCGTGCTGATGACATTACTGTATATAATACAGAGACACTTATTACAGCGTGCTGATGACATTACTGTATAGAATACAGAGACACTTATTACAGCGTGCTGATGACATTACTGTATAGTATACAGAGACACTTATTACAGCGTGCTGATGACATTACTGTATAGGATACAGAGACACTTATTACAGCGTGCTGATGACATTACTGTATAGAATACAGAGACCCTTATTACAGCGTGCTGATGACATTACTGTATATAATACAGAGACACTTATTACAGCGTGCTGATGATATTACTGTACAGTATACAGAGACCCTTATTACAGCGTGCTGATGACATTACTGTATAGTATACAGAGACCCTTATTACAGCGTGCTGATGACATTACTGTATAGTATACAGAGACACTTATTACAGCGTGCTGATGACATTACTGTATAGTATACAGAGACACTTATTACAGCGTGCTGAAGACACTACTGTATATAATACAGAGACACTTATTACAGCGTGCTGATGACATTACTGTATAGTATACAGAGACACTTATTACAGCGTGCTGATGACATTACTGTATATAATACAGAGACACTTATTACAGCGTGCTGATGACATTACTGTATATAATACAGAGACCCTTATTACAGCGTGCTGATGACATTACTGTATATAATACAGAGACACTTATTACAGCGTGCTGATGACATTACTGTATAGTATACAGAGACCCTTATTACAGCGTGCTGATGACATTACTGTATATAATACAGATACACTTATTACAGCGTGCTGATGACATTACTGTATATAATACAGAGACACTTATTACAGCGTGCTGATGACATTACTGTATATAATACAGAGACACTTATTACAGCGTGCTGATGACATTACTGTATAGGATACAGAGACACTTATTACAGCGTGCTGATGACTTACTGAATAGTATACAGAGACACTTATTACAGCGTGCTGATGACATTACTGTATAGTATACAGAGACACTTATTACAGCGTGCTGATGACATTACTGTATAGTATACAGAGACACTTATTACAGCGTGCTGATGACATTACTGTATATAATACAGAGACACTTATTACAGCGTGCTGATGACATTACTGTATATAATACAGAGACCCTTATTACAGCGTGCTGATGACATTACTGTATAGAATACAGAGACACTTATTACAGCGTGCTGATGACATTACTGTATAGTATACAGAGACCCTTATTACAGCGTGCTGATGACATTACTGTATAGTATACAGAGACACTTATTACAGCGTGCTGATGACATTACTGTATAGTATACAGAGACACTTATTACAGTGTGCTGATGACATTACTGTATAGAATACAGAGACACTTATTACAGCGTGCTGATGACATTACTGTATAGAATACAGAGACACTTATTACAGCGTGCTGATGACATTACTGTATATAATACAGAGACACTTATTACAGCGTGCTGATGACATTACTGTATAGTATACAGAGACCCTTATTACAGCGTGCTGATAACATTACTGTATATAATACAGAGACACTTATTACAGCGTGCTGATGACATTACTGTATAGAATACAGAGACACTTATTACAGCGTGCTGATGACATTACTGTATATAATACAGAGACACTTATTACAGCGTGCTGATTACATTACTGTATAGAATACAGAGACCCTTATTACAGCGTGCTGATGACATTACTGTATAGAATACAGACACTTATTACAGCGTGCTGATGACATTACTGTATATAATACAGAGACACTTATTACAGCGTGCTGATGACATTACTGTATAGAATACAGAGACACTTATTACAGCGTGCTGATGACATTACTGTATAGTATACAGAGACACTTATTACAGCGTGCTGATGACATTACTGTATAGTATACAGAGACCCTTATTATAGCGTGCTGATGACATTACTGTATAGTATACAGAGACACTTATTACAGCGTGCTGATGACATTACTGTATATAATACAGAGACACTTATTACAGCGTGCTGATGACATTACTGTATAGAATACAGAGACCCTTATTACAGCGTGCTGATGACATTACTGTATATAATACAGAGACACTTATTACAGCGTGCTGATGACATTACTGTATATAATACAGAGACCCTTATTACAGCATGCTGATGACATTACTGTATAGAATACAGAGACACTTATTACAGCGTGCTGATGACATTACTGTATAGTATACAGAGACACTTATTACAGCGTGCTGATGACATTACTGTATAGTATACAGAGACCCTTATTATAGCGTGCTGATGACATTACTGTATAGTATACAGAGACACTTATTACAGCGTGCTGATGACATTACTGTATAGTATACAGAGACCCTTATTACAGCGTGCTGATGACATTACTGTATATAATACAGAGACACTTATTACAGCGTGCTGATGACATTACTGTATATAATACAGAGACCCTTATTACAGCGTGCTGATGACATTACTGTATATAATACAGAGACCCTTATTACAGCGTGCTGATGACATTACTGTATAGAATACAGAGACACTTATTACAGCGTGCTGATGACATTACTGTATAGTATACAGAGACACTTATTACAGCGTGCTGATGACATTACTGTATAGTATACAGAGACCCTTATTATAGCGTGCTGATGACATTACTGTATAGTATACAGAGACACTTATTACAGCGTGCTGATGGCATTACTGTATAGTATACAGAGACCCTTATTACAGCGTGCTGATGACATTACTGTATATAATACAGACACTTATTACAGCGTGCTGATGACATTACTGTATAGAATACAGACACTTATTACAGCGTGCTGATGACATTACTGTATATAATACAGAGACCCTTATTACAGCGTGCTGATGACATTACTGTATAGAATACAGACACTTATTACAGCGTGCTGATGACATTACTCTATATAATACAGAGACACTTATTACAGCGTGCTGATGACATTACAGTATAGAATACAGACACTTATTACAGCGTGCTGATGATATTACTGTACAGTATACAGAGACCCTTATTACAGCGTGCTGATGACATTACTGTATAGTATACAGAGACCCTTATTACAGCGTGCTGATGACATTACTATATAGTATACAGAGACCCTTATTACAGCGTGCTGATGACATTACTGTATAGGATACAGAGACCCTTATTACAGCGTGCTGATGACATTACTGTATAGTATACAGAGACCCTTATTACAGCGTGCTGATGACATTACTGTATATAATACAGAGACACTTATTACAGCGTGCTGATGACATTACTGTATATAATACAGAGACACTTATTACAGCGTGCTGATGATATTACTGTACAGTATACAGAGACCCTTATTACAGCGTGCTGATGACATTACTGTATAGTATACAGAGACCCTTATTACAGCGTGCTGATGACATTACTATATAGTATACAGAGACCCTTATTACAGCGTGCTGATGACATTACTGTATAGGATACAGAGACCCTTATTACAGCGTGCTGATGACATTACTGTATAGTATACAGAGACCCTTATTACAGCGTGCTGATGACATTACTGTATAGAATACAGAGACACTTATTACAGCGTGCTGATGACATTACTGTATAGTATACAGAGACCCTTATTACAGCGTGCTGATGACATTACTGTATATAATACAGAGACCCTTATTACAGCGTGCTGATGACATTACTGTATATAATACAGAGACCCTTATTACAGCGTGCTGATGACATTACTGTATATAATCCAGAGACACTTATTACAGCGTGCTGATGACATTACTGTATAGAATACAGAGACATTACAGCGTGCTGATGACATTACTGTATATAATACAGAGACCCTTATTACAGCGTGCTGATGACATTACTGTATAGTATACAGAGACACTTATTACAGAGTGCTGATGACATTACTGTATATAATACAGAGACACTTATTACAGCGTGCTGATGACATTACTGTATAGAATACAGAGACACTTATTACAGCGTGCTGATGACATTACTGTATATAATACAGAGACACTTATTACAGCGTGCTGATGACATTACTGTATATAATACAGAGACACTTATTACAGCGTGCTGATGACATTACTGTATAGAATACAGAGACATTACAGCGTGCTGATGACATTACTGTATAGAATACAGAGACCCTTATTACAGCGTGCTGATGACATTACTGTATATAATACAGAGACCCTTATTACAGCGTGCTGATGACATTACTGTACAGTATACAGAGACCCTTATTACAGCGTGCTGATGACATTACTGTATAGAATACAGAGACACTTATTACAGCGTGCTGATGGCATTACTGTATAGTATACAGAGACACTTATTACAGCGTGCTGATGACATTACTGTATATAATACAGACACTTATTACAGCGTGCTGATGACATTACTGTATAGTATACAGAGACACTTATTACAGCGTGCTGATGACATTACAGTATAGTATACAGAGACCCTTATTACAGCGTGCTGATGACATTACTGTATAGTATACAGAGACACTTATTACAGCGTGCTGATGACATTACAGTATAGTATACAGAGACCCTTATTACAGAGTGCTGATGACATTACAGTATAGTATACAGAGACACTTATTACAGCGTGCTGATGACATTACTGTATATAATACAGAGACACTTATTACAGCGTGCTGATGACATTACAGTATAGTATACAGAGACCCTTATTACAGCGTGCTGATGACATTACTGTATAGAATACAGAGACCCTTATTACAGCGTGCTGATGACATTACTGTATATAATACAGAGACCCTTATTACAGCGTGCTGATGACATTACTGTATAGAATACAGACACTTATTACAGCGTGCTGATGACATTACTCTATATAATACAGAGACACTTATTACAGCGTGCTGATGACATTACAGTATAGAATACAGACACTTATTACAGCGTGCTGATGACATTACTGTATAGTATACAGAGACCCTTATTACAGCGTGCTGATGACATTACTATATAGTATACAGAGACCCTTATTACAGCGTGCTGATGACATTACTGTATATAATACAGAGACACTTATTACAGCGTGCTGATGACATTACTGTATAGAATACAGAGACACTTATTACAGCGTGCTGATGACATTACTGTATAGTATACAGAGACCCTTATTACAGCGTGCTGATGACATTACTGTATATAATACAGAGACCCTTATTACAGCGTGCTGATGACATTACTGTATATAATACAGAGACCCTTATTACAGCGTGCTGATGACATTACTGTATATAATACAGAGACACTTATTACAGCGTGCTGATGACATTACTGTATATAATACAGAGACCCTTATTACAGCGTGCTGATGACATTACTGTATAGAATACAGAGACCCTTATTACAGCGTGCTGATGACATTACTGTATATAATACAGAGACACTTATTACAGCGTGCTGATGACATTACTGTATAGAATACAGAGACTTATTACAGCGTGCTGATGACATTACTGTATATAATACAGAGACACTTATTACAGCGTGCTGATGACATTACTGTATATAATACAGAGACACTTATTACAGCGTGCTGATGACATTACTGTATATAATACAGAGACACTTATTACAGCGTGCTGATGACATTACTGTATATAATACAGAGACACTTATTACAGCGTGCTGATGACATTACTGTATATAATACAGAGACATTACAGCGTGCTGATGACATTACTGTATATAATACAGAGACATTACAGCGTGCTGATGACATTACTGTATAGAATACAGAGACATTACAGCGTGCTGATGACATTACTGTATAGAATACAGAGACACTTATTACAGCGTGCTGATGACATTACTGTATAGTTTACAGAGACACTTATTACAGCGTGCTGATGACATTACTGCATAGAATACAGAGACACTTATTACAGCGTGCTGATGACATTACTGTATATAATACAGAGACACTTATTACAGCGTGCTGATGACATTACTGTATATAATACAGAGACCCTTATTACAGCGTGCTGATGACATTACTGTACAGTATACAGAGACCCTTATTACAGCGTGCTGATGACATTACTGTATAGAATACAGAGACACTTATTACAGCGGGCTGATGACATTACTGTATAGTATACAGAGACCCTTATTACAGCGTGCTGATGACATTACTGTATAGAATACAGAGACCCTTATTACAGCATGCTGATGACATTACTGTATATAATAGAGACACTTATTACAGCGTGCTGATGACATTACTGTATAGAATACAGAGACACTTATTACAGCGTGCTGATGACATTACTGTATAGTATACAGAGACACTTATTACAGCGTGCTGATGACATTACTGTATATAATACAGATACACTTATTACAGCGTGCTGATGACATTACTGTATAGAATACAGAGACCCTTATTACAGCGTGCTGATGACATTACTGTATAGTATACAGAGACCCTTATTACAGCGTGCTGATGACATTACTGTATAGTATACAGAGACACTTATTACAGCGTGCTGATGACATTACTGTATATAATACAGAGACACTTATTACAGCGTGCTGATGACATTACTGTACAGTATACAGAGACACTTATTACAGCGTGCTGATGACATTACTGTATATAATACAGACACTTATTACAGCGTGCTGATGACATTACTGTATAGAATACAGAGACACTTATTACAGCGTGCTGATGACATTACTGTATATAATACAGAGACCCTTATTACAGCGTGCTGATGACATTACTGTATATAATACAGGGACCCTTATTACAGCGTGCTGATGACATTACTGTATAGTATACAGAGACACTTATTACAGCGTGCTGATGACATTACTGTATATAATACAGAGACACTTATTACAGCGTGCTGATGACATTACTGTACAGTATACAGAGACACTTATTACAGCGTGCTGATGACATTACTGTATAGAATACAGAGACCCTTATTACAGCGTGCTGATGACATTACTGTATAGTATACAGAGACCCTTATTACAGCGTGCTGATGACATTACTGTATAGTATACAGAGACACTTATTACAGCGTGCTGATGACATTACTGTATAGAATACAGAGACACTTATTACAGCGTGCTGATGACATTACTGTATAGAATACAGAGACACTTATTACAGCGTGCTGATGACATTACTGTATAGAATACAGAGACCCTTATTACAGCGTGCTGATGACATTACTGTATATAATACAGAGACCCTTATTACAGCGTGCTGATGACATTACTGTATATAATACAGAGACCCTTATTACAGCGTGCTGATGACATTACTGTATAGTATACAGAGACCCTTATTACAGCGTGCTGATGACATTACTGTATATAATACAGAGACACTTATTACAGCGTGCTGATGACATTACTGTATAGAATACAGAGACACTTATTACAGCGTGCTGATAACATTACTGTATAGAATACAGAGACACTTATTACAGCGTGCTGATGACATTACTGTATAGTATACAGAGACACTTATTACAGCGTGCTGATGACATTACTGTATATAATACAGAGACACTTATTACAGCGTGCTGATGACATTACTGTATATAATACAGAGACACTTATTACAGCGTGCTGATGACATTACTGTATATAATACAGAGACACTTATTACAGCGTGCTGATGACATTACTGTATATAATACAGACACTTATTACAGCGTGCTGATGACATTACTGTATAGTATACAGAGACACTTATTACGGCGTGCTGATGACATTACTGTATATAATACAGAGACCCTTATTACAGCGTGCTGATAACATTACTGTATAGAATACAGAGACACTTATTACAGCGTGCTGATGACATTACTGTATATAATACAGAGACACTTATTACAGCGTGCTGATGACATTACTGTATAGTATACAGAGACCCTTATTACAGCGTGCTGATGACATTACTGTATATAATACAGAGACCCTTATTACAGCGTGCTGATGACATTACTGTATATAATACAGAGACACTTATTACAGCGTGCTGATGACATTACTGTATATAATACAGAGACCCTTATTACAGCGTGCTGATGACATTACTGTATATAATACAGAGACACTTATTACAGCGTGCTGATGACATTACTGTATAGTATACAGAGACACTTATTACAGCGTGCTGATGACATTACTGTATAGTATACAGAGACCCTTATTACAGCGTGCTGATGACATTACTGTATATAATACAGACACTTATTACAGCGTGCTGAAGACATTACTGTATAGAATACAGAGACACTTATTACAGCGTGCTGATGACATTACTGTATATAATACAGAGACACTTATTACAGCGTGCTGATAACATTACTGTATATAATACAGACACTTATTACAGCGTGCTGATGACATTACTGTACAGTATACAGAGACCCTTATTACAGAGTGCTGATGACATTACTGTATATAATACAGAGACACTTATTACAGCGTGCTGATCACATTACTGTATAGTATACAGAGACCCTTATTACAGCGTGCTGATGACATTACTGTATAGTATACAGAGACACTTATTACAGCGTGCTGATGACATTACTGTATAGTATACAGAGACTTATTACAGCGTGCTGATGACATTACTGTATAGAATACAGAGACACTTATTACAGCGTGCTGATGACATTACTGTATAGTATACAGAGACACTTATTACAGCGTGCTGATGACATTACTGTATATAATACAGACACTTATTACAGGGTGCTGATGACATTACTGTATATAATACAGAGACACTTATTACAGCGTGCTGATGACATTACTGTATAGTATACAGAGACACTTATTACAGCGTGCTGATGACATTACTGTATATAATACAGAGACACTTATTACAGCGTGCTGATGACATTACTGTATAGAATACAGAGACACTTATTACAGCGTGCTGATTACATTACTGTATAGTATACAGAGACACTTATTACAGCGTGCTGATGACATTACTGTATAGTATACAGAGACACTTATTACAGCGTGCTGATGACATTACTGTATAGAATACAGAGACCCTTATTACAGCGTGCTGATGACATTACTGTATAGAATACAGAGACCCTTATTACAGCGTGCTGATGACATTACTGTATAGAATACAGACACTTATTACAGCGTGCTGATGACATTACTGTATAGAATACAGAGACCCTTATTACAGCGTGCTGATGACATTACTGTATAGAATACAGACACTTATTACAGCGTGCTGATGACATTACTGTATAGAATACAGAGACACTTATTACAGCGTGCTGATGACATTACTGTATATAATACAGAGACACTTATTACAGCGTGCTGATGACATTACTGTATATAATACAGAGACCCTTATTACAGCGTGCTGATGACATTACTGTATATAATACAGAGACACTTATTACAGCGTGCTGATGACATTACTGTATAGTATACAGAGACACTTATTACAGCGTGCTGATGACATTACTGTATATAATACAGAGACCCTTATTACAGCGTGCTGATGACATTACTGTATAGAATACAGAGACACTTATTACAGCGTGCTGATGACATTACTGTATAGAATACAGAGACCCTTATTACAGCGTGCTGATGACATTACTGTATAGTATAAAGACACTTATTACAGCGTGCTGATGACATTACTGTACAGTATACAGAGACACTTATTACAGCGTGCTGATGACATTACTGTATAGAATACAGACACTTATTACAGCGTGCTGATGACATTACTGTATATAATACAGAGACACTTATTACAGCGTGCTGATGACATTACTGTATATAATACAGACACTTATTACAGCGTGCTGATGACATTACTGTATAGAATACAGAGACACTTATTACAGCGTGCTGATGACATTACTGTATAGTATACAGAGACACTTATTACAGCGTGCTGATGACATTACTGTATATAATACAGACACTTATTACAGCGTGCTGAAGACATTACTGTATAGAATACAGAGACACTTATTACAGCGTGCTGATGACATTACTGTATATAATACAGAGACACTTATTACAGCGTGCTGATGACATTACTGTATAGTATACAGAGACACTTATTACAGCGTGCTGATGACATTACTGTATAGTATACAGAGACACTTATTACAGCGTGCTGATGACATTACTGTATAGTATACAGAGACACTTATTACAGCGTGCTGATGACATTACTGTATATAATACAGACACTTATTACAGCGTGCTGATGACATTACTGTATAGTATACAGAGACCCTTATTACAGCGTGCTGATGACATTACTGTATATAATACAGACTTATTACAGCGTGCTGAAGACATTACTGTATATAATACAGAGACACTTATTACAGCGTGCTGATGACATTACTGTATAGTATACAGAGACACTTATTACAGCGTGCTGATGACATTACTGTATAGTATACAGAGACACTTATTACAGCGTGCTGATGACATTACTGTATAGTATACAGAGACACTTATTACAGCGTGCTGATGACATAAACCTTCTATCGGATGAGGTGTTGTCATGTGTGCAAACCACTTATCATACTAACATAAAATAAAGACACTGAGACGTGGATTTGGCAGATAACTTGATGGCGATTTATTGGAGAAATTAATATTATTTATTAATTCTTAAATTAATTAAGGATGTATGGTGGCAAAGAAAGGACGGCCAGAAATCAGCCAGATCTGCTATGCCCACACACAAACAACAAAAGACATAGCAGGCGTAGATCGCCCAGAGTGCATACACATAACCATGTAAACCATGTCAAACACAAAAGGTAACGCTCACCCTCTAACTTGACTACCCACCCGTTTAGGTGATGATACTGCCCCCCGTTAGGTTGGTACAGCCAACTACCAGTCAACGAAGGGAGCGCCCTTAAATCATAATTGCACCTGGACTGGTGAACTGCCGTTCTTTCCCGCCACAGCAAGGTTCAGCTTATAGAACCGCCGCACCGCCACCATACCAAAGTACTACCCCAATAACGCCAACTCCTCAAAAAGATCCCCAATAAACAATGACACACCCTCCTCTGTTAAATGAACTCCATCAGGTCTATACATATAACTAAATCGAAATTGAATGTTATTATGGTAAATGAAACGGCCATAATTGGCCATCACAAATTTGGCAACTGCGAAATTAAGTTTCTTCCTAGCTTCGTCATTAGCAGGAAAACTCCTAACCCCACGCCAGACCTGTCGAGGTACAATGCAAGACCAAATTAATTTACACAAGGGCCAGGCCGATAGCACCCTCGCCAAATCGTTGACAATATCAACTCGTAATTCTACAGTGGACCTCTGCCCTAAGTCGTTGCCTCCTAAATAAGCCACCAAAATACGTGGCCTACCAAAAAGCCTTGCATACTCTAACAGTTTAGGACAAAAGGAATGCCATCTCATACCTCTGGAACCTATCCAACGGACCCTAGCTGAATATTCAAAAATTGGAGCTTGATCTGAACTCAAACCTAGCAGCCCAGAAAATATATGAGTGGCCTATAACCCAAATGTCCTGCGTGTCAAAGAGCAATCCTAAAGGTGGAGGAAAGCAGTAAATAAAAAATTAGTAATTGTCATAAAACAATAAAATTTTATGGTGTATTAGTGGGATCTGATAGAACATAAGTGAGTATCTGCCAAAAAGAAAAATTTTCTATTGGTCGCCGACTTTACTATTTGAAGTGGCTGAGACAAACAGAAGACACAAAGGGGAAGAATGGGTGGGGGGGAATTGGGAAAAAACAGGTGAACTCGGCAAGAGGTAAAATAAAAACCTGCTGAGGGATGGACTATGGCCTAATTAAATGATTGAGAATAGCCGAATTGAATCCGTCAGTTCAGGTAAAAATTGTAAAATCCCTCAAGACTCCCATTGCCAGCAATGGCGAGTAGCTAATCCCGAGTAGGACGGACAGGGGTAACAGACAAGACAGGACAGTACATGAGACAAGACAAAAACCAGGCAAGCATAAAATATAAACGTAACCGGAACAGACTGTGAAATGACTTTAAACAAAGGGCCTTCATGCCTAGGTCGAATGTAACCTTTATAACTATCCGATTTCCAATGTCCTAGGGCCTTAATTTCTGATGCCGAGAAACCCGCAGCTGCCGCCGAAGTTGCGGCTCCGATCAGAAACGAGTGTGTACCAAAATCTTGAGGCGGGAGGCCTAAAACTGATACACACCTCTTCAAAAACCAACCAAACTGGTATTTGGTAAGCGGAGTCCTGTCCATATGCATGAGTCATGAACCAGGAACATCCGGCCGCAATAACTCATACCGCATAGCTAGTGCCACGGGGCAGATCTGTTCGTCCCTAGATGGACCCAACGAGATCCACCTACCCCTACCAGTCTGGTCGGTCTTCGACTGCCGAATCCTACAGAGAACAGACCTCTCACTGACCAGGATATCCGAGAGGAGCATGGCGGCATCAACCCATTTGGATGATGCCACCAGCTCCGATACCCTCAAGGTGCCGTGAAAAGCCTCCGAAAACACCACTTGAATCAGGACCGCCTCATACGCAGTAAGAGCCACTCCGAGAACCGCCCCTAATACTGCCGGAAGCAGATGAGCGTCCACAGGTCTCCTACGGTCAGCTACTGGCCGGGAGACCCGTGCCCAACCCTTTAAAGCCTTCACTATCAGAAAACTTTTAGTAAAGTCAGGTTGGCCCTTCAATTTACAATAAAATGCAATACCCCCCAAAGAGCGCGCAACAGAAGCCTGGATCTGCCAGCCAAACGGAGACTCCAAATAAAAGAAAGCATCGAACGATGCTGACTCTTACCTGCCTGTTTGCTGCTACGGGAATAATCTTCCCATTCATTCCATGCCTGCCGATATGCTCGCAACGTGGAGGGGGCTAAAGACTGTTCTGCTTAGCCCTCCATGCCGGCTCGATCACCTGCCAAACATAAGAGGGGCAAAGCACAACGTCAGCACCAGGGCCACAGATCGGGACCTAGCCCACTGGAAACGTGAGAACGCATCGTCTATCTCATTCTCCACCCCAGGAACGTGTCTTGCCTTAAACATGATGTTACAGCGCAAACATGTGAGCACAGCTGCGCTAGCAAGCGCAAAACCAGCAGGGAAGCCGCATGTTGCTGATTGTATCGCATGGACCATGCCCAGGTTGTCCCACCTGATAATGATGCTGCGATTGCGTAACCATTCCCCCCAGATTTCCAAGGAAACCATTATGGGAAAGAGTTTGAGAAGGAGTAAGTCCTTAGTCAAACCCTTTCCCACCCATTCTTCCAGCCAACGGCCAACGCACCAGGAGCCATCAAGGTAACATCCGAACCCCGTGGTGCCTGCTGCGTCGGTGAACAGCTGCAGCTGCAAATTGTCAGCGGCTGGAGACATCCACAACCGAACGCCATTAAAATCCCGAAGAAACGAGACCCAGACAGAGAGGTCCTGCTTAATCTCTGAGGATAAACGTAGCAAATGTCTCGGTTAGTGACACCAGCCGTGGCCCTTTCCAATTTACGTGAAAAAGCTCTGCCCATTGGAATTACTTTACAGGCCCAGGAGGGATTGCGCCTGCCGCAGGGTAATTCTACTGGAAGCCGTGCATTCCGCTATGGCATTACTTGACAGGCTTATCGAGAGGAATGCGACAAGAACCCACCGAGGTACAGATCTCGATACCCAGGAATGACAAGGGGAAGGGCCCTCCGTTTTGTCCACAGCAACGGGAACTCCAAATGAAAAAACAGCGCTCGTAAAGAAAACAAAAGATAACTGCATCTGCCTGAACCGGAAGGGCCGACACACAGAAAGTCATCGAGATAGTGGGCTATTCCATGACTACCGCAAAAATTAAATAAATAAATTCCGCGCACCAGTGTAGGAAGGTGCTAAAATGCTCGAAAAACGCACAGGACACAGAACACCCCATAGGCAAGCATTTGTCTATGCAATATCCGTTGTCCAAGCTAAAAACCCATAAACTGGAATGACTCTGGGTGCAAAGGAAGTAGACGAAAAGCTGACTCAACATCTATCTTAGCCATCAGTGCGCCCGGACCATAACACCTAATGACGTCCAAAGCATCGTCAAAAGACTGGTACACCACCGAGGAAACCTCAACTGGTATGGCATAATTTACTGACGAGCCTGGCGGATAAGACAGATGTTGCATGAGCCCTTATTTTCCTGGAATTTTCTTGGGAACCACTCCCACCGGGGAATTCACAAGATCCCTAATGGGGGTTCTGCAAAAGGCCCAGCAATGCGCCTGCGCTAACCTCGCCAGCCACTTTTTCCCTAAGAATGTGAGGCAATTCAAAGGCAGACTTCAAATTTCTAGGCGAATATGTGTCGACATCCCTGCAAATAGGTAAACGAAAACCAAAACTGAAGCCTTTTAACGAAAATTCTGCGTCCTGCAGAACCGGGTACCAACTCAACCATTTTGCTATCGCTGTGACACGGACAGGGGATGGAACTTTACTTAGCACTTGTGCCTTTTACTGGCTGTGCAGGCTGCTGCTGGGCACCCCCCTTGAAACACTTGGCAACTGGGTGATTGCCACCACATCGCAAGCAGAGGTGACGAAAACGACATTTTAATGTGGAATTATTAAAGGCGAAGCATTTTCCCCAGACGCCTGCTGTTAGCCCTGACGAACTGAACTAGCTGCTTTGCACGCGTTGTACCCCTCATAGGCAGGACGCGAAGGCTGCGTGACCTCCAGCAATGTATATTTGTGGAAGTAGGAGCATAGCTGAGAATGGAGCTTCCCGGTGATAGCTGCTTGGGGCAGTGATTGCAATAATAAGCTGTGCACCCTGTAGAAATTCACTGTAGCACATGTATTCTGTCTATTTTGTAAGTTAAATGCTCAGAATACAGTATATAATACAATCTCCTCTATTGGCTGATAATAATGATTCCAAAGAGATAAAAGCTAGATCTTAGGTGCTATAGATAAATAAAGCAGTGTCAAAGCCATTACCCCTTACTGTCATATAACGCATCACTAAAGCATTCTATTCCCCCAATGATACCTCATTGCCCAGCATAATACTGACACTGTTTGCTGCAACTGTTTTCTACCATTAAGAGCCATAATCAGCACTTAGACCATCTATAAAATACATCATACGAATGTACTGAATGATATAATTCTGGCATATACAGGACCAGCAAACACAGTAAGTAATTATATGTAGAAGTAGGGCCATCCTGTCTGAGCTGAATCCTTTTATTTCATGTGCCGGCTCCTTTACAGATCATATGAGCAAGTTGGGGAATCTGGGAGAGGGCAGAAAAAGAAACCATGCACTGTCCTGGACATAGATGCACAGATTGGTCCCCCTATGTACTGGATGGTGTATTATCCAGTATTAATAATTGATCCAATAGGTGATCCATATCAGTGCACCCCGTACAGTGCATGTTTTCCAGATCTAGTTGGTGCACAACAATATTCATTACTGGCTTTTTAACTTTTTCTACTGGCTGACACATTTAAAAGATCAACAGGGACTGTAGTGCTAGTTATTTCATTTGTGACACTGAGGGGATCCTAAAAAACATGCAACTTTAGTATTATATGCTATTTCTATTGTAGTCATCATGGTGTGGGCTGAGGGGGGGTTCAGGCAAGGCACTCATAAACCCCTCCTGCATTTGCCTATGGTGCTGGCCATTGCAGCCACAAAGATAATATTGACCAGGGGCATTAAGGACTAAAGGGAAGCACCCCTCCCCCACACTGGCACACCTTCCACAAAGCTGCTGCAGCCTGAGGGGGGATAGAACTATCAATAGGGGAACCACACCTGCAGCTCCTAATAACATGGGGACACTGTGGAGCCAGGGACCAGGGTCTGGGGAGGCTCATTACTAGGCAGGACATAGCTACACCCACCCCCAGCAGAACAAGAAACCAGAAAAGACAGTGATTGAGGATAGAAAGGAAAAGTAAAAGCAATGATATGAAGTAAATGAAAAGAGACTAAATACAATAAGGAAAAGGAGGAGAGAAGAAGAGAAGAGGAGAAGCACTAAGAGAGTTTTATTAAGAAAAATGACAACTGACAAAATGCACTTCCCTGTCCTGGAGGAATCTGGAACAAAGAGGCTTTGGCCCTCACTTCTAGCCCCTTATATAATGTTCCTGTTACAAACCCGCCCCTGCTTGCCATAGGCTAACTCCCACAAGTAATTTGCATACATGCCGGCCCCCATCCTAGAGGTTTAAAACACCTCTTTTCTTATGCAATCTTTCGGTTTCACTTACTGTATAGTATACAGAGACACTTATTACAGCGTGCTGATGACATTACTGTATAGAATACAGAGACCCTTATTACAGCGTGCTGATGACATTACTGTATAGTATACAGAGACCCTTATTACAGCGTGCTGATGACATTACTGTATAGTATACAGAGACCCTTATTACAGCGTGCTGATGACATTACTGTATAGTATACAGAGACACTTATTACAGCGTGCTGATGACATTACTGTATAGAATAGAGAAACCCTTATTACAGCGTGCTGATGACATTACTGTATAGTATACAGAGACCCTTATTACAGCGTGCTGATGACATTACTGTATAGTATACAGAGACCCTTATTACAGCGTGCTGATGACATTACTGTATAGTATACAGAGACCCTTATTACAGCGTGCTGATGACATTACTGTATAGTATACAGAGACCCTTATTACAGCGTGCTGATGACATTACTGTATAGTATACAGAGACCCTTATTACAGCGTGCTGATGACATTACTGTATATAATACAGAGACCCTTATTACAGAGTGCTGATGACATTACTGTATAGTATACAGACACTTATTACAGCGTGCTGATGACATTACTGTATAGAATACAGAGACCCTTATTACAGCGTGCTGATGACATTACTGTATAGTATACAGAGACACTTATTACAGCGTGCTGATGACATTACTGTATAGTATACAGAGACACTTATTACAGCGTGCTGATGACATTACTGTATAGAATACAGAGACCCTTATTACAGAGTGCTGATGACATTACTGTATAGTATACAGAGACACTTATTACAGCGTGCTGATGACATTACTGTATATAATACAGAGACCCTTATTACAGAGTGCTGATGACATTACTGTATAGTATACAGAGACACTTATTACAGAGTGCTGATGACATTACTGTATAGAATACAGACACTTATTACAGGGTGCTGATGACATTACTGTATAGAATACATAGACCCTTATTACAGCGTGCTGATGACATTACTGTATAGTATACAGAGACCCTTATTACAGCGTGCTGATGACATTACTGTATAGTATACAGAGACCCTTATTACAGCGTGCTGATGACATTACTGTATAGTATACAGAGACACTTATTACAGCGTGCTGATGACATTACTGTATAGAATAGAGAAACCCTTATTACAGCGTGCTGATGACATTACTGTATAGTATACAGAGACCCTTATTACAGCGTGCTGATGACATTACTGTATAGTATACAGAGACCCTTATTACAGCGTGCTGATGACATTACTGTATAGTATACAGAGACCCTTATTACAGCGTGCTGATGACATTACTGTATAGTATACAGAGACACTTATTACAGCGTGCTGATGACATTACTGTATAGTATGCAGACACTTATTACAGCGTGCTGATGACATTACTGTATAGTATACAGAGACACTTATTACAGCGTGCTGATGACATTACTGTATATAATACAGAGACCCTTATTACAGCGTGCTGATGACATTACTGTATAGTATACAGAGACCCTTATTACAGCGTGCTGATGACATTACTGTATAGTATACAGAGACCCTTATTACAGCGTGCTGATGACATTACTGTATATAATACAGAGACCCTTATTACAGAGTGCTGATGACATTACTGTATAGTATACAGAGACACTTATTACAGCGTGCTGATGACATTACTGTATAGTATGCAGACACTTATTACAGCGTGCTGATGACATTACTGTATAGTATACAGAGACACTTATTACAGCGTGCTGATGACATTACTGTATAGAATACAGAGACCCTTATTACAGCGTGCTGATGACATTACAGTATAGAATACAGACACTTATTACAGCGTGCTGATGACATTACTGTATAGAATACATAGACCCTTATTACAGCGTGCTGATGACATTACTGTATAGTATACAGAGACCCTTATTACAGCGTGCTGATGACATTACTGTATAGTATACAGAGACCCTTATTACAGCGTGCTGATGACATTACTGTATAGTATACAGAGACACTTATTACAGCGTGCTGATGACATTACTGTATAGAATAGAGAAACCCTTATTACAGCGTGCTGATGACATTACTGTATAGTATACAGAGACCCTTATTACAGCGTGCTGATGACATTACTGTATAGTATACAGAGACCCTTATTACAGCGTGCTGATGACATTACTGTATAGTATACAGAGACCCTTATTACAGCGTGCTGATGACATTACTGTATAGTATACAGAGACCCTTATTACAGCGTGCTGATGATATTACTGTATAGAATACAGAGACACTTATTACAGCGTGCTGATGACATTACTATATAGTATACAGAGACCCTTATTACAGCGTGCTGATGACATTACTGTATAGTATACAGAGACACTTATTACAGCGTGCTGATGACATTACTGTATATAATACAGAGACCCTTATTACAGCGTGCTGATGACATTACTGTATAGTATACAGAGACACTTATTACAGCGTGCTGATGACATTACTGTATATAATACAGAGACCCTTATTACAGAGTGCTGATGACATTACTGTATAGTATACAGAGACACTTATTACAGCGTGCTGATGACATTACTGTATAGTATACAGAGACCCTTATTACAGCGTGCTGATGACATTACTGTATAGTATACAGAGACCCTTATTACAGCGTGCTGATGACATTACTGTATAGAATAGAGAGACACTTATTACAGCGTGCTGATGACATTACTGTATAGAATACAGAGACACTTATTACAGCGTGCTGATGACATTATTGTATAGTATACAGAGACACTTATTACAGCGTGCTGATTACATTACTGTATATAATACAGAGACCCTTATTACAGCGTGCTGATGACATTACTGTATAGTATACAGAGACCCTTATTACAGCGTGCTGATGACATTACTGTATAGAATACAGAGACCCTTATTACAGCGTGCTGATGACATTACTGTATATAATACAGAGACCCTTATTACAGAGTGCTGATGACATTACTGTATAGTATACAGAGACACTTATTACAGCGTGCTGATGACATTACTGTATAGTATACAGAGACCCTTATTACAGCGTGCTGATGACATTACTGTATAGTATACAGAGACACTTATTACAGCGTGCTGATGACATTACTGTATATAATACAGAGACCCTTATTACAGAGTGCTGATGACATTACTGTATAGTATACAGAGACACTTATTACAGCGTGCTGATGACATTACTGTATAGTATACAGAGACCCTTATTACAGCGTGCTGATGACATTACTGTATAGTATACAGAGACACTTATTACAGCGTGCTGATGACATTACTGTATAGAATACAGAGACACTTATTACAGCGTGCTGATGACATTACTGTATAGAATACAGAGACCCTTATTACAGCGTGCTGATGACATTACTGTATATAATACAGAGACCCTTATTACAGCGTGCTGATAACATTACTGTATAGAATACAGAGACACTTATTACAGCGTGCTGATGACATTACTGTATAGTATACAGAGACACTTATTACAGCGTGCTGATGACATTACTGTATAGTATACAGAGACCCTTATTACAGCGTGCTGATGATATTACTGTATAGAATACAGAGACACTTATTACAGCGTGCTGATGACATTACTGTATAGTATACAGAGACCCTTATTACAGCGTGCTGATGACATTACTGTATAGTATACAGAGACACTTATTACAGCGTGCTGATGATATTACTGTATAGAATACAGAGACCCTTATTACAGCGTGCTGATGACATTACTGTATATAATCCAGAGACACTTATTACAGAGTGCTGATGACATTACTGTATAGTATACAGAGACACTTATTACAGCGTGCTGATGACATTACTGTATAGTATACAGAGACCCTTATTACAGCGTGCTGATGATATTACTGTATAGAATACAGAGACCCTTATTACAGCGTGCTGATGACATTACTGTATAGAATACAGAGACTCTTATTACAGCGTGCTGATGACATTACTGTATAGTATACAGAGACACTTATTACAGCGTGCTGATGATATTACTGTATAGAATACAGAGACCCTTATTACAGCGTGCTGATGACATTACTGTATAGAATACATAGACCCTTATTACAGCGTGCTGATGACATTACTGTATAGTATACAGACACTTATTACAGCGTGCTGATGACATTACTGTATAGAATACAGAGACCCTTATTACAGCGTGCTGATGACATTACTGTATAGTATACAGAGACACTTATTACAGCGTGCTGATGACATTACTGTATATAATACAGACACACTTATTACAGCGTGCTGATGACATTACTGTATAGAATACAGAGACCCTTATTACAGCGTGCTGATAACATTACTGTATAGAATACAGAGACCCTTATTACAGCGTGCTGATGACATTACTGTATAGTATACAGAGACCCTTATTACAGCGTGCTGATGACATTACTGTATAGAATACAGAGATACTTATTACAGCGTGCTGATGACATTACTGTATAGTATACAGAGACACTTATTACAGCGTGCTGATGACATTACTGTATAGTATACAGAGACACTTATTACAGCGTGCTGATGACATTACTGTATAGAATAGAGAGACACTTATTACAGCGTGCTGATGACATTACTGTATATAATACAGAGACACTTATTACAGCGTGCTGATGACATTACTGTATAGTATACTGAGACACTTATTACAGCGTGCTGATGACATTACTGTATAGTATACAGAGACCCTTATTACAGCGTGCTGATGACATTACTGTATATAATACAGAGACACTTATTACAGCGTGCTGATGACATTACTGTATAGTATACAGAGACCCTTATTACAGCGTGCTGATGACATTACTGTATAGTATACAGAGACCCTTATTACAGCGTGCTGATGACATTACTGTATAGTATACAGAGACACTTATTACAGCGTGCTGATGACATTACTGTATATAATACAGAGACACTTATTACAGCGTGCTGATGACATTACTGTATAGTATACTGAGACACTTATTACAGCGTGCTGATGACATTACTGTATAGTATACAGAGACACTTATTACAGCGTGCTGATGACATTACTGTATATAATACAGAGACCCTTATTACAGAGTGCTGATGACATTACTGTATAGTATACAGAGACACTTATTACAGCGTGCTGATGACATTACTGTATATAATACAGAGACCCTTATTACAGCGTGCTGATGACATTACTGTATAGTGTACAGAGACCCTTATTACAGCGTGCTGATGACATTACTGTATAGAATACAGAGACCCTTATTAAAGCGTGCTGATGACATTACTGTATAGTATACAGAGACACTTATTACAGCGTGCTGATGACATTACTGCATAGAATACAGAGACACTTATTACAGCGTGCTGATGACATTACTGTATATAATACAGAGACACTTATTACAGCGTGCTGATGACATTACTGTATATAATACAGAGACACTTATTACAGCGTGCTGATGACATTACTGTATATAATACAGAGACACTTATTACAGCGTGCTGATGACATTACTGTATAGTATACAGAGACTCTTATTACAGCGTGCTGATGACATTACTGTATAGTATACAGAGACACTTATTACAGCGTGCTGATGACATTACTGTATAGAATACAGAGACACTTATTACAGCGTGCTGATGACATTACTGTATAGAATACAGAGACACTTATTACAGCGTGCTGATGACATTACTGTATAGAATACAGAGACACTTATTACAGCGTGCTGATGACATTACTGTATATAATACAGAGACCCTTATTACAGCGTGCTGATGACATTACTGTATAGAATACAGAGACACTTATTACAGCGTGCTGATGACATTACTGTATAGAATACAGAGACACTTATTACAGCGTGCTGATGACATTACTGTATAGAATACAGAGACCCTTATTACAGCGTGCTGATGACATTACTGTATAGAATACAGAGACACTTATTACAGCGTGCTGATGACATTACTGTATAGTATACAGAGACACTTATTACAGCGTGCTGATGACATTACTGTATAGTATACAGAGACACTTATTACAGAGTGCTGATGACATTACTGTATAGTATACAGAGACCCTTATCACAGCGTGCTGATGACATTACTGTATAGAATACAGAGACCCTTATTACAGCGTGCTGATGACATTACTGTATAGTATACAGAGACCCTTATTACAGCGTGCTGATGACATTACTGTATAGAATACAGAGATGCTTATTACAGCGTGCTGATGACATTACTGTATAGAACAGAGACGCTTATTACAGCGTGCTGATGACATTACTGTATATAATACAGAGACCCTTATTACAGAGTGCTGATGACATTACTGTATATAATACAGAGACACTTATTACAGCGTGCTGATGACATTACTGTATATAATACAGAGACACTTATTACAGCGTGCTGATGACATTACTGTATAGTATACAGAGACATTTATTACAGCGTGCTGATGACATTACTGTATAGTATACAGAGACACTTATTACAGCGTGCTGATGACATTACTGTATAGTATACAGAGACACTTATTACAGCGTGCTGATGACATTACTGTATAGTATACAGACACTTATTACAGCGTGCTGATGACATTACTGTATAGAATACAGAGATACTTATTACAGCATGCTGATGACATTACTGTATAGAATACAGAGACCCTTATTACAGCGTGCTGATGACATTACTGTATAGTATACAGAGACACTTATTACAGCGTGCTGATGACATTACTGTATATAATACAGAGACACTTATTACAGCGTGCTGATTACATTACTGTATAGTATACAGAGACCCTTATTACAGCGTGCTGATGACATTACTGTATATAATACAGAGACACTTATTACAGCGTGCTGATGACATTACTGTATAGTATACAGAGACACTTATTACAGCGTGCTGATGACATTACTGTATAGTATACAGAGACACTTATTACAGTGTGCTGATGACATTACTGTATAGAATACAGAGACCCTTATTACAGCGTGCTGATGACATTACTGTATAGTATACAGAGACACTTATTACAGCGTGCTGATGACATTACTGTATAGTATACAGAGACCCTTATTACAGCGTGCTGATGACATTACTGTATAGAATACAGAGACCCTTATTACAGCGTGCTGATGACATTACTGTATATAATACAGAGACCCTTATTACAGAGTGCTGATGACATTACTGTATAGTATACAGAGACACTTATTACAGCGTGCTGATGACATTACTGTATAGTATACAGAGACCCTTATTACAGCGTGCTGATGACATTACTGTATAGTATACAGAGACACTTATTACAGCGTGCTGATGACATTACTGTATATAATACAGAGACCCTTATTACAGAGTGCTGATGACATTACTGTATAGTATACAGAGACACTTATTACAGCGTGCTGATGACATTACTGTATAGTATACAGAGACCCTTATTACAGCGTGCTGATGACATTACTGTATAGTATACAGAGACACTTATTACAGCGTGCTGATGACATTACTGTATAGAATACAGAGACACTTATTACAGCGTGCTGATGACATTACTGTATAGAATACAGAGACCCTTATTACAGCGTGCTGATGACATTACTGTATATAATACAGAGACCCTTATTACAGCGTGCTGATAACATTACTGTATAGAATACAGAGACACTTATTACAGCGTGCTGATGACATTACTGTATAGTATACAGAGACACTTATTACAGCGTGCTGATGACATTACTGTATAGTATACAGAGACCCTTATTACAGCGTGCTGATGATATTACTGTATAGAATACAGAGACACTTATTACAGCGTGCTGATGACATTACTGTATAGTATACAGAGACCCTTATTACAGCGTGCTGATGACATTACTGTATAGTATACAGAGACACTTATTACAGCGTGCTGATGATATTACTGTATAGAATACAGAGACCCTTATTACAGCGTGCTGATGACATTACTGTATATAATCCAGAGACACTTATTACAGAGTGCTGATGACATTACTGTATAGTATACAGAGACACTTATTACAGCGTGCTGATGACATTACTGTATAGTATACAGAGACCCTTATTACAGCGTGCTGATGATATTACTGTATAGAATACAGAGACCCTTATTACAGCGTGCTGATGACATTACTGTATAGAATACAGAGACTCTTATTACAGCGTGCTGATGACATTACTGTATAGTATACAGAGACACTTATTACAGCGTGCTGATGATATTACTGTATAGAATACAGAGACCCTTATTACAGCGTGCTGATGACATTACTGTATAGAATACATAGACCCTTATTACAGCGTGCTGATGACATTACTGTATAGTATACAGACACTTATTACAGCGTGCTGATGACATTACTGTATAGAATACAGAGACCCTTATTACAGCGTGCTGATGACATTACTGTATAGTATACAGAGACACTTATTACAGCGTGCTGATGACATTACTGTATATAATACAGACACACTTATTACAGCGTGCTGATGACATTACTGTATAGAATACAGAGACCCTTATTACAGCGTGCTGATAACATTACTGTATAGAATACAGAGACCCTTATTACAGCGTGCTGATGACATTACTGTATAGTATACAGAGACCCTTATTACAGCGTGCTGATGACATTACTGTATAGAATACAGAGATACTTATTACAGCGTGCTGATGACATTACTGTATAGTATACAGAGACACTTATTACAGCGTGCTGATGACATTACTGTATAGTATACAGAGACACTTATTACAGCGTGCTGATGACATTACTGTATAGAATAGAGAGACACTTATTACAGCGTGCTGATGACATTACTGTATATAATACAGAGACACTTATTACAGCGTGCTGATGACATTACTGTATAGTATACTGAGACACTTATTACAGCGTGCTGATGACATTACTGTATAGTATACAGAGACCCTTATTACAGCGTGCTGATGACATTACTGTATATAATACAGAGACACTTATTACAGCGTGCTGATGACATTACTGTATAGTATACAGAGACCCTTATTACAGCGTGCTGATGACATTACTGTATAGTATACAGAGACCCTTATTACAGCGTGCTGATGACATTACTGTATAGTATACAGAGACACTTATTACAGCGTGCTGATGACATTACTGTATATAATACAGAGACACTTATTACAGCGTGCTGATGACATTACTGTATAGTATACTGAGACACTTATTACAGCGTGCTGATGACATTACTGTATAGTATACAGAGACACTTATTACAGCGTGCTGATGACATTACTGTATATAATACAGAGACCCTTATTACAGAGTGCTGATGACATTACTGTATAGTATACAGAGACACTTATTACAGCGTGCTGATGACATTACTGTATATAATACAGAGACCCTTATTACAGCGTGCTGATGACATTACTGTATAGTGTACAGAGACCCTTATTACAGCGTGCTGATGACATTACTGTATAGAATACAGAGACCCTTATTAAAGCGTGCTGATGACATTACTGTATAGTATACAGAGACACTTATTACAGCGTGCTGATGACATTACTGCATAGAATACAGAGACACTTATTACAGCGTGCTGATGACATTACTGTATATAATACAGAGACACTTATTACAGCGTGCTGATGACATTACTGTATATAATACAGAGACACTTATTACAGCGTGCTGATGACATTACTGTATATAATACAGAGACACTTATTACAGCGTGCTGATGACATTACTGTATAGTATACAGAGACTCTTATTACAGCGTGCTGATGACATTACTGTATAGTATACAGAGACACTTATTACAGCGTGCTGATGACATTACTGTATAGAATACAGAGACACTTATTACAGCGTGCTGATGACATTACTGTATAGAATACAGAGACACTTATTACAGCGTGCTGATGACATTACTGTATAGAATACAGAGACACTTATTACAGCGTGCTGATGACATTACTGTATATAATACAGAGACCCTTATTACAGCGTGCTGATGACATTACTGTATAGAATACAGAGACACTTATTACAGCGTGCTGATGACATTACTGTATAGAATACAGAGACACTTATTACAGCGTGCTGATGACATTACTGTATAGAATACAGAGACCCTTATTACAGCGTGCTGATGACATTACTGTATAGAATACAGAGACACTTATTACAGCGTGCTGATGACATTACTGTATAGTATACAGAGACACTTATTACAGCGTGCTGATGACATTACTGTATAGTATACAGAGACACTTATTACAGAGTGCTGATGACATTACTGTATAGTATACAGAGACCCTTATCACAGCGTGCTGATGACATTACTGTATAGAATACAGAGACCCTTATTACAGCGTGCTGATGACATTACTGTATAGTATACAGAGACCCTTATTACAGCGTGCTGATGACATTACTGTATAGAATACAGAGATGCTTATTACAGCGTGCTGATGACATTACTGTATAGAACAGAGACGCTTATTACAGCGTGCTGATGACATTACTGTATATAATACAGAGACCCTTATTACAGAGTGCTGATGACATTACTGTATATAATACAGAGACACTTATTACAGCGTGCTGATGACATTACTGTATATAATACAGAGACACTTATTACAGCGTGCTGATGACATTACTGTATAGTATACAGAGACATTTATTACAGCGTGCTGATGACATTACTGTATAGTATACAGAGACACTTATTACAGCGTGCTGATGACATTACTGTATAGTATACAGAGACACTTATTACAGCGTGCTGATGACATTACTGTATAGTATACAGACACTTATTACAGCGTGCTGATGACATTACTGTATAGAATACAGAGATACTTATTACAGCATGCTGATGACATTACTGTATAGAATACAGAGACCCTTATTACAGCGTGCTGATGACATTACTGTATAGTATACAGAGACACTTATTACAGCGTGCTGATGACATTACTGTATATAATACAGAGACACTTATTACAGCGTGCTGATTACATTACTGTATAGTATACAGAGACCCTTATTACAGCGTGCTGATGACATTACTGTATATAATACAGAGACACTTATTACAGCGTGCTGATGACATTACTGTATAGTATACAGAGACACTTATTACAGCGTGCTGATGACATTACTGTATAGTATACAGAGACACTTATTACAGTGTGCTGATGACATTACTGTATAGAATACAGAGACCCTTATTACAGCGTGCTGATGACATTACTGTATAGTATACAGAGACACTTATTACAGCGTGCTGATGACATTACTGTATAGTATACAGAGACACTTATTACAGCGTGCTGATGACATTACTGTATAGAATACAGAGACCCTTATTACAGCGTGCTGATGACATTACTGTATAGTATACAGAGACACTTATTACAGCGTGCTGATGACATTACTGTATAGTATACAGAGACACTTATTACAGCGTGCTGATGACATTACTGTATAGAATACAGAGACCCTTATTACAGCGTGCTGATGACATTACTGTATAGTATACAGAGACACTTATTACAGCGTGCGGATGACATTACTGTATATAATACAGAGACCCTTATTACAGCGTGCTGATGACATTACTGTATAGTATACAGAGACACTTATTACAGCGTGCTGATGACATTACTGTATAGTATACAGAGACACTTATTACAGCGTGCTGATGACATTACTGTATATAATACAGAGATACTTATTACAGCGTGCTGATGACATTACTGTACAGTATACAGAGACACTTATTACAGCGTGCTGATGACATTACTGTATATAATACAGAGATACTTATTACAGCGTGCTGATGACATTACTGTATATAATACAGAGACCCTTATTACAGCGTGCTGATGACATTACTGTATAGTATACAGAGACACTTATTACAGCGTGCTGATGACATTACTGTATATAATACAGAGACACTTATTACAGCGTGCTGATGACATTACTGTATAGTATACAGAGACACTTATTACAGCGTGCTGATGACATTACTGTATAGTATACAGAGACCCTTATTACAGCGTGCTGATGACATTACTGTATAGTATACAGAGACCCTTATTACAGCGTGCTGATGACATTACTGTATATAATACAGAGACCCTTATTACAGCGTGCTGATGACATTACTGTATAGAATACAGAGACACTTATTATAGCGTGCTGATGACATTACTGTATAGTATACAGAGACACTTATTACAGCGTGCTGATGACATTACTGTATAGTATACAGAGACCCTTATTACAGCGTGCTGATGACATTACTGTATAGAATACAGAGACACTTATTACAGCGTGCTGATGACATTACTGTATAGTATACAGAGACACTTATTACAGCGTGCTGATGACATTACTGTATAGTATACAGAGACACTTATTACAGCGTGCTGATGACATTACTGTATATAATACAGAGACACTTATTACAGCGTGCTGATGACATTACTGTATAGGATACAGAGACCCTTATTACAGCGTGCTGATGACATTACTGTATAGAATACAGAGACCCTTATTACAGCGTGCTGATGACATTACTGTATAGTATACAGAGACCCTTATTACAGCGTGCTGATGACATTACTGTATAGTATACAGAGACCCTTATTACAGCGTGCTGATGACTTACTGTATAGAATACAGAGACACTTATTACAGCGTGCTGATGACTTACTGTATAGAATACAGAGACACTTATTACAGCGTGCTGATGACATTACTGTATATAATACAGACACTTATTACAGCGTGCTGATGACATTACTGTATAGCATACAGAGACACTTATTACAGCGTGCTGATGACATTACTGTATAGAATACAGAGACCCTTATTACAGCGTGCTGATGACATTACTGTATAGCATACAGAGACACTTATTACAGCGTGCTGATGACATTACTGTATAGAATACAGAGACACTTATTACAGCGTGCTGATGACATTACTGTATAGTATACAGAGACCCTTATTACAGCGTGCTGATGACATTACCGGATATCTGGGAAAGTAGGTACAGATTTTCATCAGCAACATGTGGGATGGTCATGGAACGACAGGGATATACAACTTCCCTCTAATCACCATGTATACCTAGGGCTGGAGTGACACTCCTGTAATACAGTATACGTACATGCGTAGTATCCGATGTCTGCATTGACCGTCAGTTTCCCGATATCGAATGTTTCAATGACGTTCGTGTCCCATTTCTTGCGGTATTCCACATCGTGCAGAACATCATAGAGAATTTCAGCGGATAAGTCTTTACATTCCATCCGGCACTACAGAGATCAGAAAAGGGCGAGTGTGAATATAACTTTATAGAACAGGCACATGTCCTGTTATATATAAACAGACAGTATAGACCGGACACGTTTCCTGTTATATATATATAATCACAGAGTATAGACCGGACACGTGTCCTGTTATATATAATCACAGGGTATAGACCGGACACATGTCCTGTTACATATAATCATACAGTATAGACCGGATACGTGTCCTGTTATATGTAATCACAGAGTATAGACCATATACATGTCCTGTTATATATAATCACAGAGTATAGACCGGACACGTGTCCGGTTATATATAATCACAGTATAAACCGGATACATGTCCTGTTATATATAATTACAGTTTCTGCCGGACACATGTCCTGTTATATCTAATCACAAACAGTATAGACCGGACACATGTCCTGTAACCGGTATATATATAATCACAGTACTATAGACCCAACAAGCAGCCCATTATATATAATCACAGTATAGACTAACTCCAACAACCCTTCTTAACATCTGAGGCTTAGGAGTCTGTTTATTAGGACATAATTTAAGTCAGGGTTCTGTTCTTCCTTTCAGCTACCCTATTTCGCTCTGGTGTGTAAATGAATCTGTCTCGATGTTCTATGCTGCGCTGTCTCTATTATATGTCCTGTCACCTCCATTGTCACTGAAATGTGAGTGTGTTTTGCTGACACCCGTTACTACTTACTAGCCATTGTTACATCGTCCTGTAATTCGTCCAATACTTCATCTGTGTTCTGCATTAGATCAGTGACTGATCGATCAAAAGTTTCACATATTTTAGTGTCTATTTTGTATCATCCAGATGTATTAAAGTGTTAATGCCGGAGATATCGCAAATATCCCCTGTGTTAGTTAGCAATCGTGACAACATTGCGCAACACCACCGTTGAAATAGAACATAATGGGAACGGCGATTTTTTTCAAGTGCATCAAGTTCCGAATAGCAAATATTACTATACCCAGGCCACCTGCAGATAGTGTTACACAGAACTTTTGTTAGGAACGCACTGTCTGTGCGGCTCTTCGTCTCAATGCTCCCGCCTCTTTGACAGCAAAAACCCAGAGGTTTTATTAGTAAAGATTACAGTTTTCTTTTAATAATCCTCTTCAAAACTTTTTTTTTTTTTTCATTTAGCCATCATAATTAATTCATGTCCCTCCAGTAAGTGAATAATGCACAATACACACAACGTACGCTCTGCGCTCTTATTGAGTCTACTGCAGTGTTCTCCGGGATTTATTGAAACAGAATAATCTCATTAAAGTAATTCAGAGGCCCCGGAGAGACCCCAATAAGTAAAGTTTCTAGACTAGAAGCATCAGAGAGTTCACCTGAGTAGAGTAATGTGGATACAAGTAGTTGGGGATAAAATAAGACTGTATCGCTGATAGTGAACATAGGGGCTGATTCACTACCGATCCCAACTGTGATTACGCACGCAATCAGCCTATTGCATTCTACGCATGCATTGCAGTGCGAACTAGCCACTATGATCAGGACTGCGATCACAGTGACTACGCCGTGAGGCTCCGCCCCATTTCCCCTTCTAGAGACGCCCCACCCCCTCTTCAGATGCGCGTGTCTCCGGCGCGCGTTGTCCCTCTTCGAGGAGTGGAAAAGTTGGGAGGTATGGAACTGTGTACTGTACACAATAGAAGCAGGCTGCCGTTTCGTGAGCGGCCAGGTGATGGTCGCGACCATCGGGGTTGCGACAAGTCCCTTGTGGTAGGGTCTCGTCTGCCGCAAGCCCCAGTGAGCTTCCGGCTCTAATAGAGCCAGAAGCTCACTACTGACATCACTGGTGATGTCAGTAGGGCCGCCGACAAACGGCAGGCGTTCCTTCAGGATCGCCCCCTTTGGCCAGCCACCCCCCGCCCCTCCTACAAAACGGGGCGAGCTGTCGATCAACAATCGACAGCCGCCCCGTTTGTAGCGAGCCCCGAAGCGAGTGAATTCATCACTCGCTCCGTAGCTTGCGCACGCCGTGCGTGCGCAGAGCCCCTCCATCGACCCGCCTGCGAGCGGGTCTGAATCAGGCCCTGTGTACTGTGAGCCTGATTCTGCAAGGATTGTAATTGCAAAGTTGCACGCAGGCTATAGATATAGGATGTATGCACGCAGGCTATAGATATATGATGTATGCACGCAGTCTATAGATACGCAGGCAGCTTTGCAATTGCGATCTTTGCAGATATGGTAATACAGCAGGAGGTATCACGCCTTCTGTGCATTACTTATCCGAGCTGCGTTGTCCAACGCAGCATCTGATAATTTGCGTACCATCGGCCGGCTGTGGTGACCCGTGCGGTTCTGCAGCTGGCCGCCACAGTTTAGAGAAAGAGGCCAGGAAATCTCTTGGCTTCTTCCCTCCCCCGCAACAGCAGCGACACGCCTCCATTTCAGGAAATGGAGGGCATCGCCGCCCCCTCCCCGCCCACAAACAGCAGCAGACAGTCTGCACACTCACAGAATGGGTCCTGCATCGGCGCAGAGTCCCAAACATCGGGGATCTGTGTTCTGGATCGGGCCCTGTAAACAATAGAAGCAGGCTGCAATGAAATACGCTGTAAAGCAATACTGGAGCAGGTTTTCTGGATAGCACTGAGCAGAATGCTGAGAAGCAATTGCTGGAACAGAAACACAATGAGCAATGGAGTATCTATAATGGCTGCACTCATTTCTTCTAATATTTACCTCTACAGAGTCCCGCGTCGGCGGTAACAGCACTGCACAAATCACCAGGAAAATGTCGGGAAGCCCATTTTCGTGGTGTTTTGTGCATCTGCAGTAGGAAAATTTCCGGGGAAAGGGCGCCATTTTCCCTGCAACTTTCCTACTGCGCATACCACACGGGCCCCCTCCTCTCTTAAGACCCCCCCTATCCCTGACATGGAGATAGAATGCTGGTGAAGTAATTACTGGGGCGGAATGGTTATGAAGCGAATACTGTAGTCTGGTAACTGGAGCAAGCGCAGATAGCAATACTGGGCACTAATGACTAAATACCAGGAGCCAGGGTACTGATCACTGGGGAGACACGTTGTTCTGGCAATTAACAGTTAGCCATTCCTAGTTTAAAAAATAGGGCGGTCTTAGAACTGATAGGCTGAAAGAATCATGTGACATGTGATACTGTCCAAGATGGCAGCGCCCATGACAGCAGGAACTGCCCATTACAGATGAGTGCTCCCAGGTCTCAGGGAAACTGCAGACGGCCAATGGGGACACAGATGACACTGCCGGGCCCGGTATCTGGGATCCGGATCCCAATGTGCGACAATAAATAAGCCCCCATGTGCCTGTTGCCTCCTGGCGCGAGTAATGTCCCAGGAACACACATCACTGAGCAGGAGAGAGCGCGCCTCTGCTATTACTAATTGTAAGAATTGTTACTCCTGTGGCTTTAGCTTTTAAACTACAATCTTATAGGTACGGGACAAGCGGTTATATCTTTATCGCCGTACACACTAGGCATATCTCCCAACATTTGGCCACGGAGAGTCGGGACTTCCGAGCGCCGTAGGCCCGAAAAGGGGGCGTGACCAGGGCCGGCCCGCCCATTACGCCGACTACGCACGTGCTTAGGGCGCCAGCCAGCAGAAGGCGCTCTGGGCCTGATTCAGAGCCGGACGCTATTTGCGGTTGTTCGTTCTGAAAAAGGGGTGGCTATTCAAATGAACCGTTCGCTCTTTGCGGTCTGTTCACGTCTCTATGTCTGAACGAGGGAACAAAACTTGCGGTTGTTTTTTTGGATAAATACGCCCCCTGGCCGCTCGCATTCCACGTCATTTCCGCTATTTATTAGATTAATCAAGTACATCGACCAGCGTATGAACTGCTCGCTATTCTTGTGGTTGGCTTTTCCTACCGCAATCATGCGAGCAGTTCTGACTATAAAACAACCCAGTGACCTGGTCAATGACGCTGCTGTATTAATTATGCACACCCATAAAACGCCCGTTTTGACCTTTAAGCATGCCTGCGTTCGGATCTCCACTCCCCGTTTTCAAGCACCTTCCCCTGTTACCACCCACATACGCCTCCTCCTGTCACTCAAAATAGCAGGCATTCGCTATTTAGCGAACAAACGATTTTCGGCCGCACTGACTGGTTCGCGCATGCGTATTACGATCCGTACGCATGCGCAGTTGGGCAAACATCGATCGGAACGAACGAGCGGATGCTTACGAACGGCTCTGAATCAGGCCCTCAATCCCCAGCGCGGCAAAACAACCCTCCCACCGCCATACTCCTTCCCGTTTCCTCCTTCTCCCCCCCCCGCGCATGTGCCACACTCCTTCCCGCCTCTTACCCACGGCCGCCGCAGGAAGGCTTTATTTGCCGGGCGCCCGCTGAGATTTTACCAGTGGGCGCCTGGCTCCCTGCAGCGGCAGCCGGAGCTCACTACAGAGCTCCGGCTAGGCTTCCCCACGGGCACTATGTGAGAGACGTCATGATGTCTCTCACATAGTAACGAGGAGCGGTGGATGGCAGCGGACCCAGGATCGGGGCTTCAGGTAAGCTGTTTATGTTTGTGTTGCACGACTACTGGGGGCACTCCTACAAGGGGCTACTGGGGGCACTCCTACAGGGGGCTGACTGGGGGCACTAATACAAGGGGCTGACTGGGGGCACTCCTACAAGGGGCTGACTGGGGGCACTCCTACAAGGGGCTGACTGGGGGCACTCCTACAAGGGGCTGACTGGGGGCACTCCTACAAGGGGCTGACTGGGGGCACTCCTACAAGGGGCTGACTGGGGGCACTCCTACAAGGGGCTGACTGGGGGCACTCCTACAAGGGGCTGACTGGGGGCACTCCTACAAGGGGCTGACTGGGGGCACTCCTACAAGGGGCTGACTGGGGGCACTCCTACAAGGGGCTGACTGGGGGCACTGCAAAAGGGGTATCACTACGGTGGGCATTGTATTAGGGGCATTACTACTGTGGGCATTGTGTATAAGGGGCACTACTACTGTGGGCATTGTGTATAAGGGGCACTACTATTGTGGGCATTGTGTATAAGGGGCACTACTACTGTGGGCATTGTATTAGGGGCACTACTACTGTGGGCATTGTATTAGGGGCTCTACTACTGTGGGCATTGTGTATAAGGGGCACTACTACTGTGGGCATTGTATTAGGGGCACTACTACTGTGGGCATTGTGTAAAAGGGGCACTACTGTATGTCAGAACATAAATAAGGGACACTACTATGTGGTGTAATGTGAATCGGGCACTATGGGCCTGATTCAGAGCCGGACGCTCTGACCAGAGCGCTCGCTCTGAATCAGGGCCCTCCTACATGAAAATGGAGCGGCCTTATGGACGCTCGCATAGCTGTGGGTTACCACCCACAGCTTATGTGAGCGTCCATGATGATGGTCGCGATGGTCAAGACCATCGTGACCATCGGGCTTGCGACGGAGACCCTGCAGTAGGGTCTCGCTGCCGCAAGCCCTGGAGTGATTTTGGCTCTATCAGAGCCAAAATCACTCCCACTGACATCACTAGTGATGTCAGTGGGGCCGGCTTCAGACGGTAGGCGTTCCCATGGGAACGCCTCCGTCTGGGCAGCCACACCCCCGGCACGCCCACCAAAGGGAGCGTGCTGTCAATCGACAGCACGCCCCCTTTGGTGCGAGACCCGGAGCGACGGAGAGCCCGTCGCTAGCTGGGTCTCGCGCATGCACACAACGGAGCTCCCTCCGTCGTGTGCATGCGCAGTGGGGCAACATCGACCCGCTTGCGAGCGTCCTGCACTCGCGAGCGGGTCTGAATTACCCCCCATGTGCGGTGTAATGTGAATAAGATCGTGCTATTGTGTGGTGTAGTTTGATTGGGAATACTATTGTGTGACCACGCACCTTTCCTTTAGCTTGCCTTCCAACCATCCCTATTTTGGCGACAAAGTGTTCCAGATGGGGGGTAGGGGAAATGGTGAATAGATGACATGCGCATGCATGCGGCATCTATTGAGTGGAGAAAGGGACTGAGAACATGCCCAGCAGCTCCAAGAGCACTCGTGATTATGGCTTTTCTCACGAGACCACACCCCTTTCCTTTGTCAGGTGCACGCACCTTCAGCGTGTGCAAATTCATCCAGGGGGCGCCCAAATGTACCTTCGCTTACCAAAAATTTAAGGCTCGGGCCGGCCCTGGGCATGACCTGATAGTAAATGGGTGTGGCCTGATGACACGCCCCCGTTTACATCACTAAGGGGCGTGCCCAGCATCTCCGAGATGCTGGGCTGCCCCCGGGCTTCCCCCCGTACTGTGAACAGAAGCTGTGCGCATAGCATCTATTGTCGCTCTGCATACACGCTGCTTCCCCCCCACCGCGGGACACTGTGTGGGACAGTCCCAGAAAAAAACGGGACTGTTTTGCAGAATGCGGGACAGTTGGGAGATTTGCACTAAGCGCTGTGTCGTCCGATCCGGCCGGATCAGACGACATGTCGGCAACATCGTCTAGTGTGTACACTCCATGTCACAGACGATGCAAATTCCCGCGCGTAGTCAGCGACAGTGACCCGACGGGCGACATAGTCAGTGAGGGTCATGCTGACGAATGCCGGGACCCCTGCGGCAGGTCGGTTGGGTATACTTCAGGCCCCTATTTACTGTAATCCATGTTTAAAATGCGGTTGTAGTGTGATATTGTCAACTAAATTCCCTTTCCCAAGTGCGACGCTTCTGGCAGATCATTATAAAATCTCTGTTCCGCGGTCTTGATGCCATTTCTGATCACAGTCAGATGCTCCAGCATTATGGAGGATTGGATGGGAGATGTAAGGAAACGCATGGCTGCAGATTAGGCAGTATATAATGTTCTCCCATTACACCTACAGCCCCTGCAGAGACAGCTGTGACACTACTGTAGATCCAGATTTTGATGCGACTGTCTCTCTAGCAGCCCTAATACCAGTCAGGATTAGGTGACCGCGGAATACAGGGTTATACAGATATAAAGAGATTATCGCCGCAGTCCTACACAGTGATATGGTACCATTAATCCCGGGATTACACTGGCATTGTACTAACCAGCTCCGGCAGATGCCCACAGCGCACAAACACAGAACCGCCAATGGCGACAGGTGTGTGGCCTACAGTCCGGGTACATACAGTAATAATGCATGGGAGATGGGGCTCATCTAATTAAATCTAGTGCAGGAGTTATTGAAACAATGGGGCCTATTCATCATCGGAGGCCATATGGCCCCCGATGATGAAGTATTGAACTCGCTGCGAGGGAACCTTAAGTATCCAACTCGCAGCTCATTGCTCCAGTACGGGGACAGCTGCTCCGAAAAGCAGCTGTCCGCTCGGTTAGCATCGCAGCTACAGATGTCGCTGCGTTACTCATCCCCTCCCCGTTGTCCCAGCTACACATGCATGACCTCGGTTCACACATGCCCAAAGCCACCGGGAAGGTAGTGAGCAGGTTACAGAGGGATCCGAGCTGGGATCCCTCTTCACCGTCTGATGATGGCGCTTGTTATCGGTAGCAAACACCGAAAATTTTCAGCCCGGTAGCCTAAATATGCGTTTCCGCATGGTTACCGGACCATTTATCGGTTTATGAATAGGCCCCATATTCACATATTTAAGCATTGCGAGATCTGCCATAACGGTAAGTAATAAATATCGCCCATTTTCAGTGTGCAGTATTAAAATTAACACTATAACGAATTCCACTTATTTTGCTGCCCCAATGCTTGTGCCAAGGCGCCTGTCAATTCACTAGGTACTAATGTGCCTCATACCTCCCTAACTTTCCTAGCAGCAGTCCCACTTTTCAGCACTCTAAACAGGTGTAGCCTATAAAAGACGGGCTGTGGCCACACATGAGATGGGGGTGTGTTGGTTAGATCAGGGAGTGACATCATTTATCAGGTGTGCCACCTAATTCCACTGGACTCATTAGGCTGTATATGAACCAGCTGCCATCACAGCGCACGAGAGGCCGGTCTGCTACAATAGGCTCATGGGTGTGACATTATTGTATATGAACCAGCCGCCATCACAGCGCACGGGAGGCCGGTCTGCTACAATAGGCCCATGGGTGCGACACTGCTGTATATGAACCAGCCGCCATCACAGCGCACGGGAGGCCGGTCTGCTACAATAGGCCCATGGGTGTGACACTGTTGTATATGAACCAGCCGCCATCACAGCGCACGGGAGGCCGGTCTGCTACAATAGGCCCATGGGTGTGACACTGCTGTATATGAACCAGCCGCCATCACAGCGCACGGGAGGCCGGTCTGCTACAATAGGCCCATGGGTGTGACATTATTGTATATGAACCAGCCGCCATCACAGCGCACGGGAGGCCGGTCTGCTACAATAGGCCCATGGGTGTGACACTGCTGTATATGAACCAGCCGCCATCACAGCGCACGGCAGGCTGGTCTGTTACAATAGGCCCATGGGTGTGACACTGTTGTATATGAACCAGCCGCCATCACAGCGCACGGGAGGCCGGTCTGCTACAATAGGCCCATGGGTGTGACATTATTGTATATGAACCAGCCGCCATCACAGCGCACTGGAGGCCGGTCTGCTACAATAGGCCCATGGGTGTGACACTGCTGTATATGAACCAGCCGCCATCACAGCGCACGGGAGGCCGGTCTGCTACAATAGGCCCATGGGTGTGACATTATTGTATATGAACCAGCCGCCATCACAGCGCACGGGAGGCCGGTCTGCTACAATAGGCCCATGGGTGTGACACTGCTGTATATGAACCAGCCCATGAACCAGCCGCCATCACAGCGCACGGGAGGCCGGTCTGCTACAATAGGTCCATTGGTGTGACACTGCTGTATATGAACCAGCCCATGAACCAGCCGCCATCACAGCGCACGGGAGGCTGGTCTGTTACAATAGGCCCATGGGTGTGACACTGCTGTATATGAACCAGCTGCCATCACAGCGCACGGGAGGCCGGTCTGCTACAATAGGCCCATGGGTGTGACATTATTGTATATGAACCAGCCGCCATCACAGCGCACGGGAGGCCGGTCTGCTACAATAGGCCCATGGGTGTGACACTGCTGTATATGAACCAGCCGCCATCACAGCGCACGGCAGGCTGGTCTGTTACAATAGGCCCATGGGTGTGACATTGTTGTATATGAACCAGCCGCCATCACAGCGCACGGGAGGCCGGTCTGCTACAATAGGCCCATGGGTGTGACACTGCTGTATATGAACCAGCCGCCATCACAGCGCACGGGAGGCCGGTCTGCTACAATAGGCCCATGGGTGTGACACTGCTGTATATGAACCAGCCCATGAACCAGCCGCCATCACAGCGCATGGGAGGCCGGTCTGCTACAATAGGCCCATGGGTGTGACACTGCTGTATATGAACCAGCCCATGAACCAGCCGCCATCACAGCGCACGGGAGGCCGGTCTGCTACAATAGGCCCATGGGTGTGACACTGCTGTATATGAACCAGCCCATGAACCAGCCGCCATCACAGCGCACGGGAGGCCGGTCTGCTACAATAGGTCCATGGGTGTGACACTGCTGTATATGAACCAGCCCATGAACCAGCCGCCATCACAGCGCACGGCAGGCTGGTCTGTTACAATAGGCCCATGGGTGTGACATTGTTGTATATGAACCAGCCGCCATCACAGCGCACGGGAGGCCAGTCTGCTACAATAGGCCCATGGGTGTGACACTGCTGTATATGAACCAGCCGCCATCACAGCGCACGGGAGGCCGGTCTGTTACAATAGGCCCATGGGTGTGACACTGCTGTATACACAGAATAGTAGCAGCTGGAAGACTTATTATTATTACTGACCCCTATTATATTTTACTCTTGAAAATTTGTCTTTATTACAGTTAGTGGAATTAACACACGTTAGCAACCCAACAACTGGTGCTGGCCCATCATTCCCTACTGTATATCATTTACAGAGCCAATATAAGGGCAGTGCAGCCAGCAGGCAATATTATACTAACAACAATCCATCTGCATTTCTATACTGCGTAAGAGTAGGGAACTCAGACAGCGGCACGTACAGTATATATCTGTATACAGAATACATGCTCAGACACTGCCACGTACAGTATATAGGTGTATACAGAATACATGCTCAGACACTGCCACGTACAGTATATAGGTGTATACAGAATACATGCTCAGACACTGCCACGTACAGTATATAGCTGTATACAGGTTACATGCTCAGACACTGCCACATACAGTATATAGGTGTATACAGAATACATGCTCAGACACTGCCACGTACAGTATATAGGTGTATACAGAATACATGCTCAGACACTGCCACGTACAGTATATAGGTGTATACAGAATACATGCTCAGACACTGCCACGTACAGTATATAGCTGTATACAGAATACATGCTCAGACACTGCCACGTACAGTATATAGCTGTATACAGAATACATGCTCAGCCTCAGACACTGCAACGTACAGTATATAGCTGTATACAGGTTACATGCTCAGCCGCAGACACTGCCACGTACAGTATATAACTGTATACAGGTTACATGCTCAGCCTCAGACACTGCCACGTACAGTATATAGCTGTATACAGGCTACACGCTCAGCCTCAGACACTGCCACGTACCGTATATAGGTGTATACAGGTTACATGCTCAGCCTCAGACACTGCCACGTACAGTATATAGCTGTATACAGGTTACATGCTCAGCCTCAGACACTGCCACGTAGAGTATATAGGTGTATACAGGTTACACGCTCAGCCTCAGACACTGCCACGTACAGTATATAGCTGTATACAGGCTACACGCTCAGACACTGCCACGTACAGTATATAGCTGTATACAGGTTACACGCTCAGACACTGCCACGTACAGTATATAGGTGTATACAGGTTACACGCTCAGCCTCAGACACTGCCACGTACAGTATATAGGTGTATACAGGTTACATGCTCAGCCTCAGACACTGTCCCGTACCGTATATAGCTGTATACAGGTTACATGCTCAGCCTCAGACACTGCCACGTACAGTATATAACTGTATACAGGTTACATGCTCAGCCTCAGACACTGCCACGTACAGTATATAGCTGTATACAGGTTACATGCTCAGCCTCAGACACTGCCACGTACAGTATATAGCTGTATACAGGTTACATGCTCAGACACTGCCACGTACAGTATATAGGTGTATACAGGTTACATGCTCAGACACTGCCACGTACAGTATATAGCTGTATACAGGTTACATGCTCAGCCTCAGACACTGCCACGTACAGTATATAGCTGTATACAGGTTACATGCTCAGCCTCAGACACTGCCATGTACAGTATATAACTGTATACAGGTTACATGCTCAGCCTCAGGCACTGCCACGTACCGTATATAGGTGTATACAGGTTACATGCTCAGCCTCAGACACTGCCACGTACAGTATATAGGTGTATACAGGTTACACGCTCAGCCGCAGACACTGCCACGTACAGTATATAGGTGTATACAGGTTACATGCTCAGACACTGCCACGTACTATATATATTGTATACAGGTTACATGCTCAGCCTCAGACACTGCCACGTACACTATGTAGCTGTATACAGGTTACATGCTCAGCCTCAGGCACTGCCACGTACAGTATATAGGTGTATACAGAATACATGCTCAGCCTCAGGCACTGCCACGTACAGTATATAGCTGTATACAGGTTACATGCTCTGCCTCAGACACTGCCACGTACAGTATATAGCTGTATACAGGTTACATGCTCAGCCTCAGACACTGCCACGTACAGTATATAGCTGTATACAGGTTACAAGCTCAGCCTCAGACACTGCCACATACAGTATATAGCTGTATATACATAATAGGCTCAAATACTGTCACATACAGTATATAGACCCTACTTGCCAACTCTCCCTCATTGTCACGGAGACTCCCTGAAATAGTAGTAATCTCCCTGATTGCACCTTACCCCCATAATAACTCTCAACACAGCTTCCGACATCAGCGACATATGCATATTTTCGCACAGCAGCTACATACAGTAGCGCAGCTGTGGGGCGATTCGGCCGGAATGGGGATTTCTGCTCTACTAATGTAGGACAAAAAATTATGGAGAAAAAAAAAAAAAGTAGTAAAGTCGCACATTAAATAAAAAGAAAAATTTTAAAATAGATGTAAAATAAAACTCCCTGAATGCAGAGATCACAATTGGCGCTGCGGAGATAAAGTAAATGTAATTAAACTAGCGGCACGTCACTGAATGAATAGGCTTTGGTGAGCGCAGGCCGTCACTAACGAAGCATATGTAGTAGAGGATACATGTTTAGTACACCCATGTCCGTGCGCTGCATCCAATGCCAGAATTACGCCCCTTTCCTGTATCAGCATCGGCATAAGTAACATGACAAGAACGAGCTATAAACCTTTCAGCGCTCATTACAGAGCTTATGATCAGTTCAGTATTTAGGCAAACATAAGCCAGTTTGTGACTGTACCACTTGTGCCATCTATAGGTGGCTTGAGCGGTACGGTCCTCAGCAAAACCGTCCAAGTTTTGCTTCGCCCCCGCCGGGTTTTAGTGCAATGCGCATGCATGTGTGCATTAGTCAGCCACCCATCGCCGACAGAGGTAGGCTGCCGACAACTCAGCAGAGGACACCACTGGACAGGCGACTCGTATTAAATACCAGCGGCATATTCGTTAGTATCACTGTGAGACTGGACAGCACCATGTCACGGCAGGCAGGGACGGTATCCCACGGCGCTGGATCCGTCCCTGTGGAGGAGCTGTTGCCAGGTCGGGAGAATGATGCTCCAGGTATCTAAGCAACAGTAATGCAGAGAACATGGAAACACTTAACTCTGCGTGTGCTGCAGCTGTTTGTATTCCAAGGGAGGTCCAGAGAGAATCCCAACACGGGTCAATAAACCAGCAGGCGAATAGCCTGGTAATAGCTCCATAGCAGGGGCTCCATGTAATAATGACCCTTATAACAGACGACATATTTCATGTAGTGTCACAGTGAAAATAATGAATATGCCGCCAGTATATAACATCTCTCACCTCTCCGGCGACATCTTCCTCCTCGGTGCCAGTCACCTCTGTTGCAGCAAAGGGCTAAAGAACTAAGCATCTGCGTGACGGCCATCTACTCATGTGCATGGCGTTTCAATCTGGCGGGGGCTCAGCAAAGCCTGGAAGGGGACCATACTGCACACGACATCTGTAGGTGGTGTAGGCTGTACAGTGGTGTTTCCCAACTCCAGTCCTCAGGGACCCCTACCAGTGCATGCGTTACACATCTCCTAGCAGGTGCACAGGTGTAGTCATACTGGCTGACACAATGTAAAAGATCTACAGGTGGAGCGTACAGTGATACCTCTGGCTCAGACAGGAGCCAATGGAGGTTGCAATATAGGAGGCTGCCGCCAGGTGGTGCCGTTATGCGCCAAAACTGAGACAAGTCAGCAACAGGACAGGGTGTTTGTGCGGTTGCACATGTGCAGTGGAGACCGGGAGATGCCGAGGAGTAGAGTGCAGAGCTGCTGCAGGTATGCTGTGAGGAACAAGAGACTGGGCAAAGCTGTATCGCTATAGTGGTGAGGTGACAAGAGCCACTGAGTACCCACTGATGGTGCACTGAGTGACCGCTGCAGGAGCTCCAGCTGAGACTGGAGAGCGCTCTGCGTGTCTGGAGACTGGCTGTGTCTGTGGCATGTTATACTCACTCAGAACGCTGCGATGGCTTTTGCGTCCATCTCTGAATCAGAGCCCTGAGTTTTAATAAACTTTGTGATATTCTACTTGTTTGAGAGAAGACAGCGACTGAGTTTGTCAGTGTAAAGAGCGGAAGTCATTTTGCGTGAATATGAGATAAAGAGCACTTTAGGACTGAGCTATTGCTGCTGTGCAGTGCTGAAGATAATTGGGGTATATTGCAAGAGGAACTGTGTTTCTTGTGCCTTATCATTGGAAAGCCAAAACTGTTGCTCTCTGGAATCAGGAAAGAACAGCATTAGATGCTAAACTTATTGCTATGAGCAAATGGGGATTACAAATACATGGATTTTATAAGTCAGTGATCGTCCAGCAACAGCGTACTCCAACAACAGAACTGTGGGCCTAATTCAGCAGTGCATATTAATGAGTGCACGTTAGTGCATTGCTTAATGCAGATTCCTGATGATTGGGAATCTGTGCAGGCGCCAGACCTGTTCTGCGAATGTGCAGAACGGATCTGCGAGCCAGCACGTAAACTGTAAGTAGACTGTCAGTGATTGACAGACTGCTGCCGTTTGGGGGCGGCGATGCCCTCAGTTTCCTGAAATGGAGGTGTGTCGCTGCCGTTCGGGGGGGGAGGGAAGAGGCCAGGGTCTCTGTCTGCCGACGGAGATTTCCTGGTCTCTTCCTCGCAGCTGTGACGGCCGGCTGTGGGACCCCATGGGTCACCTTAGCCGGCCGATGGTCCGTAGAGAATATGATGCTGCTTTGGACAACGCAGCTCGGATACGTAATGCAGCAGGAGGCGTGATACCACCTGTTGCATTACCATATCTGCACAGACAGAATCGCTAAGCTACTTGCGTGACGCTTAGCTATTCTGACTGTGGATGAATCAGAGTAATAATCTGTGTTGCTAGTACTATATATCTGTGTTTTGGAAAGGTTGTTGTGTGTTTAGAGTATAGTATATTGAGTCAATTGAGAAACTGCATTTCCCCTAGTTGCAGTCAAAGAGGTCCCTGCTCGTCTGTAGATATGCAGGCTGCTTTTCCAGGCACGGTGCAAGCTAAATACAGGTGCCACCTCCTCGGTCCTGCACCCTGGGCGGCAGCATTGATTGTATACCCCTAGTTACGACCCTATAATACTGGTGCAGAGCTGTAGGCATCTTCAGGTGTGCCCAATGCTACATATGGGCAGAAATACCCCATTTTTCCGGGCATCTCTTTCTAGTTTTTTTTTTTAATCTTTTGCAAAAGATGCCTTCATCCCAGCGTCAGCCCGCTGTGCCAAGGCACAATATTCCTGACCATTTAGACACAGTAATCGCGGGCACCCACAATATTGCCCCATTATGGTCCAGGTCTCCATTGGTAGATTCAGATAGGATTAACCCTTTACCATCCAGACATACTGTGTGGCGGAGCCTGGAAGGATTGGTCAGGGCCAGTAGGAGGGATTAATGGACACAGTGTATGGGGACAGTTTGGCCACTGTTAGTGCTCTCTCTGGTCTGTCCTTGATGTCACAGCTACATGACGTGTTCCGTGTGGCAATGGCATGCAGCTGTTATGTATGCACCTGTTTTATTCCACTCACATCCTCTTTCAACCTTGAGCGAACACAAATAAAGACTGATGCTTAACCCCTTCATTGCTAGTGACTGCTCCCGGTCAGGGAATACATCTATGCATCCTAGCAGACCACCAAGTCTATAACGGGCACAAGCGATTGTTACATACCTGCTTCTACATTCTTAGGGAGGTTCCCTGGCTTTACATATTCCTGGAAATGTCCCTATTTTCTGACACTGACCACCGGCACCGTGCAGGTCTTCTGTATGCTGGATGTAATTCTCACTACCATTCAGTCACATGACCACGTGTGTCACCAGGGCCGGCTTAGGGCACCAGACTGGTACCAGACGCTCAGTCACAGCCAGCAATGCTGTCTGGATCTTGTTGGGCTCCCTGGAATTCCACGTGCTCAGCCTCTATGGGCCATATTCAATTAGGTGCAAAATGTCACGTTTTGCAAAAAGCGTTTGCGGGTGCAAACTTTTCGTGTATAAGTGCGTATCGCGCTATCCAATCGCCAGAGTGTTTGCTTGTGCGAAAACTCCATAGGCAGAAACCGGCTAAAAGTTTTCCCCATCTCCGAGCAGGTGATAAAATGTGCAAAATCCCTATTTTTGGCTAAAAATGTGGGGACTTGGGACCTCATTCATCAGGGCACACTAGTGCAATGATCGGGAATCTGCGCACGTGCAGAACGGGTCTGCGATCCCGCTCGTAGACTGGCAGCAGACCATCTGCTGCCATTTGTGGGCGGGGAGGGAAGAGGGCGGGATCTCTGTCAGCTGACGGAGATTTCCTGGCTTCTTCCCCTCATCTGCATCGGCCGACTGCGTGACCCCGTGGGTCACCTTAGCTGGCCGATGTTCCGCAGAGTATCCGATGCTGCGTTGGACAACACAGCTCGGATTAGTAATGCACAGGAGGCGCGATACCACCTGCTGTATTACCAGATCTGCACAGACGGAATTTCATCCAAAGCTGATTCAGGCCCTTGGTCCAGAACCCTTTGGACGCCCCCCTAATGACTAATTAGGCAAAAATAATTTTTTAATTAGCTTAATTCCCCCTAATATTATCTTTTCATTTTTGGGGTGAACATATAAAAAAAGTGTTGGAAAATGGGTATTTTGAGGGCTGTAATGATGGGACAGGTGTTTTTAGGTTTGCATCAGGTGTATTTTTAACATTTTTTAAAACTGCACTTTATAGGAGACAAATATATACTAGCACCCATTTTATTGTACCCCCAATTTAACTACAGCATATAAAAAAAAAAGCTCTATCATTTTTCCACACTTATGTAAATACGCATATAACAGCCATGTGACTCAATTTAAGAACCCAAATACTTTTATTAGGGCTATTAATACACTTCTATATTGATATCCAGGGCCAGACTGATTTCCCAAAAATAAGCTGTACTTTTCGCTAGTTTCGCCATGCGCAATTACCGCACATGAGTTTGTGTGTTTTGTAATTGGACAGGGCGAAAAGCGGCAGCGCGCATTGCAAAATTTACGCAAAAAGATCACATCAAAACTGGCGAATACTTCAATCTGCTAACACTTTTCGCCAAACGTGACTTTTCACACATAATTGAATACAGCCCTATATTCTTGTTGGCTAATATAGACTAATTCCTGTTTTCTGGTACTCCTGTACCTGTGCTTCTCCACCTGTACCTGAAGCAGTCTCTGGAGCACCCATGCCTCATGCCTCATCACCATAGGTCATTCCAGTGTCTAATATTTCTGTACCTTTTCACTGCTCACCCATTCGTGACAGCCACGTTTGGCACTCATTCGGAGAGCCGTGACCTACGTGATATCATCAGTATAGCAGACACCACCTAGCATAGGTCCCCGGAAAACACCTGCAACCCATTACACTCTGCGCATCTAAAGTGAGCAGCGTTAACAAGTCAACAAATATTACCCTGTATAACAGGATAACAGAATAAACTCCTTTGTGGGGGCACTCATCATCTAGATCCAAAAAAAATTATAAATGATATATAAAAAACATAAAACTTTTATTGATTATTGCACCTAAAGTGCAAGAGAGTTTAATTTATCAGATATGCAACACAAAAAACGTACACTGCGTTATTAGTTAATAATTAACCACAGAAAAAAATCATCTTTGTTCTAATGTTTACTAAACATACATATTTTAATTCAAGAGGAAATATCCGATATCTCATTGCATTGGTTCCCCATATTTAAACTGAGTGAAACAAGGAGAAGGGGAAATATTAAATATGTTTGCAACCAAAAATGTCAATATTATATAGCAAAATGGGCTATAGATGTATATAGTTACAAGCTATATCAGAAACCGCCGTCTGGAAAGTTACCCTTTTGATGGTGTACTCGGATCTAATGATTGATAAATCCTAATTGATATATTTATACCCTCCAATGCCATTCATAGAGTATAGATCAGGATCATTAGTATCCATATAGCACTCCAGATCACATTCTTAATGTGTAAGTGTATAAGTATAACATTCAATCCCGATGGTATATTCCTCCTATACTCTTTCTGAATTGTCTCAGCAGGTCTACATGAAAGAATAAATAAATACAGCATGTACATTAGACATTTCTGAATTACTTGTAAAGGTGCATACACACACAACCATTTTTTGAACGATTATCGTTTAACGATAATCATTTGAAAAAATTGTACACTTTCTGAGTCAAACGATGAACAAGTATTGTTCATGCGTGTTCACGTTTGTAGTTCAGTCAGACTTGTCAACTCAACGATTTTCATTAAGTTAATATGCAAAAATCGTTTGTAGTTCATAAACATCGTTCATTACATTTAAATGAACATAGTAAATGAATAACTTTAGTAAACGATTTTAGTTCATTTTTTCAAGGTAGAAAATCGTTTACTAAAATCGTTCATTAACTCAATCGTTGTGTGTGTACGCAGCTTTATAGGTATACATCAGTTGTAACAGCTCAGTGGTCTGCTATTATTAATGACAATTACCCAGCACTTGTATGTACACTTGCCCGCTTTCTTAGATTCAGTGCAGACAAAGCATACAGTACATTAACAATCCTCTACTGGATAAAATGACACTGCAATGAACAAGTACTGCGCAAAGCATCTATACCGCGCAGAAATAAAACGAGGACACTGCTCCCTTCACAGCCTGTAATACTCAATTGCTGTTTAACTAAAGCTGGGTACACACCTAAAGATTATCTGTCCAACCAGCCAATTAGTTGATTGGTTGGAATGAGAATCTGGTAACGTATGGGAGTAACTGATGATCAGCAATTTGCTCCTAAATGCCAGAAAACAGATGAAAATGGCGTCAGACAAGTTTGTTAAATGTTTGATCTAAACAATTTGTTCAAACAACAGTTTTTGTCCATTTTCCGGTGTTTGGGAGCAAATTGCTGATTGTCATTTGCTGTCATACCTTACCAGATTTTCATTCCAACCAATCAACTAGTTGGACAGAAAATCTTTAGGTGCGTACCCAGCCTTACTGCGTTACTGATGTCACCATCAGCGGTGTATGGGAGCAAAGGAAGGAGAGAGTCTGTGTGATCTGCGCGACCTCTACGGCGTACATCTGATGCCGGCCGGGAGATCAGCTGTGCATCGCTGTTCCTGGACGCGCGTTTCGCCGGTCAGGCTTTCTCAACAGGGGGCCAGGTCCGGTATCATACCAAAGCAGCTCATTTATAGGATGCATATTTGGTGACATCATTAGTCTCCACCCCTGTGTCTGCATCATAGAATGGGAGGAATTAGTAGAGTTGCCGTTACCTAGGAAACGGCAACAGATACAAAGAACGTCATAGGAATTCTTGTCCATACGTGGAGGGGAATCTAATGTGCATCAAGAAATGTCAACAAATATATACAAATAAAAGGTTTTCATTATTACTACACATAAACAAATCTATACACACATGCGTATACATATATATACCCATACATATATATATACGTACGTACATAAAAATACATGCATGATGGGGTTTCCTGGCTCTGCTCAATTATACATGCTCATAGTGGTGTCTCTGGGCCATATGACAATATTACAGGTTAATTGGTGTAACAATATGTATATGTAGCTATTTAACCCACTAAAATATATGACATAACTACCTCTGATACTTATTAATAAGTTGGTTTCTATATACGTGTAACTTATTATTTTTCATCCAGTGCAGAGTCTTCCTTTGTTTGCCTTATGTGAGCAGCGTTAAACCAGGACTGAATGAACCGGATCCATTATATTCTCATGTATCCAGAATTTGGTAGAGCTATTTCTACTACCAGACCTTACAAGGGATGTGGCATATACGGACAGCGTGTGTGGCATCATAGGGCATCTGGGCATGATTTGGCAGATGATGGTGCTTAATTTATCCCTGATGCCCGAGGGGAGGGAGTATTAGAGATTTAGTTGGCATCATTTCTGAAAACTCCTTCAAGCTCCAAAGTTTTTATATCCCCCCCTTCCTCCCCCAGAACAAAAAAGGGCTGTTCTTGTGGCCCTTTGGAAGGCGAGATGCTCAGTAAATGTTCTAAGAGTAAGAATCTCTTCAAGGTTGATTATTTCATTCAGGCCAGATTACGTGACCGGAAAATAAATTGAGAAATGGTAACTTCGGCTGGGTGAAACGCGTCAAGTGGGAAGATGAGCACATTATGACAATCAGTTGGCTTTATAAATAAAGGGTCCAGTGATCCCAACATATCAGAGACTGGCCAGAGAGTGATACCTAATAGACAATAGTAATAAGGGACAGCACTGCTTGTAATTCTTATGCAGAAGAAAATAGTTTGTCAGATTTCTGGATACAAATTAATATAAGTGGACAAATTCCCAAAATCTGGACTCTGAGCTGGCCAGTCCATCCAGGTAACCGAATTTTCTGTATACCAGCCCAGCTTCGCCCTGGATACATGACCGGTGGCATTGTTGGCTGATAAAAACATTTGTTGTTTCCGTGGAACTGCAAGTGCTTGGGCCTCCCTACTAAGTGTTCTTCTCGAAACCACATTAGTGGCCATTTGGAACTCGTGTGCAATGGTATGCATTTCGCTTTTGCGGGAGGTGTCCAATCACTTTTGTCTTCATAGTATAGTTCTATAGCTCTGCTTCTTGTACCGGGCCCATAATAGTCCATGGGACGGACTACAGTTACTCCCATGGGTGGAGTTTATCCTGGCTAATCTGGGCATTGAGTCATACTATAGCTGCCATCTGTTGCTAATTTCCATTCCCAGGTTTTAAAGATTTGTCCTTGAACATGTCCCTGTTTTTCAGCACTGACATGTTACATGCTACAATTCTTCTTATTCTGTATAACAAATTCCACTGTCGCTATCCATTTTTACGCTGTGATCTTTATCGTTTAATATTTATGAAGAGTCATATTCAAAATACCCCAAAATGACAATATAATCCGGAATCCTAGCGACATGTCAGAATGGGGATTGTGGGGCACCGGCTCAGCAGGAAATCTATTTATAACGCTAGCAGCTAGAATTGAGGGACTGTATGGAAGGACAGACAGATAGGGATTTGGGTCTAGGGGAAAGGCGAGAGGTGCATTTATAATAAGGGCAAGTGTCATTGTCTCATCAGCAAGACTCTGATGGAGAACCCCTGGGGTGATTGTGCTTTGTCTGTGTGGTGACGATCTGGAAATGTGACATAAAGAAGCTCTTATATAATGAGAGTCACAGATATCACTGAGAGGCAGGATAGTGTATGCCACTGGGGCTGCGGACACTGGCCAGGGACACCCTGCTCAGAGTAAGGGTTTCTGTTGCCCAGTAGTCACAGGACCCTGCACACTAGTCAGAAAAACTGATGCCAAGTTGCCAACACTTATTTCTGAACACAGAAAATAACCTGCAATTGGCACCGGACAAACATTCATGGCATCTAATGAAGGAAGCATAAAAAAAGTATTCCACACACATTTTATATATTATTTTTTTGCTACATGTTTCTTCAGTTCCATTTACATTATCTGATATTTTATTGCAGCTTTATTGTAGGTGTTATGTTCACTTTTGTACACTTTGTCATATTTGTGCTTTTTATTTTGTTTTGTCACTGTTATAGTTTATTTGCACCCACCATTATCATTACTGCACTTCGTTTTTTATACATTGTGACAGCCTGCCCAGGCACCCGATCCAACATACATGTATACATCTCTTGTGTTTTTGCTCAAATTGTGTCTGTACGTGCGGACCCTGTCTCTAGCGTTATTCAGGTTATGGACTTCCTATTACACTTAGTCACTGATCGTCTGGCATATGCGCTATATAGACAGTGTCGTTACGGCATCTGACACACAGCACTGTGACCATACTCGGTATGTGAGAGGTTGGTCACATGATCGGCTGGATGCCCGCACGCTGTGAGCTCCGTTGCTATGGAGCATCACCATGGTAGCGATGCGCCTGGCAGCTGCATCATCCTCAGGAGGCGGGTCCCGACCTGATGACGTCACTTCATCCGGCGGGAGACGCTGGGCAGGCTGCACGATTTGACACTATGGGATGTACTCTGGTATATAGGTATGTACCATTTCACTGTTCTATGGTTCTTGATAAAAGTCGTTTGACTGAAACGTTGAACTTGACCTTGGGAGTCTGGAGTCTTCTTTACAAGTCCTGGGAGTGCCGCTGTTTTTTGCATGTGTACATTTTGGCCTATTTGGATCATCAGAGGGCACCCAGGCATTTGTACGTTATTTACTTGTGGAGTGCCGGCGTTATTTTGATATAGATATATCTATATATATCACAGCAATTGAAATGTAGATACCTGGTGGCTTATACAAACCTACTTCTCGGGGGCTAGTATGCAATACCGTACATCACCGCTTCCTGGTGGCTAGTATGTAATACCGTACAATACCGCTTCCTAGTGGCTAGTATGCAATACCGTACAACGCCGCTTCCTGGTGGCTAGTATGCAATGCCGTACAACACCGCTTCCTGGTGGCTAGTATGCAATGCCGTACAATACCGCTTCCTGGTGGCTAGTATGCAATGCCGTACAATACCGCTTCTTGGTGGCTAGTATGCAATGCCGTACAATACCGCTTCTTGGTGGCTAGAATGCAATGCCGTACAATACCGCTTCTTGGTGGCTAGTATGCAATGCCGTACAATACCGCTTCCTGGTGGCTAGTATGCAATGCCGTACAATACCGCTTCCTGGTGGCTAGTATGTAATACCGTACAACACCGCTTCCTGGTGGCTAGTATGTAATACCGTACAATACCTCTTCCTGGTGGCTAGTATGCAATGCCGTACAATACCTCTTCCTGGTGGCTAGTATGCAATGCCGTACAATACCGCTTCCTGGTGGCTAGTATGCAATGCCGTACAATACCGCTTCCTGGTGGCTAGTATGCAATGCCGTACAATATCGCTTCCTGGTGGCTAGTATGTAATACTGTACAACACCGCTTCCTGGTGGCTAGTATGTAATACCGTACAATACCTCTTCTTGGTGGCTAGTATGCAATGCCGTACAATACCTCTTCCTGGTGGCTATTATGCAATGCCGTACAATACCGCTTCCTGGTGGCTAGTATGTAATACTGTACAATACTGCTTCCTGGGGGCTAGTATGTAATACTGTATAATACTGCTTCCTGGTGGCTAGTATGTACAGTATACCGTACAATACCGCTTCCTGGTGGCTAGTATGTAATACGGTATAATACTGCTTCCTGCTGGCTAGTATGTAATACCGTACAACACTGCTTCCTGGTGGCTAGTAGGTACAGTAATACTGTACAATACCTCTTCCTGGTGGCTAGTATGTAATACTGTACAATACAGCTTCCTAGTGGCTAGTATGCAATACTGTACAATACTGCTTCCTGGTGGCTAGTATACATCTCAGAACTATTTTACTTGCGCTTAGTGTATAATTCAGACCTCCGCTACTTGTGGCTAGTGTACAATATTGCCCTTCTAGCACCCTGCACCTGTTACAATCCGTGCCTGGGTGTCACTCTGCTCTGGTGCTTCTGGCACACACTGGTCTGTAGCCCAGTAGTTTGTTGCATCAGCCGAGTATGCTAGAAGCACCACAGAACAGTGCGACACCCCAGGCAGGAAAGGGGAACTGCACAGGTTGTGGCAGGTGCAGGGTGCTAGAATGTACACTATCTAGTATAATTCATACCCCTACCGGGCTGGGTACAGTACTGGAGCTTGGTACGACATGAAATGGTGAAGTACGACCCAATAATAGCACTTCTTGATACCAGTACTAGATTTTATATTATATTATATATATATATATATATATATATATATATATATAAAGGGTCTAAGATATCAAATAAATAAATAAAAATCATGGGCACTTTTGAGGTGTTTCCTCTGCTCAGACCTTGATTGCAACTATAAGTTTGCTGTTAAAAAAATAAAAAGATTTTCACTAAAATGTATGAAAACAAAAAAATAAAATTCTACTTCAGGGTCCATAGGCTCCACAGGGAGATCTTGGGGTATAGGTGATGATGGAGTCATTCGGGCACCACGCAGTTAAATTTTTCTCCCAGGATGCACTGGATCTCCCTCCTATACCCCGCCCCCGGGGTATAGGAGGCACCTCAGTTTCATTGGGTGCCCGGCCGGAGTCGGGTCACTGGTACGCGGTTGGGCTGTTCCAGCCCCTGAAGATTTTTTTTTGTTTTAAAAGAAGCTTCTTCATTTCTTCTGAGCGAACAGTCCAGAGGAAGTCCGTGCTGCCGCTCCGTCACCCTGCTGGCGCCGAGACGCCAATACTGATCCGAGGATCGCGGCGGGAGCCCGAGGTCTGTGCTAGCCAGGCCCCATGGGACTCCCAGGACTACAGCCGGATTCACGGGGCGGCAGGTAAGGATCCCCTTATTGCAGTCCTTCCCCTAGGATCTCTGGGGACAGACCGGGGGATGACGGTGGTGGAGCCAGGCATGGAACTTACGCTTCCACTTAGACCTCCTGGGGGACAATATCTGGAGCGTAGTAATGAGGAAATTGCGCTTTCAGCGCCCCAGGGGTTAAACAGCGGCCAGGGGAGGCAGCCTTCCAGTTACAGCTGGCTCCTCCCCGCTGCACAGTGCGCCTTTCCACAGCGGTCTGGCTGAGCTGCAGTAGCACCAGGCTTGACCCAACCTCCGGAAGGGGGCAGCCAGGTCGGACAAGCAGGAAGGAGTGACACGTATAGAGGGGACCGTGGCCGGGGATACTACCCTGCAATGGATGTGGGACAGGGGGCATGACCGCAAAACTGTGTCATTTTGGCCCCGCCCAACTTCACAATGCCGAGGTTTTTGGCATTGTAAAGCAGGGGCAGGATGACACGATTCAGCGCAAATCGAGTCATTGCTGTTTTGCAGGGGATCTGGTGGGTCGGCAGCTGGCCGGGGGGGGCTTACCTTCTTTTCCGGGGGGTCGGGAGCGGCACCCGATTTTCGGGAGGTATGAGCAGCACTCCTCACACAGGAATGCCCCATCTGAAGACCCTGGCGGCCATTTTCTCCTGGCAATGTCGCAGATCTCTCAGGTAACGCAGAGCCTGAGTCCCCCTACATACCTCTCCCCCTGGTCAGCGTCAGGGCCGTTAAGAGCCTAGGCTGGCTCGGGCAATGAAGGGGGCGTGGCCTAATCGTGGGAGGCGTGGCCACACCCCCTTTGGGAAAAAAATAAAATAAATCATCACTTTATCAGTGCCACGGAGGAGGGCGCAGTAAGCCCCCCAGCCCGGTGCTAAGCAGGGGGGGTAGGCGCAATCAGTGTGATCACTCCCCCCTCCACAGCCATAGGAGACTGCTAGCAGTCTCACACAGCAGCCCAGCACAAGCTGGGTTCCGAGCTGTGGGATGGGGGGGGCAACACCGGACTCTGGCCCCTCTCGGCGCCCATGGTCAGCGTATGTAGTGCTATATGGTCCCAGCCACCTCGCACGAGCGTGCTTTGCTCAGGCATTGACAACCATGGCGGGGCGGTTATGCCCTCACAGGGCCTGCCTTCACAGATTTCACCCATGCAGGTTCAATCTGTGCCTCCTCCTTGGGTGGATACGCTGTCTACTACGGTGCAGACCCTGGCAGATACCTCTGTTACCCTCCAGGCTATGCTGCAGGGGGATAAACCTCTTAGACCAGCCAAAAGGCCTATGCCGTCATCCCAATCTACACAATATGATGACGATGACACTGATACCGGGGAGGCGGTAGAGGAAGATGACACTGAGCTGTCTCAGCGTTGAGGAGTCTAAGTCAAAAATCAACATTCTAGCTCTGATACGTGCTGTCCGTTCGGCCTTAGTTATAGAGGAGGATGAACCGCCAGCTCCTCGGTCCAAACATGCTCTATTCAAGGAAATAAGGACTACTTCTGCAGTATTTCCGTTATCTGACCAGCTAGTGGAACACATGGAAGTGGTGTGGAAATCGCCTGGGAAATGATTTCAGCCTCAGAGACACCTGGTTTATACTTATCCCTTTCCTGAGGAACGTTGCACTAAATGGGAATCCCCTCCTGCGGAGGACTCTCATGTGACGCGCTTAATCAAAAGCGCTAATCCACCTGTGTCGTCCATTCATCCTTAAAGGATACCATAGATAGGAAGGTAGAGATGTGTTTAAAGTCAATGTATTATCTTTCAGGGGCGTTCACTAGGCCAGCTATGGCTATCGCCTGGATGGCCAAGGCTACAGAGTTCTGGGCAAACTCCCTAGAGGAGTCTTTTCCGTCAGATGCTACCACAGATCAAGTGGCTCTGGTGGGTAACCTCTGTGATTCAGCTACATATATCGAGAGGCTGCTTTGGATGTCACCCTCTTATCTTCTAGGATTTCGGCTGCTGCAGTGTCAGGTGGCCGTTCCTTATGGCTGCATTCTTGGAGAGTGGATGCGGATTCTAAGAAAAGATTAGAGTGTCTACCCTACAATGGTAAGATCTTGTTTTGTCCTGACCTAGACAAGATTGCGGATACGTTGGCCGCTAAGTCTGCCTTCAGCATCTACGTCTTCAGGATCCCAGACCTATTTCTTTCGGCCCCAAGGTAAGCCCTTTCCTAGACAGTCAGCCCTCAAAAGGAATTCCAAGCCCAAGTAACAGTCCTGGAGTACTAGACGTCCGGCGGCCAAAGCAGAGGACACCTGACGGGACGGGCCTCTCCTTGGGGGATCCCAAGTTGGGAGGCAGACTTCTTCAGTTCACCTAGTGCTGGTGTCAGACCAACACAGACACTTGGGTAAGAGAAGTGGTCTCTCAAGAGTACGCCCTTGCCTTCCGCAGAAGGCCTCCCCAGCAATTCTTCTGCACAAGCCTTCTGTCAGACAAAGACAAGGCAACACAAATCCAGAAAGCCATACAATTCTTGCTTCAAGTGGGATTTGTCCTTTGAGGTAACAAAGAGCAGTAAGAGATAACGTATTGGCGGCCCAGACTAGGGCTTTTAGTTCCATTAATAAACTGTTTAAAAAAAAAAAAATATTAATTTATTTTACAAATTAAACTTGAATTCTGTAACAAATACAGTATACTGTAGCAAAAAAAAAAAAAAAAGAAAAACCTTAAACCCCCCCAAACCCTTTATATTTTCAGGGCAGCAGGGTACCGCGTACTTTGATAAATCTACTCCTAAGATACTTTGTGACCCATTTATTAGTGTTTAAGGCCCAATAATTAGAAACGGTTATTCATGGCATTAAGTAACTCTGGCCCTGATTCAGAGCCGGACGCTCTGACAGAGCGCTTGCTCTGAATCAGGGCCGTCCCTCCTACTTTTTGGAGCGGCCTCCTGGCCGCTCGCATAGCTGTGGGTGACCACCCCCAGCTATAGCGAGCGGCCAAAATGATGGTCGCGAATGTCAAGACCATCACGACCATCAGGCTTGCGACGAGACCCTTGCTGTAGGGTCTCGCTGCTGCAAGCCCTGGAGTGCTTTCGGCTCTATCAGAGCCAAAAGCACTCCCACTGACATCACTAGTGATGTCAGTGGGGCCAGCCCCAGACGGTAGGCGTTCCCATGGGAACGCCTCCGTCTGGGCAGCCACGCCCCCGGCACGCCCAGCAAAGGGGGCGTGCTGTCAATCACCATCGACAGCACGTCCCCTTTGGTGCGAGACCCTTAACGACGGCTTGGCAGTCGTTATTCGGGTCTCGCGCATGCGCACGACGGAGCCGCCTCCATCATGGGCATGCGCACTTGGGCAACATCGACCCGCTTGCGGGCGGGTTAGAATCAGGCCCTCTGTACAGCCGGATGTATTCAAAATGAAATCCAGGGTCAGAGGCTCCGTCCCTGTGATGTATAAATTAAAGAGATCCCTCCCTGGTACATTCTGCTATATGAAGCATTATGGCGCTTTGTAAATCTCACACTATGGCCCCCATTTATTACTGATCGCTATTGTAATACCATCTGGGCATTACATTACTGCCCATGACTGCATTGCAATATGCGATCACAGCGGGCGGATGTATCATCCGGCACATGCAGAGACACGGGCTCCGAAAGGCGGCTCATTCCTGCGATGTGCCCAGAGAGCTGCCGGCCAGTGCCGTGGCTGATGCGCATGAAACCTATGGAGGATGCAGCTGCCAGCGGGTATGGAGGGATCGCAGCTGGTATCGGAGATATATGCCGTGGTCCTTCCTTCATACTAAGGGGCCTATTCATCAACACTAAAATAACGTTTTTAAGGACATTTTCCTTAAATAACATTATTTTGGTATTCATGAACAGACTTAGCACAGGAGATATCACAGATATCTCCTTGCTAAGTTCCCCTGCGTTAATTTCCACACTCCCCATACATTAGTATGGGGATATGGAAATTGTGGTATTCATCAAATTCCGAAAATTATAAATTTTCGGAATTTGATGCAGTTACTATTCGCCACTGTGAGGTGGCGAATAGCAGAATCGACTTACCCTCTGGCGCTCTGCTCCGTCCTCAGGCTCCGGAGGCTGGTCTGTCATGTGGTTTCCCAGCAGAGCACAAGAAAGTTTAGAAAAAGAAAAAATTTTTTTTTTTTTAATCTGTCATGTGGTCTGCTGGGAAACTACATGACAGACCAGCAGAACGGAGCCGGAGGCTGCTGCGTGGACAGGTAAGTTGGGGGGGGTGGTGAGCGGAGGGGGGAGGGGGTTGGGGGGGTACACAAACTTAACGCATCTGTAGGCAGTGCTGCGCATACGCTGGTTTTACAGATGTAACAGCGCATGCGCAGCACTGTTTCCAGGTGCGATAAGGTAGTGTAGGCAGGAAAAGTATCTATTTCCCAAATAGCGGTCATCGCAAAAATGACAACTTTTCGGAATAGATACTTATGGAGAGGTGGAATGATGAATTCCACCTATAATTAGGTAGAACTCCATGCGAGTTCTAAAGCTAATTATCTCCAGAGAATTTTTAGGTTTAATGAATAGGCCCCTAAATATTTGTGGTTAACCCCCTAAAACAGGTGTTTTCGGGGATTATCCCTCAAATATACAATGATAAATGGGCCCCCTATAGGAGGCTATTCTTGCGATAGGAAAGAGCGCAGGGTTAAATCTCAGTCTACTCAGTACAGGACACAGATCTGGAATTCTCTGTCAGTCATTATATGTGAGATCTATCCGTGACCCTGGGTCTACACTACCATAATCTCACCCCCACTGTGCACCATCAGCCAGAGAAATTACAAGGTCATGTTGTCCCTGCGTTTATCCAGTTGATAGCCTGCTGTCCGCAGCGATCCGGCACTCTACAAATAAGGGGACAAGAGCTGCTGTATAATACATTGCTGGTGGAGTAAGTCTAATGTGTCACACCGGGGAGTGCTGGCAGCTGAATGCTATGAGATTCTCATGACGGGACCCAGCAGTCGCAGATCGATGTACGGTAAATGCATTGCCTATCCCCGTGTCCTGCGGACAGAAATAACTATCCACTTGTAGAGGAGAAAATATTTGTTGGGACAATACACAAATATTCTACCATAGGTGGAACATGGGGAAAAAACAAAAAAACAATTATTCTTCCGCGTGGTGAAATGTTACATAGGTTCAGTAATTGCAGGGAATTAAATGGCGGCAGTCAGCTGATCCGATGGGAAGGGTCGGTATTCTCAGCGCACAACACATACATGGCATTTCCAGAAGTGAAACGAAGGGCCTGATTCAGACCCGGTCGCAAGGCTGCGTTCGCACGCAGCTGTCCGCATCCAAAGTATGCAAATCCCGCGATCACTAGCGAGACATCAGTACGCCCACTATGTCTTGCCATACGATCGCAATATATTTAGATGCCCACCAGCGTTAAACAAGACGCCCACTTTCCGTTAGTAACACACGTCATCTCCAGGAAGTGTATTAAGCAATTGGTAACATCGGCTGACATCGGACCCATACGCAGCACTTGTGGCTGACCGTACCCTACCGCAAGCACTGCGAGTGCTGCGGTGTGTAATTCAGCCATGTGACGTGCATGCTGACGCTGCGTCTTAATTATGCACGCCCCTGAAAAGGCGTTCCAATGCACAGACACGCCTGCGTTCACACCACCACATCCCTGTTACCATCGACCACCCCCTGTCACCATCCACAAACGGCACGTCCTGTCACTCATGCTTGCGGGGCGTCTGTGTACAGGGTGTGACTGCTTCCCGATCGCATGGACTGGTTAGCACACGCGCACTGCACGCATGCGCAGATTCAAAGCATCGGCAGGCTGCGTGCGTAAGCAGCCTAGCGAGCGGGTCTGAATCAGGCCCCAAGATCCAAAAATGTATGAGAGAGTTTTTGTCCTTAAATTGCACAAATATGTCACCTGCAGACACTCTACTGTACAAAGTTTATACTGAATGGACAGTCTCTTTTTATATACATATATAGCTCATTATTGAGTAAAGAAGAGTCCACCATTGTATATCTTGTGGATTCTTTATAATGGGCTACAACAACATGGATGACACCTTAGCCTACTCATACACCAGGGACTGCATATACAGTATCTGTGGCAATGGTTAATAAGTGGGTAATACAGCGCAGCAATGGGGTATTGGGAGGGGTAGGAGGAGGGTTGTGTTGGAATGGTCAGGGGTATGTAATAAAGACGTTACTATAAGTAGTGGGAATCTATTCTATACAGAGAGTCACAATGCTCGATACCAGGTGGATCCTTTAGGGATTACCGTTTCTCTGTGTACCAGTAGGGGACCAGTACACTCCCACTATGGGGGACCCCTCCTGTGAGTGGGTGTGGGGATATTCTTTAGAAATACCTTAACTATAGGTCTGTACCCAGAGCACTATGGACCTCATTCAGAGTCGGTCGTTGCGGCCGCATGGTCGTAGGGGAAAGGGGCCGGATATGCAAATGAAGCGATCACAAGTTGCGGTCCTAAGATGAGATCGTTAGCTGAACGACCGAGGGTAAGAAGCGGTCGTAAGACTAAAGCACGCCCCCTTCTCGATCACAACACACGTCATCTCCTGGGATATAATGATTAATCGCGACCATCGGGAACCATCGGAGCTGGTCGTAGAGCTTAAGGTTGACCATATCCTCTCTTAAGCACTACGATCAGGTCAGTGTACAAACCTCCCATGTCACATGTGCCATGACACTACTTTGTTAATTATGCACTCCCATTAAACGCCGTTCGCATAATTAGGCACGCCTGCGTTCGGATCTCCACTCCCCCGTTTTCAAGCACCTTCCCCTGTTACCACCCACAAACGCCTCATTCTGTCACTCAAACTAACGACCTGGCTGTGTTCAAGGAGAGAGAAATTTCTGATCGTAACAGCTAGTTTGTGCACGCGCATTGCGAACTTTACGCATGCGCAGTTTAGCGAACATCGGCTGTGTACGACCGTGCGGCCGCAACGACCGACTCTGAATGAGGTACTATATCCCCCCATGAATAATAGTAACAATGTCTCATATAGTATGCCTTCTGGAGGCTATAATGGTCAGTGCACTATGTGGGTGCAGCGCATGGGATGGCGTCCCGCCTAATGCTGATCTCGCTTACTGGTATGTGTCTCCACTTCCATGGTGTGTAAATACTAAGCTTGCCCAGTTTGGTTGTTATTGGGTGCCGGTGACACGCTACTGCGTGCCGGCTCAGCTTCCGTGCCCAGTGCGATTCTGCTGCCCAGTCGGTATTATCTCCCCGTCCTGCCTAATTCACTAGGAAGTGGCCAGGATGCAGGAGCTCCACCCTCTCTTAGGGGGTCCAGGGAATTACCCGACAAATCGGGAGTCTCCCGTATGATCTGGAGGCACAGTGGAGGAAGCCATTTTGTGGGCTACAACAACATGTACGACAATGCAGCCTATCCATTCACCAGAGACTGCACGCAACTGAGGGACAGAATGGAGGAAGCCATTTTGTGGGCTACAACAACATGTATAACAATGTAGCCTATTCACTCACAAAGGGTTGCTGCTATTTCCTATGTGGCTAAAGGACCTCTGTGACGTATCCACCACGTGACCGCTGCAGGAGGCTGGACCGCTCCTGCGTTACCATCCACTAGGGCATAGAGGGGGCATAAATATCTGTGGCGAGCGTAGCAAGCCACCGTGCCCGTGGCGAGCGTAGCAAGCCCGCGAGGGGACACTTTTGGTCCCCCGTTAGCATCCCCGCCCCTCCCCCTTTCAGGCCAGGTCACGTGGGTGTGATGTCACAGGTCCATCAGTGCTATTTAGTCTAGACCTAACCATTCACAAAGCAGGGGCAGAACTATGGGAGACAATGGAGGCAGCTGCCGCCGGGCGCCAGCACTGAAGGAACACCTTCTCCATTGCCCACAATATATTCACCCCACTTAGTGCTGTAAATATGTACCTAGATATATAGATAGATATGCATCATACTTATTTTCCCTTTTTTTTTTTTTTTGTTTTTACAGGGGAGGGGGGCACCAAATTATAAGTTGCCTCCGGGCATCTGGGATGAATTTACGCCACTGTCACAAAGGACTGCACACACCTGAGGCAAAGGGTGGAGGAAACCATTTTGTGGGCCACAACAACATGTATGACAACACAGCACCATCCATTCACCAGAGACTGCACGCAACTGAGGGACAGAGCGGAGGAAGCCATTTGGTGGGCTACAACAACATGTATGACAACACGGCCTATGCATTAACTTGAAACACAGCGGAGGAAGATATTTTATAAGCAGATAAAATGAATACTCATAAGGATTGTGTCAGCAAACAATATGGCTGCCCCCGGTGTGTGCCCCCTTCTGCTTCTTTATGATCCAATTGTTGGCTGTCACTCAGGTCCCCTCACAACCTCTTCCCTTTACGGGCGCTGCCTGGTCAGGCCATGCTGTGCCAGTGCCATGCTGGGAGAGCCCCTGCACACACACGGATAATGATTAGCTTGTTAACGTCTTTATAAGCTTGTTTTCCATTCCGCCAGCAGGAATTGAGCCTGTAATGCCGTGGGTGAATCATCCGCAGCACAGGGGGCTAATCTGTGACTGGCTCTCTCCCATACACTCACCCTACGTAACTACAGGATAATTGAATCCCATCTACTCAGATTAAGGACATTGTGATCGTGTGTACTTACAGGAAATCACTTCATTCCTGTGCTCCGTCTATTACACACAACCTCTGGGTCTCACCGCAAGAGGAAAACTGGATGCACTTATATCCAGCACTGGAGAGATAGATATGTATGTATATGGCTGGTGTAATGGTTGACATTACTGCCTTACAGCACCAAATACACACTAGGGTTACGTTTTCTCTCAGGAGCCAATTAACCTACCAGTATATTTTTGGATTGTGGGAGGAAACCGGAGCACCTGGATGAAACCCACGCTAGCATGGGGAGCATATACAAACTCCACACATATAAGGCAGAGATGGGAATCTAACCCTGCGGCCTGCAGCATTACTTATCGCTAATATCTCCTGTGTTCGGGCTATTTAATATTAGCCTGGATATTCTAATCCTGCACAAAAGGAGCTTGGTAAATAGGTCCCTATGTCACCTTTCAGTACTTGGAGCGATGAAGTTGCCTTAGCACAATGTAACAGGACTGACCATGACATAGGACACAATGAACATGCAGATACTATTCTATCTGTATACTCTACATCACAGGGGGGTGTCACATGATAGATAGATAGATAGATAGATAGATAGATAGATAGATAGATAGATAGATGGGACTATTCTGAATGCACGGTAAGACATCCCTTGCCCTGTCCCCTGACACGTTGTACATCCTTACTGCGGATGCTAGTAACACTTGGAATCACACTGTGAGGGAGGGGCAGGTTTCTATTACTATGTTCTGGAACCGGTCAGTCTTGTCTGATAGCCATAAGGTGTTATTCCTGTCCATCAGCGGTGACGCTGGGGTCACATTACACGTATAGGAACAGGGATCTCTGGTTATCAGACACTAACATGTGAAGTTCTGGGGTTATTAATAGCATTATGGGGCTGATTGCGCGGCCGTCCTTGAGTCTTTTGCCACAGAAGCTGCTACAAGGCCCTTCCCTGGTGTATATCCGTGTGTCCGGGAAACAATCCTATACCAGCATTATACAGCCTTGAATGAAGCAGATTTGCTGGTGTTACAGAAGCAGAGAAGCCCGGGAACCATGGGGGGGAGGGGGGGTTAGATTAGACAGATTCATGTGACTGGTGTCAGTGCAGCTTTCAGATGAGATGATTATACACATCCCTCTCAGTGTCTGCAGGAAATGGAGAGTTATAAAATAAAACCGGTCACATCCAGGGGGGTATATTGCTCTATAATAATTAATCCCTGGTGTATATTCACAGACCCTCCAACATGACCCATTCCATTAGGTACACAATGCTCTGCTCCTGGACTTCCTTCTTCATGTATGATTGCAGACACCTGTGGGGAGACACCTGTCTTAGTAATTACCTAGTTCAGCTCAGGTGACTGCAATCATACATTAGGTGGGAAGACCAGGAGCAGAGTGTTTTGTACCTGATGGAAGGTCTGTAACACAGGTGACTGCAATCATACATTAGGTGGGAAGCAGGGGCATTTCTAGAGAGGAGGGGGCCCGCGTGCAGTCTCCGACACGGGCCCCCTCCTCTCCGCCCGGCAGCGCACTGAGCTGTGCGCGGCCAGCGCCGGACTTATAGACTTGGCACTATAGTGTGCCCAGGGTCTATAATGAATGCACAGGTCACCGGGAAAATGGCCACGGCGGCCATTTTCCTGTACTGCGCATACGATGGGAAAATGGCCCCTGCAGCCATTTTCCAGTAGTTTTACAGCGCCGGACCCTCGCGCCAACGTGGGACTCCGGAAAGGTAAGTAATATTACGGGTGCACAGTGTGCGGCCCCCCCTGGACCCAGGGGCCCGTGTTCCCTGCACACCCTGTACCCATTATAGATACGCCCCTGGTGGGAAATCCAGGAGCAGAGTGTTTGTACCTGATGGAAGGGGTCATGTTGGAGGGTCTGTAGCTCAGGTGTCTGCAATCATACATTACATGGGAAGTCCAGGAGCAGAGTATTCAGCATTAGCAGCATAGACCAAGCCCAGTACCTACTGGAAAACTACAAGTCTCAGCTGACAGGGCTTGCTGGTAATTGTATTTCCACCACAACCAGCGGGGCACAGGTTGCCTGCCTCTCACCTGAACTCATCAGTTTTGTATATACCCAGTATACTACCACCCCCCTTCGCCTTTTCCCTGCCTCCATCTCCTAGCCCACCACACGGGGCCCCTTCTCCATCATCACAGATTGTTATTTTCCAAACATTTCAAGAAAATCCGCCTCCGCAGGTTTCTCTCGCTCCAAAAATATTCCACAATCTGGTATAACGTTATCCCTGACAGCTGCTACTGCCGGGAGCTGTAACCTGCTGAGAGCTGGAGGGTGCAGGAGCTATAGTGCCGCCAAATGTGCTCATCAGGGACAATGCAACCATAGAAACAGCCATATACAGGAGACACTGAGAGCGCATCCTGCCTGTCCTCTCCTGTCTCATCTTCAGCGCCTTCTACATGTATCTTACAGGGGAATTGTCCCTCAAAGCTCTACGTGTACCAACACCATGAGTATATCTAACGGCCATAGCCGCAGGTATCAGGGCCCGGAGACCCCTGGTGTTCATTCAGCCCCATCTCAGGGCTTGCAGGGAACATCTCAGGATACATCCACTGATTGCTGACAGCTGCTATATCATTATATTATTATATTATTATAGTGGGTGTTATACAGCGGGGTGGCTCACCAAAGTATGGGTTCATAGAACATGTGGGTCACTCTCATTAGACCTCCTTCAAACTACCTCTCTCCACTCCATGTTGTAACAAATGAGAATACTGAGATATTAAGGTTCCTTTTTATATCAATCCGCATTTTTAATGCAGATACTATAAAGAATTTTTGCCTAAATGCGTGAGGTAAAATTAAATTTTTCATACAAACTTAGTAACAAGCTCCTGGGGGGGGGGGGGGGCTCCAATAAGAGCCCCTCCCGGAAAAGAGCTGGAATGCAGAATGATTGTGTCAAACTTCTGACAGCGGGTCCTCCACATGTACTGCGCGCGTGCATGGCTGTCGGACAGCGGATGCACCATCGGGGCTGCTTAGTGGTCGGATATGGAGGGACTGCAACAGATATCGTAGATATCTGCAGCGGTTCCACCATCTTTGATCCTGGGGATGCTTAATAATTGTAGGTACCCCCCTCCCGCACAAGTCAGGTTTTTGGGGTTCGCAAAATCCGCAAATATCTTTAATATCCTGAGGGGTCTATTTTTGATCTGTTGCAATTTTTGGCCAGTAATTATCATTCACAAATCAATGCGATAATTAGTGCTTTAACAAAGCTTTGTATCATTGCTGGGACAGCGCTCCGGATTGCCTCCTGTGCGTGCACCTAGTCACGCCGCTTATGTGCGTATATACGTTATACACACAGGATGGGGACCAGAGAACCCCTCCCCGGGTTAGCTAGGAAAGTTTGTTCAGAGATTGTTAAATAGCCTCTGTTCACCGTCCCTTTTAGAGAACTAATGAATGGCAGAGATATCTGTGATATACTTAATAAATAGGCCAGATACGTAACTTTGCCAAAATCCGGAGAAACCTGTTGATTCTGCAGGAATTTTGGCTATAAAATGTTTTATAAATAGATGCCTTAAAATTGGAGCGAACATTATATTTTGCATTGCTCCGTTACTGAAGGACGTCCGCTATACAACGTTTACCAAAGTGGTATTATCTTCAGTCACATGTATTATACACTGAGGAGTTTCATCATGTTGTGATCACTTCCCAACAGGGCCGGCTCCAGGCACACTCCGTGCGTGCGGCCGCACAGGGGCGCAGGGTCCAGCTGCTGAAGATCCCCGGCCTCCACCCACCTGTTTATGTTATTAGTTTATGCTCTGGGGAGGGCGCAGTGATGGGAAGGGCAGAGACACTTAGCACCGGCCCTGCATCTCGATGACGTAAAGACACATTAAGTATTAGCACATAGAGTACAAGTGTGTGACCAGCAACCTCCGACTGCGCAATTCCTTTACAGGCGTCGTACTATATATAGGAACTAGTCTTGTGGCAGTCATAGGTACCAGGTCCACCACTATGAATAACATGTAATCAGCCCATATACCCAGTCCTACATCCGCATACTGCACAAGAGCGGAATAGCAGCCATCTCCTAGACCAGGACCAAGAATCGGTACAGGAACCATCTCCTAGACCGGGGCCAAGAGCAGAATAGAAGCCATCTCCTAGGCCAGTTCCAAGAGCGGAATAGCAGCCATCTCCTAGACCGGGGCCAAGAGCAGAATAGCAGCCATCTCCTAGGCCAGGGCCAAGAGCGGAATAGCAGCCAACTCCTAGGCCAGGGCCAAGAGCAGTACAGAAGCCATCCTATAGGCCTGTGATAGAATAGGAGTTTAGGACCTCATCACAGGTGCCGTAATCGCCCTCCAGTGCCAACGTTTGAGGAACTATTTGAAAAAGCTTAATTTGATAGAAAATCCATTTGCGCAAGAAGTTGAAGAACCGGTTCCACTCCTGTGTAATCCTGCTCGGCCAAAGCACACAAGAGCCAATGACGGAAGACTTTCTCCAAACCCCGCCAGACGCCAGTGATGACTAAATGCAGAGTCAGGTGGAAAATATACAGGAAGACCGTTCCAGGTGACCCTATGTAACTCTTTCATGGCCAGAGAGAGATCCGCACGCTTCCAGTACTACAGACGGTGATACAGGTAGTAACAGAGGTGGCGTCTGCAGACGTTGTAGGGCTGGTGACACGGAGCCAACACCCATTTTATTATGAGTAATGTACAATGATATATAGTACTCATTATAATAAAACACAGGTCGCCCAGTCTGGTTTGTGACATTAAGGGCACCCAATCCACTTTATAATGTGCTTAGTAACACATGAAGAGGGCATCAAAAATAAGGCACATATAGTGGCATAAATGGTGCCACTCACACAACTATAATCTAACATGTTACAATGTAGCACCTACCGTATGACAGACGCTATCAGTACAATAGGTTGTATAAGAAGAGCATGACCCCCACATACACGGGGAGAACATACAAACTCCACATAAGACATAAATGGAGTCAAGCTCATGGCCTCAGCACTGTAAAAAAAAAACAAAAGAAAACAAACAATGCTAACCACAGTGCCACCAAGCCTGTGACTGGCAGAGAATGCTGGGACTTACAGCTGAACACTTGGGAAGCTGCAGGTTAGCGGGGCTTCAGGCGGATTGCGGTGCTGCCTGAGACACAAAGGGGCCCATTTAATCATTGTATTTGGGGATTAAACCTCAAATATACACCTGTTTTTGGGGGTTAACCACAAATATTAAGTTTCTCCCGAATGGATGAAGGAGGGACTGCATTGGAAACACCGGCTGCGATCTCTATTCCCGCTGGCAGCCGCAACCCCCACTGGTTTCTATGGGGGACGCGATGCTGCCACATTTACCAACATCCAGAATGCCATGCATTCCCGATATTGGTCCCCGCAGCTATGGCGTTAGCCGCTGTAGCCTATGGGTTACATCACGCACAATTAGTCGGCAATGGCAGCCGTGTATGTGCGCTCAGCGTGACTGTGAATGCGCAGCAGCCCCATCAGTTCTCCGGGCATGTGCCGGATGTGCTATGATGGCATATTGCAATGTGATCATGGGTGGTAATGTTATGCCCAGATCGCATTGCAATTATTAATAAATGGGGGCCAAAGGCTCGGTCTGGGGGCATTTATCTCCCAGTGAAGTAACGTCTGCCTGGGCTGCAAATGGTTTCTTATAATGGAGGAATGATACAGAGCTGAACTTGTAATCACCCCAGACCTGTAAGTGACCCGTAGATAAAGGCACCAGGGCTGCTGCGGAAATACACACACAGAATATTACCCCGAGCTAGGGCAGAATAATGCTACACACTAACTATATTCTCTTACTGGCTGAATGTGATTGACGGTTCTGTACAATAGGGAGGTTCTGCAGCAGCTGGTCAGTATATATTGGAGATCATTAAAATTGATGCTCAGGTAAAAATGCCTCTTTTTTGCGCACATTAAGCGGGTGAGGCGATCAGTCTACCATCGGCCTTCTGAGTAACTCTATAATCCTGCAGAATGGGCGACGGCACTGAAACGCTGCCAGCACCAGTGAAACTGCGTACAATGACACAGTCGCTGGATTCGACACGCCTATGAAATGGTTTGCGACACGTCCGCGTTTTTATTACCATCCCTACATTACCGCCCATTACCACTCACACACGGTCACTAACCGTTAATCAGTCTGCGTCTAAATCCTCTCAGCGAGGGACATGGCAGAGACAATGGGCAACGTGCGCTGAGCAACTTAGATGCATGGGCTGTAATAAAAACATTGGCCAACTGCGTAATTATCGGCCCAGCGTACAGCTGAATCAGGCCTTATAATATCGGCTATATACACACACACACACATACAGAGTGACAGTAACACACAGGTACACACACACATACAGAGTGACAGTAACACACAGGTACACACATACAGAGTGACAGTAACACACAGGTACACACACACACATACAGAGTGACAGTAACACACAGGTACACACACACACACACACATACAGAGTGACAGTAACACACAGGTACACACACACAGTGACAGTGACACACAGGTACATATACACACACATCAGACACTGCAGTGACAGGATGCATTATTCCGTCACAGCACAAATTGTGTTCTGATGAATGGAATCATTTCTTCTCTACACTAAACCTGAGAAAAATGTTTTCTTACCCTTTTATAGCAGCAGGGTTACCTGGGAATAAACTTGTGATGAAGAAGAGGTGAGAGGTAGGATATGCTCCCACTACCGGCCAGGTATTTTGTAACAAGTGGGACCTCACCTTCCAGGTATTACTAGACACATATTGTAACAAGTGGGATCTCACCTGCCAGGTATTACAAGACACATATTGTAACAAGTGGGATCTCACCCGCCAGGTATTACTAGATACATATTGAAAGAAGTGGGACCTCACCTGCCAGGTATTACTAGACACCTTGTAACAAGTGGGACCTCACCTGCCAGGTATTACTAGACACATATTGTAACAAGTGGGACCTCACCTGCCAGGTATTACTAGACACATATTGTAACAAGTGGGACCTCACCTGCCAGGTATTACTAGACACATATTGTAACAAGTGGGACCTCACCTGCCAGGTATTACTAGACACCTTGTAACAAGTGGGATCTCACCTGCCAGGTATTACTAGACACATATTGTAACAAGTGGGATCTCACCTGCCAGGTATTACTAGATACAAATTGTAACAAGTGGGATCTCACCTGCCAGGTATTACTAGATACAAATTGTAACAAGTGGGATCTCACCTGCCAGGTATTACTATACACATATTGTAACAAGTGGGACCTCACCTGCCAGGTATTACTAGACACCTTGTAACAAGTGGGATCTCACCTGCCAGGTATTACTAGACACCTTGTAACAAGTGGGATCTCACCTGCCAGGTATTATTAGAGACCTTGTAACAAGTGGGATATCACCTGCCAGGTATTACTAGACACCTTGTAACAAGTGGGACCTCACCTGCCAGGTATTACTAGACACATATTGTAACAAGTGGGATCTCACCTGCCAGGTATTACTAGACACATATTGTAACAAGTGGGATCTCACCTGCCAGGTATTACTAGACACATATTGTAACAAGTGGGATCTCACCTGCCAGGTATTACTAGACACATATTGTAACAAGTGGGATCTCACCTGCCAGGTATTACTAGACACATATTGTAACAAGTGGGATCTCACCTGCCAGGTATTACAAGACACATATTGTAACAAGTGGGATCTCACCTGCCAGGTATTACTAGATACATATTGAAAGAAGTGGGACCTCACCTGCCAGGTATTACTAGACACCTTGTAACAAGTGGGACCTCACCTGCCAGGTATTACTAGACACATATTGTAACAAGTGGGACCTCACCTGCCAGGTATTACTAGACACATATTGTAACAAGTGGGACATCACCTGCCAGGTATTACTAGACACCTTGTAACAAGTGGGATCTCACCTGCCAGGTATTACTAGACACATATTGTAACAAGTGGGATCTCACCTGCCAGGTATTACTAGATACAAATTGTAACAAGTGGGATCTCACCTGCCAGGTATTACTAGATACAAATTGTAACAAGTGGGATCTCACCTGCCAGGTATTACTATACACATATTGTAACAAGTGGGACCTCACCTGCCAGGTATTACTAGACACCTTGTAACAAGTGGGATCTCACCTGCCAGGTATTACTAGACACATATTGTAACAAGTGGGATCTCACCTGCCAGGTATTATTAGAGACCTTGTAACAAGTGGGATCTCACCTGCCAGGTATTACTAGACACCTTGTAACAAGTGGGACCTCACCTGCCAGGTATTACTAGACACCTTGTAACAAGTTGGATCTCACCTGCCAGGTATTACTAGACACATATTGTAACAAGTGGGATCTCACCTGCCAGGTATTACTAGACACATATTGTAACAAGTGGGATCTCACCTGCCAGGTATTACTAGACACATATTGTAACAAGTGGGATCTCACCTGCCAGGTATTACAAGACACATATTGTAACAAGTGGGATCTCACCTGCCAGGTATTACTAGATACATATTGAAAGAAGTGGGACCTCACCTGCCAGGTATTACTAGACACCTTGTAACAAGTGGGACCTCACCTGCCAGGTATTACTAGACACATATTGTAACAAGTGGGACCTCACCTGCCAGGTATTACTAGACACATATTGTAACAAGTGGGACATCACCTGCCAGGTATTACTAGACACATATTGTAACAAGTGGGATCTCACCTGCCAGGTATTACTAGACACATATTGTAACAAGTGGGATCTCACCTGCCAGGTATTACTAGATACAAATTGTAACAAGTGGGATCTCACCTGCCAGGTATTACTAGATACAAATTGTAACAAGTGGGATCTCACCTGCCAGGTATTACTATACACATATTGTAACAAGTGGGACCTCACCTGCCAGGTATTACTAGACACCTTGTAACAAGTGGGATCTCACCTGCCAGGTATTACTAGACACATATTGTAACAAGTGGGATCTCACCTGCCAGGTATTATTAGAGACCTTGTAACAAGTGGGATCTCACCTGCCAGGTATTACTAGACACCTTGTAACAAGTGGGACCTCACCTGCCAGGTATTACTAGACACCTTGTAACAAGTGGGATCTCACCTGCCAGGTATTACTAGACACATATTGTAACAAGTGGGATCTCACCTGCCAGGTATTACTAGACACATATTGTAACAAGTGGGATCTCACCTGCCAGGTATTACTAGACACATATTGTAACAAGTGGGATCTCACCTGCCAGGTATTACTAGACACATATTGTAACAAGTGGGATCTCACCTGCCAGGTATTACTAGACACATATTGTAACAAGTGGGATCTCACCTGCCAGGTATTACTAGATACATATTGTAACAAGTGGGATCTCACCTGCCAGGTATTACTATACATATTGTAACAAGTGGGACCTCACCTGCCAGGTGTTACTAGACACCTTGTAACAAGTGGGACCTCACCTGCCAGGTATAACTAAACACCTTGTAACAAGTGGGACCTCACCTGCCAGGTATTACTAGACACATATTGTAACAAGTGGGATCTCACCTGCCAGGTATTACTAGACACATATTGTAACAAGTGGGACCTCACCAGCCAGGTATTACTAGACACATATTGTAAGAAGTGGGACCTCACCTGCCAGGTATTATTAGAGACCTTGTAACAAGTGGGACCTCACCTGCCAGGTATTACTAGACACCTTGTAACAAGTGGGATCTCACCTGCCAGGTATTACTAGACACCTTGTAACAAGTGGGATCTCACCTGCCAGGTATTACTAGACACATATTGTAACAAGTGGGATCTCACCTGCCAGGTATTACTAGAGACCACAGGTTCTCTAATTTGATCCGCAGGACCCCAAATAGTGTATGTTTTCCAAGTGAAATATACAGACTCTCCAACATGACCCCTTCCATCCGGTACACAAAGCTCTGCTCCTGGATTTCTCTCTTAATTGATGATTGCAGTCACCTGTGGTGATACACCTGTCTCATCTATTAACAAGCTCAACACAGGTGTCTGCAATCATCAATTAGGTGGGAAGCCTAAAGCTGGCCACACACTAGACCAACTTACATCCAACCAGCCAACTAGTTGATTGGTTGGAATGAAAATCTGGTAAGGTATGAAAGCAAATGACAATCAGCAATTTGCTCCCAAATGCCGGAAAATGAACAAAAACTGTTGTTTGAACAAATTGTTTAGATCAAACATTTAACAAACTTGTCTGACGACCATTTTCATCTGTTTTCTGGCATTGAGGAGCAAATTGCTGATCATCAGTTACTCCCATACATTACCAGATTCTCATTCCAACCAATCAACAAGTTGGCTGGTTGGATGTAAGTTGGTCTAGTGTGTGGCCAGCTTTAGAGCAGAGTGTTTTGTACAGGATGGAAGGGGACATGTTGGAGGGTAGGAAATAATTAGCTCCACCTGTGGATCTCTTAAAATGTGTCAGTGAGTAATAAATACACCTGTGTACCTGCTGGGTGACCTGTGTGTGATCCTGAGGACCAAGCTTGAGAACCACTGCTAGAGACATTATAGCAAGTGGGATCTCAGAGCAGTCAGTAATAAATACTGTAGTACATAGTAACCAGTGGGATGGCACAGCCAGCAATAGATACACTGTAACCAGCGGGATGGCACAGCTGGCCAGTAATAGATACACTGTAACCAGCGGGATGGCACAGCCGGCCAATAATAGATGCAATGTAACCAGTGGAATGGCACAGCCGGCCAGTAATAGATACATAGTAACCAGTGGGATGGCACAGCCGGCCAGTAATAGATACATAGTAACCAGTGGGATGGCACAGCCGGCCAGTAATAGATACACTGTAACCAGTGGGATGGCACAGCCGGCCAGTAATAGATACATAGTAACCAGTGGGATGGCACAGCCGGCCAGTAATAGATACACTGTAACCAGTGGGATGGCACAGCCGGCCAGTAATAGATACATAGTAACCAGTGGGATGGCACAGCCGGCCAGTAATAGATACACTGTAACCAGTGGGATGGCACAGCCGGCCAGTAATAGATACACAGTAACCAGTGGGATGGCACAGCCGGCCAGTAATAGATACACAGTAACCAGTGGGATGGCACAGCCGGCCAGTAATAGATACACAGTAACCAGTGGGATGGCACAGCCGGCCAGTAATAGATACAATGTAACCAGTGGGATGGCACAGCCGGCCAGTAATAGATACAATGTAACCAGTGGGATGGCACAGCCGGCCAGTAATAGATACATAGTAACCAGTGGGATGGCACAGCCGGCCAGTAATAGATACATAGTAACCAGTGGGATGGCACAGCCGGCCAGTAATAGATACATAGTAACCAGTGGGATGGCACAGCCGGCCAGTAATAGATACATAGTAACCAGTGGGATGGCACAGCCGGCCAGTAATAGATACAATGTAACCAGTGGGATGGCACAGCCGGCCAGTAATATACACTGTAACCAGTGGGATGGCACAGCCGGCCAGTAATAGATACAATGTAACCAGTGGGATGGCACAGCCGGCCAGTAATAGATACAATGTAACCAGTGGGATGGCACAGCCGGCCAGTAATAGATACATAGTAACCAGTGGGATGGCACAGCCGGCCAGTAATAGATACATAGTAACCAGTGGGATGGCACAGCCGGCCAGTAATAGATACATAGTAACCAGTGGGATGGCACAGCCGGCCAGTAATAGATACATAGTAACCAGTGGGATGGCACAGCCGGCCAGTAATAGATACAATGTAACCAGTGGGATGGCACAGCCGGCCAGTAATATACACTGTAACCAGTGGGATGGCACAGCCGGCCAGTAATAGATACAATGTAACCAGTGGGATGGCACAGCCGGCCAGTAATAGATACAATGTAACCAGTGGGATGGCACAGCCGGCCAGTAATAGATACAATGTAACCAGTGGGATGGCACAGCCGGCCAGTAATAGATACATAGTAACCAGTGGGATGGCACAGCCGGCCAGTAATAGATACATAGTAACCAGTGGGATGGCACAGCCGGCCAGTAATAGATACATAGTAACCAGTGGGATGGCACAGCCGGCCAGTAATAGATACATAGTAACCAGTGGGATGGCACAGCCGGCCAGTAATAGATACATAGTAACCAGTGGGATGGCACAGCCGGCCAGTAATAGATACAATGTAACCAGTGGGATGGCACAGCCGGCCAGTAATATACACTGTAACCAGTGGGATGGCACAGCCGGCCAGTAATAGATACAATGTAACCAGTGGGATGGCACAGCCGGCCAGTAATAGATACAATGTAACCAGTGGGATGGCACAGCCGGCCAGTAATAGATACATAGTAACCAGTGGGATGGCACAGCCGGCCAGTAATAGATACATAGTAACCAGTGGGATGGCACAGCCGGCCAGTAATAGATACATAGTAACCAGTGGGATGGCACAGCCGGCCAGTAATAGATACATAGTAACCAGTGGGATGGCACAGCCGGCCAGTAATAGATACAATGTAACCAGTGGGATGGCACAGCCGGCCAGTAATATACACTGTAACCAGTGGGATGGCACAGCCGGCCAGTAATAGATACAATGTAACCAGTGGGATGGCACAGCCGGCCAGTAATAGATACAATGTAACCAGTGGGATGGCACAGCCGGCCAGTAATAGATACAATGTAACCAGTGGGATGGCACAGCCGGCCAGTAATAGATACATAGTAACCAGTGGGATGGCACAGCCGGCCAGTAATAGATACATAGTAACCAGTGGGATGGCACAGCCGGCCAGTAATAGATACATAGTAACCAGTGGGATGGCACAGCCGGCCAGTAATAGATACAATGTAACCAGTGGGATGGCACAGCCGGCCAGTAATAGATACATAGTAACCAGTGGGATGGCACAGCCGGCCAGTAATAGATACATAGTAACCAGTGGGATGGCACAGCCGGCCAGTAATAGATACATAGTAACCAGTGGGATGGCACAGCCGGCCAGTAATAGATACATAGTAACCAGTGGGATGGCACAGCCGGCCAGTAATAGATACATAGTAACCAGTGGGATGGCACAGCCGGCCAGTAATAGATACAATGTAACCAGTGGGATGGCACAGCCGGCCAGTAATAGATACAATGTAACCAGTGGGATGGCACAGCCGGCCAGTAATAGATACACTGTAACCAGTGGGATGGCACAGCCGGCCAGTAATAGATACACTGTAACCAGTGGGATGGCACAGCCGGCCAGTAATAGATACACTGTAACCAGTGGGATGGCACAGCCGGCCAGTAATAGATACAATGTAACCAGTGGGATGGCACAGCCGGCCAGTAATAGATACAATGTAACCAGTGGGTTCTGTCCTCACCTTGATCTTGTGCAGAGCCCTCTCCTCCTCCAGGATCTGCACCCACACTGTGATCCCAGACTTGTTGTAAGTCAGCGTCCAGCCGGATTCTGAGTGACACTCGCTCCTGAAGTTCTGAAAGTCCCGGTCATCTGGGATTTGGACGCTGTCCCTGGACATGATGGAGCAGAGGTGGCTCGGAGGGGCCCCTGGCAGACAGATCTGGCTCTTCTCTCACACTCTCCTCCCCACCAGCTCGTCCATATGTCAGCAGCAATGCTCTGAGCCAGCCCTGGGCAGCGGATCCGGTTCTACCAGCCAGACAGGTGCAGCCCTGATACCAGAGAGAGTGTGCTGAGCAGGCAGCAGGTCCTGTGCTGCTGCCTGTGAGACATCGCTCTGTGTACACAGTGCCCCCCCCTCCCACACTGCTCACACCCCCCTGTCACATCTGGCGGCCTCTGGGTCCTAGGCACTGCCAGCTTCTCTCATTGCATTCTGTACTGGGAACAGGCTCTATGCAGCGATGGGGGCAGTGTGCAGCTGTGCATGTGCTTCTATTGCCTCCTACCCTATGTTGTATTTATGCTTTCATTAGATCTCATCCCAGGTATGTACTACTACTATCTATAACATACATTTATATCGCTCCCTTGTATTTTACACTGCAGGGGATACAGCAGGGGTTCCCAACCACGGTTCTCAAGGGACACTAACAGTCCAGGTTTTAAGGATAGCATACTTGAGCACAAGTGTGTTAATCAGAACTGCAGTTATTTTGATTTTACCACCTGTGCTCAGGCATGGATATCATTAGTGTGCCTTGAGGACCGAGGTTGGGTACCCCTGGGATACAGAAATGCAGCACTGGCCCATTTGTTACTGCCCAGCCTCCCTAATAGCCAAAGAGGAACATTTATCTAAAGAGTTTTGCGTGAAATCCCCCGAAAAAAGGGGTTTTGTGTGTACAGTATCTGCACAATGATGTCTCCCCAGGATGTACAGTATCTGCACAATGACGTCTCCCCAGGACGTACAGTATCCGCACAATGACGTCTCCCCAGGATGTACAGTATATGCACAATTGCGTCTCCCCGGGATGTACAGTATCCGCACAATGACGTCTCCTCGGGACGTACAGTATCTGCACAATGACGTCTCCCCAGGACGTACAGTATCTGCACAATGACGTCTCCCCGGGACGTACGGTATATGCACAATGACGTCTCCCCGGGACGTACAGTATCCGCACAATGACGTCTCCCCAGGACGTACAGTATCCGCACAATGACGTCTCCCCAGGACGTACAGTATCCGCACAATGACGTCTCCCCAGGATGTACAGTATCCGCACAATGACGTCTCCCAAGGACGTACAGTATCTGCACAATGACGTCTCCCCAGGATGTACAGTATCCGCACAATGACGTCTCCCCGGGATGTACGGCATATGCACAATACAGTACCCGCACAATGACGTCTCCCCAGGACGTACAGTATCCGCACAATGACGTCTCCCCAGGACGTGCAGTATCCGCACAATGACGTCTCCTCGGGATGTACAGTATCCGCACAATGACGTCTCCTCGGGACGTACAGTATCTGCACAATGACGTCTCCCCAGGACGTACAGTATCCGCACAATGACGTCTCCCCAGGACGTACAGTATATGCACAATTGCGTCTCCCCGGGATGTACAGTATCCGCACAATGACGTCTCCTCGGGACGTACAGTATCTGCACAATGACGTCTCCCCGGGACGTACAGTATCTGCACAATGACGTCTCCCCGGGACGTACGGTATATGCACAATGACGTCTCCCCGGGACGTACAGTATCCGCACAATGACGTCTCCCCGGGACGTACAGTATCCGCACAATGACGTCTCCCCAGGACGTACAGTATCCGCACAATGACGTCTCCCCAGGATGTACAGTATCCGCACAATGACGTCTCCCAAGGACGTACAGTATCTGCACAATGACGTCTCCCCAGGATGTACAGTATCCGCACAATGACGTCTCCCCGGGATGTACGGCATATGCACAATACAGTACCCGCACAATGACGTCTCCCCAGGACGTACAGTATCCGCACAATGACGTCTCCCCAGGACGTGCAGTATCCGCACAATGACATCTCCCCAGGATGTGCAGTATCCGCACAATGACATCTCCCCGGGATGTACAGTATATGCACAATGACGTCTACCCAGGACATACAGTATCCGCACAATGACATCTCCCCAGGATGTATGGTATCCGCACAATGACGTCTCCCCAGGATGTATGGTATCCGCACAATGATGTCTATCCAGGATGTACTGTATCTGCACAGTGACGTCTCCCCAGGATGTACAGTATCCGCACAATGACATCTCCCCAGGATGTATGGTATCCGCACAATGATGTCTATCCAGGATGTACAGTATCTGCACAGTGACGTCTCCCCAGGATGTACAGTATCCGCACAGTGACGTCTCCCCAGGATGTACAGTATCTGCACAATGACGTCTCCCCAGGATGTACTGTACGGTATCTACACAATGACGTCTCCCCAGGATGTACAGTATCCGCACAGTGACGTTTCCCTGGGGTGTACAGTATCTGCACAGTGACGTCTCCCTGGGGTATACAGTATCCGCACAGTGATGTCTCCCCGGGATGTACAGTATATGCACAGTGACGTCTCCCCGGGATGTACAATATCCGCACAGTGACGTCTCCCCAGGATGTACAGTATCCGCACAGTGACGTCTCCCCAGGATGTACAGTATCCGCACAGTGACGTCTCCCCAGGATGTACAGAATCTGCACAGTGACGTCTCCCCAGGATGTACAGTATCCGCACAGTGGGCTCCCAACGTGGAAGTAAAGTTATCGCATAAGTTATCACTGTACTTGTCCCAGCCAGAGATTTTTGTAAATGCAAGAAAAAATATACATGTTCACATTCACACTGCAATTAAAATGCAGGATGTGATATATAGTCCTATAAAAGTTATGGAGTCACTGGGTGCTGGCATCAGTCCGCTGTACCCTATACTGGTGACATTGGGTGTCTTGTGTACAGGGATTGGATTGCTGAGGACTGGGGTAAAGTTATTTTCTCTGATGAATCCCCTTTCAGATTGTTTGGGGCATCTGAAAAATGTTTGTCTGGAGAAGGAAAGATGAGCGCTACCATCAGTCCTGTGTCATGAGAACAGTAACGCATCCTGAGACCATTCATGTGTGGGGTGGCTTCTCAGCCAAGGGAGTGGGCTCACTCACAATATTGCCTAAGAACACAGCCATGAATAAAGAATGGTACTAAAACATCCTCCAAGAGCAACTTCTACCAACCATCCAAGAACAGTTTGTTGATGAACAATGCCTTTTCCAGCATGATGGAGCACCTTGTCATAATCCAAAAGTGATAACTAAGTGGCTTGGGGAACAAAACATCGAAATTTTGGGTCCATGTCCAGGAAACTTCCCAGACATTAGGGCCTGATTCAGACCCGGTCGCGAGTACTGTGCACTCGCAACCGGGTCAATGGTGGACCAGTGCGCATGCTCACGACAGAGCCGGCTCCGTCGTGCGCATGCGCGAGGCCCGGATAGCGAAGGGCAATCCGTCGCTCCGTGCCTCGTGCCAAAGGGGGCGTGCTGTCGATGTTGAGTGACAGCACGCCCCCCTTTGGTGGGCGGGCCGGGGGGGGTGGCTGCCCAGATGGAGGCGCTCCCCTGAGAATGCCTACCGTCTTTGGGCGGCCCCACTGACATCACAAGTGATGTCAGTGGGAGTGCTTTCGGCTCTTTTTGAGCCGAAAGCTCTCTGGGGCTTGCGGCCACGAGACCCTACCACAAGGGTCTCGTCGCAAGCCCGATGCTCACGATGGTCTTGACCATCGCGACCATCATCATGGCCGCTTGCTATAGCTGTGGGTGGTCACCCACAGCTTTGCGAGCGGCCAGGAGGCCGTTCTAAAAAAGGCCAGCCCTGATTCAGAGCGAGCGCTCTGTCAGAGCGTCCGGCTCTGACTCAGGGCCTTAATCCCATTGAGAATTTGTGGTCAATCCTCAACAGGCGGGTGTACAAACAAAAACCTACAAGTTCTGACAAACTACAAGCTTTGATTGGCTAAGAATGGGCGGCCATCAGTCAATATGTGAGTGACAGCATGCCAGGGCGAATTGCAGAGGTCTTGAAAAAGAAGGATCAACACTGCAAAATATTGATACTTGCATAAACTTAATGTAATTGTCAATAAAAGCCTTTGACACTTATGAAATGTTTGTAATGTTACCTCAGTGTACCATAGTAACATCTGACACTTATGTAATGCTGTAATGTTACCTCAGTATACCATAGTAACCTCAGTATACCACTTATGTAATGCTGTAATGTTACCTCAGTATACCATAGTAACATCTGACACTTATGTCATGCTGTAATGTTACCTCAGTATACCATAGTAACATCTGACACTTATGTCATGCTGTAATGTTACCTCAGTATACCATAGTAACATCTGACACTTATGTCATGCTGTAACGTTACCTCAGTATACCATAGTAACATCTGACACTTATGTCATGCTGTAACGTTACCTCAGTACACCATAGTAACATCTGACACTTATGTCATGCTGTAACGTTACCTCAGTACACCATAGTAACATCTGACACTTATGTCATGCTGTAACGTTACCTCAGTACACCATAGTAACATCTGACACTTATGTCATGCTGTAACGTTACCTCAGTACACCATAGTAACATCTGACACTTATGTCATGCTGTAACGTTACCTCAGTACACCATAGTAACATCTGACACTTATGTCATGCTGTAACGTTACCTCAGTACACCATAGTAACATCTGACACTTATGTCATGCTGTAACGTTACCTCAGTACACCATAGTAACATCTGACACTTATGTCATGCTGTAACGTTACCTCAGTACACCATAGTAACATCTGACACTTATGTCATGCTGTAACGTTACCTCAGTACACCATAGTAACATCTGACACTTATGTCATGCTGTAACGTTACCTCAGTACACCATAGTAACATCTGACACTTATGTCATGCTGTAACGTTACCTCAGTACACCATAGTAACATCTGACACTTATGTCATGCTGTAACGTTACCTCAGTACACCATAGTAACATCTGACACTTATGTCATGCTGTAACGTTACCTCAGTACACCATAGTAACATCTGACACTTATGTCATGCTGTAACGTTACCTCAGTACACCATAGTAACATCTGACACTTATGTCATGCTGTAACGTTACCTCAGTACACCATAGTAACATCTGACACTTATGTCATGCTGTAATGTTACCTCAGTATACCATAGTAACATCTGACACTTATGTCATGCTGTAATGTTACCTCAGTACACCATAGTAACATCTGACACTTATGTCATGCTGTAATATTACCTCAGTATACCATAGTAACATCTGACACTTATGTCATGCTGTAATGTTACGTCAGTATACCATAGTAACATCTGACACTTATGTCATGCTGTAATATTACCTCAGTATACCATAGTAACATCTGACACTTATGTCATGCTGTAATATTACCTCAGTATACCATAGTAACATCTGACAAATAGGTCTAATAACACTGAAGCAGCAGACTTTGTGACAACCCATATTTGTGTCATTCTCAGAACTTTTGGCCATGGCTGTAAGTAGCATTGTGGTGGCATCATTCCTCTGTATCATATACTGGAGACATTGGATGCCATGTGCTGGCAATTGTAAATATAAAAGCACATATATATACATGTATACAGACCAATATAAAGCCTGTATACACATGTCAATCATTTTGAACACGCTGTATTTGGACTTACACCCAGCTGTCACCGCAAAGCAGGGATGTAGACTGTTCCTGAGCGCATGATGATGTTTTCGGAAACCGATAACATTGCCTTCTGTAACATCGCAAGGACCGCATGCTACTGCAACCGCTGTCCTGCTCACAATATTGCTGAATAGCTGACTTAAAATTTCATAAGTGATAAAAAATCGTGACAATGTTGTCCGATAATATTCTGGGCAACATCGTCACTGGTGCTGTATAGACCCCCCTATGGTAATACCACCATTCCAGCTTGCTCTGATACTTAGCAGAAGTCCATAGGAAGAGCATAACTGTGACTCATAGGCGTACCGATGCGTCCAGGTAATTCCTGGCGCAGTCGGTGATGAGGATTCTCACTACGGATGCTGACACGGTGACTATGGAATTTCTTCCCTTTCCTCAGTCCTGGCAGCGTCTGTAGATGGTGGAAGTCGGATCAGGATGAGGCCATTCACTGATACACAGGTAGCGACAAATTCTAATCATTATAATGGAAATTTTGGGTGAAAATATTTCTCCAATGAATTCCAAATATCTCTTCTCTTATCTCAGAAACGGTCATTTCCATAAGTGCAGAATGCGAATGTCACCTGCCTTTCCACTTTTGCGCAAATCTGCCATATTTTATAGGTGCGCACATGGGTTTGTGAATAAGCAGCACATGAGTAATGTAGATTAGGGCAATTGCCAGGTGCGGATTAGGCACACTACTAACTAGCTTTACACCTAACTGGAAAAACAAGATTTTATTTTGTGGGACAGGATTTTTGAGCCGGTCCTGAAGCTTATGGCGACATCCAGGACCTCCCACCAACAGCTGCTCGAAGGTGCTGCTAGACCAACCTCATCCCTACACCATTACACCTGACCTAACTAATAACATATGTCCTGCAACTAGAATCTCTGCAGATCAGTGGTCCAAGTGGGAATTTTGAAGTGGGGATATGGAAAATTTGAAGACGTGGCAGTGGTTGAAGTACAAACAATGTCTCAGTATAAATATGATCATGGCCACGCGTCACAAGGATACACATGAGGGGTACATCCCTGTGTGTGGAGGCACACAGGGATGGTGGGGTACACATAGGAGGTGTGAGGCACAGGAATAAGAGAATAATAACTGTGGAATCTGGTATTACTCACCAGTTGCTTCTATAACAGAGCTGAGAAGGAGGCTGTCTAAAGGTGCCTACACACTACACGAGTCGCCCAATTTCGATGCATCGGAACGACAAATCGTGTAAAATATGTCCAAATCGTGTCCACTCACGATGCCGATGCACGTACCCGCTGGTCATACATCGCATCTTCAGATCTTTCCTGCTGCAGGTAAAATTTGCCACACGATTTGGTGTAATAGATAGATTTTGTGCAATATAGATTTTTGGTCAGATTGGACACTTTATAGCACCATATCGGGTCCTGGAGGGGCTGGGAGCTGCCGAGGAGAGTTCAAGGGAAATCGCTCACGATATTGCATCATGAGCGCATCATCGCGTTTGTAGGGACCTTTACTTGTAAAGTTGGAGTGGAAAGGGATCAATCTGGAGGAGTGGAGATGAGGAGGGGAGCGGTGTGGGAGCAATTAAGAGGCCCCAGCAGCAGGAACGAGCTCCAGCCAGCCGCACAGTCACCGTGGCGGCCAGTATGAGGGGCTGTACTATCACCGAAAGGCTGTCCGGGTAGCACTGGAATCAGGGGATGGGCGGCAGTAAAGTCACACACAGGCAGGTGGTGGCAAACTACAGGGCTCTGCAGCGTGACTGAGTGAGATATGGCTCGGGCACCCGAAAAACAGTAACTGTGGCCAGTGGTGGAAGTTGTGAGTGATGGTGCCCAGGTGCAAAAAATGCTTTGGGCCCCTCCCTTCTAGGCCAAATGCTAAATATACCATACGGTAGTGCTCCATGTGACCACTAAACAATACAGACAACGGTATACGTTTAGGAAGCCGACGGACGCAATGCCGACCGTCGACTACCAAACTACTTAATCCCGGTGAGGGTTAAATGACAGGCGTCTAAATCTAGACGCCTGTCATTCTACCGACGCCGGGAGACGGGCGCCCAACATCCCGATCAAAGAGATGCAGGGCGCGTGGCTCGGACAGCCGCGCGCAGGAGGGTTAGCTTTAGGGCTCCCGCGGGGGATTTAGGGTTAGGCACCCCCCTGGGGGACTTAGGTTTAGGCACTTAGAGGGGGATTTGGGTTAGGCCCGGTGGGGGGGAGGTAATGGTTAGGCACCCTAAAGGAGGGTTAGGGGGTAAAATTCGTCCGGTGGTGAATCATACCGAATGCCAGACAACATTCCAGTGTCTAATAATAATCTGTGCCCCCTTTAATCAAATAATAATAATCTGTGCCCCCTTTAATCAAATAATAATAATCTATGCTTCCTTTAATCAATTAATATGTTGCCCCTTTAAACTGAACAGTATCTGATTTCAGCTCTGATGCTCCACAGATGGGTCACTGGCAGAGGGTGATGGGGAGAGGCAGAGTTTGATAGTCAGAGGGTAACAGCAAAAGATAGAGGGTGATGAGAAGAAGGTGTTGAGCAGAGGGTTAGGAGAGAGGCACAAGGTGAAGAGCAGAGATTAATGGTCAGCGGCAGAATGTGATGAACAAAGGGTAACGGTGAAAGTCAGAGGGTGATGAGCAGAGGGTGATAGGGAGAGGCAAAGGGTGAGGAGAGAGGGTGACAATACTGCAGTGTTTGTGACAATGGGGAAACAACACAGGGCCTGATTCAGAGCGATGTTTGCACAACTGCGCATGCGTACGGATCGTAATACGCATGCGCGAACCTGTCAGTGCTGCCGAAAATCGTTTGTTCGCTAAATAGCGAATGCCTGCTATTTTGAGTGACAGTAGGAGGCGTATGTGGGTGGTAACAGGGGAAGGTGCTTGAAAACGGGGAGTGGAGATCAGAACGCAGACGTGCTTAAAGGTCAAAACGGGCGTTTTATGGGTGTGCATAATTAATACAGCAGCGTCATTGACCACGTCACTGGGTTATTTTATAGTCAGAACTGCTCGCAACATTGCGGTAGGAAAAACCAACCACAAGAATAGCGAGCAGTTCATACGCTGGTCGATGTACTCGATTAATCTAATAAATAGCGGACATGACGTAGCATGCGAGCGGCCAGGGGGCGTAGTTTCCCAAAAAACGACCGCAAGTTTTGTTCGCTCGTTCAGACATAGAGGCGTGAACAGACCGCAAAGAGCGAACGGTTCATTTGAATAGCCACCCCTTTTTTCTGAACGAGCGAGCGCAAATAGCGTCCGGCTCTGAATCAGGCCCAGAGTTGGATGAGAAGGTAGGGGAGGAATGGGATATTATCGAATAATAGCTCACACCTTTGGTTTTGGGAGGTCACCAGTGTCCAGAGACAGCAGCCAGCTTACTGCACTGTATGCCGGGACCCTGATGACAGGGGGCTCCGTTGCATTCTGCAGTGCCAGTATAGAATCAGCAGTCAGTCACCAACTCGATCTGCCTGATGTCCCCCACACATGTACCGGCGGGTACAGTTCCCAATATATAGTTCCCCAGTGGTACCCCTTATGCAGTGCCCTTAGTAGGTCCAATATACAGTGTCCCTTATACAGTTCCTCCCAGTAGTGCCCCTTATATAGTGCCCCCAGTAGTGCCCCTTATATAGTGCCCCCAGTAGTGCACCTTATACACTGCCCCCGTAGAGCCCCTTATGCAGTGCCCTTAGTAGTGCCCAATATATACTGCCCCCAGTTGTGCCCCCTATGCAGTGCCCAATATACAGTGCCCCCAGTAGTTGTGCCTTTTACACATAAAATACGCAAACACAGACAGACAGACAAAATTATACTTACCGGAATCCACACTCCTGCACCCGCCGCTGTCCACTCCTCTGTCCTCCAGCTCGGCACTATGGGAGAGACGTCATAATGTCTCTCTCTTCACGGAGTGCGGGAGCCAGAAGGTGGAGCTCATGAGTGAGCTCCAACCCGGCTTCCGGTCCTGGGTGCAGCAGCCAATGAGAGTCTGTCTAACTCTCATTGGCTGCTAAAACATACACACTGTCACCGGGTAGTACGAGTGTAGTACTACCCGGCCCCGGCGGTGGTGTGTTTGTTTTACTGTGTAGTGCGGATCGCATTACACGCTGACCCGGAGGCCCACCCGACCCCCCTAGTTAGCCACTGATGTGCCACCATGCTCATTGTTTCACCATCCGCATCTCAGGATGGTGACAGCAAAAGTGAACTTTCGGTAACCTGCTCTATCACAGAAATCTTTTTCTCAATGAGCAACTTTTTTTATCATTATTTTTCAATACATTTTTTAAATATATTTTTGATTTTTTTGCCACAAACCAGTCTCCTGCTCTAACTGCAGAGCATTAGTGTGTAGTAAGTGGTGTCAGAGGCCACGTTAGTTGGATTTGAACAGAGTAGCTGGAGTAGAACTTAAGCTATGGCAAATGTTGATGGTGAGACCGATGTTGCATCGATGTTGGAGTGTTTACAATGGGGGTCATTCAGACTCGCTCGCGAGCGCAGGACGCTTGCAAGCGGGTCGATGTTCCCCCACTGTGCATGTGCACGACGGAGGGGGCTCCGTCATGCGCATGCGCGAGACCTGGCGAGCGACGGGCTCTCCGTCGCTCCGGGTCTCGCACCAAAGGGTCCGTGCTGTCGATGTTGATTGACAGCACGCCCCCTTTGGTGGGCGTGCTGGGGGCGTGCCTGCCAGATGGAGGCGTTCCCATGGGAACGCCTACCGTCTGAAGCCGGCCCCACTGACATTACTAGTGATGTCAGTGGGAGTGATTTTGGCTCTGATAGAGCCAAAATCACTCCAGGGCTTGCGGCAGCGAGACCCTACCGGAGGGTCTCCGTCGCAAGCCCGATGGTCGCGATGGTCAAGACCATCGCGACCATCATCATGGACGCTCGTATATGCTGTGGGTGGTCACCCACAGCTATGCGAGCGGCCAGGAGGCCGCTCAATTTTCATGGAGGAGGGCCCTGATTCAGAGCGAGCGCTCTGATCAGAGCGTTCGGCTCTGAATCAGGTCCTATGTCCATTGCACATGCACAGACCACGCAGTCTGAGAGTGAGCATCTCACTGCTCGTACACTCTATCACACCGTCCCGCATAAAGGAAACACTGAAAGTAGGTGTCTCACTGCTTGTACACTCCATCACACTGTCCCGCTCCATCACACCGTCCCGCACAAAGGGAACACTGAAAATGGGTGTCTAACTGCTCATATACTCCATTGCACCGTCCTGCATAAAGGGAACACTGGAAGTGGGTGTCTAACTGCTTGTACACTCCATCACGCCGTAGAGCACAAAGGGAACGCTGAAAGTGGGTGTCTCACTGCTCATACACTCCATCGCACCGTCCTCCACAAAGGGACGCTGAAAGTGGGTGTCTCACTGCTCGTACACTCCATCGCACCGTCCCGCATAAAGGGAACACTGAAATTGGGTGTCTCACTGCTCGTACACTCCATCGCACCATCCAGCATTAAGGGAACACTGAAAGTGGGTGTCTCACTGCTCGTACACTCCATCGCACCGTCCCACACATATGGAACACTGAAAGTGGGCATCTCACTGCTCGTACACTCCATCACACTGTCCCGCTCCATCACACCATCCCGCACAAAGGGAACACTGAAAGTGGGTGTCTCACTCCTCATATACTCCATCGCACCATCCTGCATAAAGGGAACACTGAAAGTGGGTGTCTCACTGCTTGTACTCCACATCGCACCGTCCTGCACAAAGGGAATGCTAAAAGAGGGCGTGTCACTGCTCGTACACTCCATTGCATCGTCCTGCACAAAGGGAACACTCAAAGTGGGTATCTCACTGCTCGTACACTCCATCACACCGTCCCGCACAAAGGAAACACTGACAGTGGTGTCTAACTGCTCGAAAACTCCATCGCACCATCCTGCACAAAGGGAATGCTGGAAGCGGGCGTCTCACCGCTCGTACACACCATCACACTGTCCCGCACAAAGGGAACACTGAAAGAGGGTGTCTAACTGCTCGTACACTCCACCGCTCTGTCCTGCACAAAGGGAACACTGAAAATTGGTGTCTCACTGCTTGTACACTCCATCACACCGTCCCGCACAAAGGGAACATTGAAAGTGAGCGTCTAACTGCTCGTACACTCCATCGCACCATCCCGCACAAAGGGAACACTGAAAGTGGGTGTCTAACTACTTGAACACTCCATTACACCGTAGAGCACAAAGGGAACGCTGAAAGTGGGCGTCTCACTGCTCGTACACTCCATCACACCGTAGAGCACAAAGGGAACGCTGAAAGTGGTTGTCTCACTGTTCATACACTCCATCGTACCGTCCCACACATAGGGAATGCTGAAAGTGGGCGACTCACTGCTCGTACACTCCATCACGCTGTAGAGCACAAAGGGAATGCTGAAAGTGGGTGTCTCACTGCTCGTACACTCCATCGCACCGTCCCGCATAAAGGGAACACTGAAAGTGGGTGTCGCACTGCTCGTACACTCCATCGCATCATCCCGCATAAAGGGAACACTGAAAGTGGGTGTCTCACTGCTCTTACACTCCATCGCACCATCCCGCATAAAGGGAACACTGAAAGTGGGTGTCTCACTGCTCGTACACTCCATCGCACTGTCCCACACATAGGGAACACTGAAAGTGGGCGTCTCACTGCTCGTACACTCCATCACACTGTCCCGCTCCATCACACCGTCCCGCACAAAGGGAACACTGAAAGTGGGAGTCTAACCGCTCATATACTCCATTGCCCCGTCCTGCATAAAGGGAACACTGAAAGTGGGTGTCTCACTGCTCATACACTCCATCGCACCGTCCCGCATAAAGGGAACACTGAAAGTGGGTGTTGAACTGCTCGTACACTCCATTGCACCGTCCCACACATAGGGAACACTGAAAGTGGGTGTCTAACTGCTTGTATTCCACATCGCACCGTCCTGCACAAAGGGAATGCTTAAAGAGGGCGTGTCACTGCTCGTACACTCCATCGCACCGTCCTGCACAAAGGAAATGCTGAAAGTGGGCGTCTAACTGCTCGTACACTCCATCACACCGTCCCGCACAAAGGAAACACTGAAAGTCGGTGTCTCACTGCTCGTACACTCCATCACTCTGTCCTGCACAAAGGGAACACTGAAAGTGGGCGTGTCACTGCTCGTACACTCCATCACTTCTTCCCGCACAAAGGGAACACTGAAAGTGGGCGTCTCACCGCTCGTACACTCCATCGCACCGTCCTGCACAAAGGGAACGCTGAAAGTGGGTGTCTCACTGCTCATATACTCCATCGCACCGTCCTGCATAAAGGGAACACTGAAAGTGGGTGTCTCACTGCTCGTACACTCTATCGCACCGTCCCGCATAAAGGGAACACTGAAAGTGGGTGTCTCACTGCTCGTACACTCCATCGCAACATCCAGCATAAAGGGAACACTGAAAGTGGGTGTCTCACTGCTTGTACACTCCATCGCACTGTCCCACACATATGGAACAATGAAAGTGGGCGTCTCACTGCTCGTACACTCCATCACACTGTCCCGCTCCATCACACCATCCCGCACAAAGGGAACACTGAAAGTGGGTGTCTCACTGCTCATATACTTCATCGCACCATCCTGCATAAAGGGAACACTGAAAGTGGGTGTCTCACTGCTTGTACTCCACATCGCACCGTCCTGCACAAAGGGAATGCTAAAAGAGGGCGTGTCACTGCTCGTACACTCCATTGCATCGTCCTGCACAAAGGGAACACTCAAAGTGGGTGTCTCACTGCTCGTACACTCCATCACACCGTCCCGCACAAAGGAAACACTGAAAGTGGTGTCTAACTGCTCGTACACTCCATCGCATCATCCTGCACAGAGTGAACACTCAAAGTGGGTGTCGCACTGCTCGAAAACTCCATCGCACCATCCTGCACAAAGGAAATGCTGAAAGTGGGCATCTAACTGCTTGTACACTCCATCGCACCGTATAGCACAAAGGGAATGCTGGAAGCGGGCGTCTCACCGCTCGTACACTCCATCACACCGTCCCGCACAAAGGGAACACTGAAAGAGGGTGTCTAACTGCTCGTACACTCCATCGCTCTGTCCTGCACAAAGGGAACACTGAAAATGGGTGTCTCACTGCTTGTACACTCCATCACACCGTCCAGCACAAAGGGAACATTAAAAGTGAGCGTCTAACTGCTCGTACACTCCATCGCACCATCCCGCACAAAGGGAACACTGAAAGTGGGTGTCTAACTACTTGAACACTCCATCACACCGTCGAGCACAAAGGGAACGCTGAAAGTGGGCGTCTCACTGCTCGTACACTCCATCACACCGTAGAGCACAAAGGGAATGCTGAAAGTGGGTGTCTCACTGTTCACACACTCCATCGCACCATCCCACACATAGGGAACGCTGAAAGTGGGCGACTCACTGCTCGTACACTCCATCACGCTGTAGAGCACAAAGGGATCGCTGAAAGTGGGTGTCTCACTGCTCGTACACTCCATCGCACCGTCCCGCATAAAGGGAACACTGAAAGTGGGTGTCGCACTGCTCGTACACTCCATCGCACCATCCCACATAAAGGGAACACTGAAAGTGGGTGTCTCACTGCTCTTACACTCCATCGCACCATCCCGCATAAAGGGAACACTGAAAGTGGGTGTCTCTCTGCTCGTACACTCCATCGCACCGTCCCACACATAGGGAACACTGAAAGTAGGTGTCTAACTACTTGAACACTCCATCACACCGTAGAGCACAAAGGGAACGCTGAAAGTGGGCGTCTCACTGCTCGTACACTCCATCACACCGTAGAGCACAAAGGGAACGCTGAAAGTGGGTGTCTCACTGTTCATACACTTCATCGCACCGTCCCACACATAGGGAACGCTGAAAGTGGGCGTCTCACTGCTCGTACACTCCATCACGCTGTAGAGCACAAAGGGAACGCTGAAAGTGGGTGTCTCACTGCTCGTACACTCCATCGCACCGTCCCACATAAAGGGAACACTGAAAGTGGGTGTCTCACTGCTCGTACACTCCATCGCACCATCCCGCATAAAGGGAACACTGAAAGTGGGTGTCTCACTGCTTGTACACTCCATCGCACCATCCCGCATAAAGGGAACACTGAAAGTGGGTGTCTCACTGCTCGTACACTCCATCGCATTGTCCCACACATAGGAAACACTGAAAGTGGGCGTCTCACTGCTCGTACACTCCATCACACTGTCCCAGTCCATCACACCATCCCGCACAAAGGGAACACTGAAAGTGGGTGTCTAACCGCTCATATGCTCCATCGCCCCGTCCTGCATAAAGGTAACACTGAAAGTGGGTGTCTCACTGCTCATACACTCCACCACACCATCCAGCATAAAGGGAACACTGAAAGTGGGTGTTGAACTGCTCGTACACTCCATTGCACCGTCCCACACATAGGGAACACTGAAAGTGGGTGTCTAACTGCTTGTACTCCACATCGCACCATCCTGCACAAAGGGAATGCTAAAAGAGGGCGTGTCACTGCTCGTACACTCCATCGCACCATCCTGCACAAAGGAAATGCTGAAAGTGGGCGTCTAACTGCTTGTACACTCCATCACACCGTCCCGCACAAAGGAAACACAGAAAGTGGGTGTCTCACTGCTCGTACACTCCATCACTCTGCCCGGCACAAAGGGAACACTGAAAGTGGGCGTCTCACCGCTCGTACACTCCATCACTCTGTCCCGCACAAAGGGAACACTGAAAGTGTGCGTCTCACCGCTCGTACACTCCATCACTCCGTCCTGCACACAGTGAACACTGAAAGTGGGTGTCTCACTGCTCATATACTCCATCGCACCGTCCTGCATAAAGGGAACGCTGAAAGTGGGTGTCTCACTACTCGTACACTCCATCGCACCTTCCCGCATAAAGGGAACAAGGAAAGTGGGTGTCGAACTGCTCGTACACTCCATCGCACTGTTCCACACATAGGGAACACTGAAAGTGGGTGTCTCACTACTCGTACACTCCATCGCACTGTCCCACACTTAGGGAACACTGAAAGTGGGTGTCTAACTGCTTGTACTCCACATCGCACCGTCCTGCACAAAGATAATGCTGAAAGAGGGTGTGTCACTGCTCGTACACTCTATCACACCGTCCGGCACAAAGGAAACACTGAAAGTGGGTGTCTCACTGCTCGTACACTCCATCGCACCGTCCCACACATAGGGAACACTGAAAGTGGGCGTCTCACTACTCGTACACTCCATCACACCGTCCTGCACAAAGGGAACGCTGAAAGTGGGTGTCTCACTGCTCGTACACTCCATCGCACTGTTCCACACATAGGGAACACTGAAAGTGGGCGTCTCACTACTCATACACTCCATCGCACCGTCCCACACTTAGGGAACACTGAAAGTGGGTGTCTAACTGCTTGTACTCCACATCGCACCGTCCTGCAAAAAGGGAATGCTAAAAGAGGGCGTGTCACTGCTCGTACACTCTATCACACCGTCCCGCACAAAGGAAACACTGAAAGTGGGTGTCTCACTGCTCGTACACTCCATCGCACCGTCCCACACATAGGGAATGCTGAAAGTGGGCGTCTCCCCGCTCCTACACTCCATCACACCGTCCCGCACAAAGGGAATGCTGAAAGTGGGCATCTAACTGCTTGTACACTCCATCGCACTGTATAGCACAAAGGGAATGCTTGAGGCGGGCGTCTCACCGCTCGTACACTCCATCACACCGTCCCGCACAAAGGGAACACTGAAAGAGGTTGTGTAACTGCTCGTACACTCCATCGCTCTGTCCTGCACAAAGGGAACACTGAAAATGGGTGTCTCACTGCTCGTACACTCCATCACACCATCCCGCACAAAGGGAACACTGAAAGTAGGTGTCTAACTACTTGAACACTCCATCACACCGTAGAGCACAAAGGGAATGCTGGAAGTGGGCGTCTCACTGCTCGTACACACCATCACACCGTAGAGCACAAAGGGAACGCTGAAAGTGGGTGTCTCACTGTTCATACACTTCATCGCACCGTCCCACACATAGGGAACGCTGAAAGTGGGCGTCTCACTGCTCGTACACTCCATCACGCTGTAGAGCACAAAGGGAACGCTGAAAGTGGGTGTCTCACTGCTCGTATACTCCATCGCACCGTCCATCATAAAGGGAACACTGAAAGTGGGTGTCTCACTGCTCGTACACTCCATCGCACCATCCTGCATAAAGGGAACACTGAAAGTGGGTGTCTCACTGCTTGTACACTCCATCGCACCATCCCGCATAAAGGGAACACTGAAAGTGGGTGTCTCACTGCTCGTACACTCCATTGCACCGTCCCACACATAGGGAACACTGAAAGTGGGCATCTCACTGCTCGTACACTCCCTCACACTGTCCCGCTCCATCACACCATCCCGCACAAAGGGAACACTGAAAGTGGGTGTCTAACCGCTCATATACTCCATCGCCCCATCCTGCATAAAGGTAACACTGAAAGTGGGTGTCTCACTGCTCATACACTCCACCGCACCATCCAGCATAAAGGGAACACTGAAAGTGGGTGTTGAACTGCTCGTACACTCCATTGCACCGTCCCACACATAGGGAACACTGAAAGTGGGTGTCTAACTGCTTGTACTCCACATCGCACCGTCCTGCACAAAGGGAATGCTAAAAGAGGGTGTGTCACTGCTCGTACACTCCATCCACCATCCTGCACAAAGGAAATGCTGAAAGTGGGCGTCTAACTGCTCGTACACTCCATCACACCGTCCCGCACAAAGGAAACACAGAAAGTGGGTGTCTCACTGCTCGTACACTCCATCACTCTGCCCGGCACAAAGGGAACACTGAAAGTGGGCGTCTCACCGCTCGTACACTCCATCACTCCGTCCCGCACAAAGGGAACACTGAAAGTGTGCGTCTCACCGCTCGTACACTCCATCACTCCGTCCTGCACACAGGGAACACTGAAAGTGGGTGTCTCACTGCTCATATACTCCATCGCACCATCCTGCATAAAGGGAACACTGAAAGTGGGTGTCTCACTACTCGTACACTCCATCGCACCGTCCCGCATAAAGGGAACACGGAAAGTGGGTGTCGAACTGCTCGTACACTCCATCGCACTGTTCCACACATAGGGAACACTGAAAGTGGGTGTCTCACTACTCGTACACTCCATCGCACCGTCCCACACTTAGGGAACACTGAAAGTGGGTATCTAACTGCTTGTACTCCACATCGCACCGTCCTGCACAAAGGGAATGCTTAAAGAGGGTGTGTCACTGCTTGTACACTCTATCACCCCGTCCCGCACAAAGGAAACACTGAAAGTGGGTGTCTCACTGCTCGTACACTCCATCGCACCTTCCCACACATAGGGAACACTGAAAGTGGGCGTCTCACCGCTCGTACACTCCATCACACCGTCCTGCACAAAGGGAACGCTGAAAGTGTGTGTCTCACTGCTCGTACACTCCATCGCACCGTCCTGCACAAAGGGAACGCTGAAAGTGGGTGTCTCACTGCTCATACACTCCAACGTTCTGTCCTGCACAAAGGGAACGCTGAAAGTGGGTGTCTCACTGCTCATACACTCCATCGCACCGTCCTGCACAAATGGAACGCTGAAAGTGGGTGTCTCACTGCTCGTACACTCCATCGCACCGTCCCGCATAAAGGGAACACTGAAATTGGGTGTCTCACTGCTCGTACACTCCATCGCACCATCCAGCATAAAGGGAACACTGAAAGTGGGTTTCTCACTGCTCGTACACTCCATCACACCATCCCGCACAAAGGGAACACTGAAAGTAGGTGTCTAACTACTTGAACACTCCATCACACCGTAGAGCACAAAGGGAACGCTGAAAGTGGGCGTCTCACTGCTCGTACACTCCATCACACCGTAGAGCACAAAGGGAACGCTGAAAGTGGGTGTCTCACTGTTCATACACTTCATCGCACCGTCCCACACATAGGGAATGCTGAAAGTGGGCGTCTCACTGCTCGTACACTCCATCACGCTGTAGAGCACAAAGAGAATGCTGAAAGTGGGTGCCTCACTGCTCGTACACTCCATCGCACCGTCCCACATAAAGGGAACACTGAAAGTGGGTGTCTCACTGCTCGTACACTCCATCGCACCATCCCGCATAAAGGGAACACTGAAAGTGGGTGTCTCACTGCTTGTACACTCCATCGCACCATCCCGCATAAAGGGAACACTGAAAGTGGGTGTCTCACTGCTCGTACACTCCATCGCATTGTCCCACACATAGGGAACACTGAAAGTGGGCGTCTCACTGCTCGTACACTCCAACACACTGTCCCGCTCCATCACACCATCCCGCACAAAGGGAACACTGAAAGTGGGTGTCTAACCGCTCATATACTCCATCGCCCCGTCCGGCATAAAGGTAACACTGAAAGTGGGTGTCTCACTGCTCATACACTCCACCGCACCATCCAGCATAAAGGGAACACTGAAAGTGGGTGTTGAACTGCTCGTACACTCCATTGCACCGTCCCACACATCACATTGGGAACACTGAAAGTGGGTGTCTAACTGCTTGTACTCCACATCGCACCGTCCTGCACAAAGGGAATACTAAAAGAGGGCGTGTCACTGCTTGTACACTCCATCGCACCATCCTGCACAAAGGAAATGCTGAAAGTGGGCATCTCAATGCTCGTACACTCCATCGCACCGTCCTGCACAAAGGGAACGCTGAAAGTGGGTGTCTCACTGCTCATACACTCCATCGTTCTGTCCTACACAAAGGGAATGCTGAAAGTGGGTGTCTCACTGCTCATACACTCCATCGCACCGTCCTGCACAAAGGGAACGCTGAAAGTGGGTGTCTCACTGCTCGTACACTCCATCGCACCGTCCCGCATAAAGGGAACACTGAAATTGGGTGTCTCACTGCTCGTACACTCCATAGCACCATCCAGCATAAAGGGAACACTGAAAGTGGGTGTCTCACTGCTCGTACACTCCATCGCACTGTCCCACACATATGGAACACTGAAAGTGGGCGTCTCACTGCTCGTACACTCCATCACACTGTCCCGCTCCATCACACCATCCCGCACAAAGGGAACACTGAAAGTGGGTGTCTCACTGCTCATATACTCCATCGCACCATCCTGCATAAAGGGAACACTGAAAGTGGGTTTCTCACTGCTTGTACTCCACATCGCACTGTCCTGCACAAAGGGAATGCTAAAAGAGGGCGTGTCACTGCTCGTACACTCCATTGCATCGTCCTGCACAAAGGGAACACTCAAAGTGGGTGTCTCACTGCTCGTACACTCCATCACACCGTCCCGCACAAAGGAAACAGTGAAAGTGGTGTCTAACTGCTCGTACACTCCATCGCATCATCCTGCACAGAGTGAACACTCAAAGTGGGTGTCGCACTGCTCGAAAACTCCATCGCACCATCCTGCACAAAGGAAATGCTGAAAGTGGGCATCTAACTGCTTGTACACTCCTTCGCACCGTATAGCACAAAGGGAATGCTGGAAGCGGGCGTCTCACCGCTCGTACACTCCATCACACCGTCCCGCACAAAGGGAACACTGAAAGAGGGTGTCTAACTGCTCGTACACTCCATCGCATCATCCTGCACAGAGTGAACACTCAAAGTGGGTGTCGCACTGCTCGAAAACTCCATCGCACCATCCTGCACAAAGGAAATGCTGAAAGTGGGTATCTAACTGCTTGTACACTCCATCGCACCGTATAGCACAAAGGGAATGCTGGAAGCAGGCGTCTCACCGCTCGTACACTCCATCACACCGTCCCGCACAAAGGGAACACTGAAAGAGGGTGTCTAACTGCTCGTACACTCCATCGCTCTGTCCTGCACAAAGGGAACACTGAAAATGGGTGTCTCACTGCTTGTACACTCCATCACACCGTCCAGCACAAAGGGAACATTGAAAGTGAGCGTCTAACTGCTCGTACACTCCATCGCACCATCCTGCACAAAGGGAACACTGAAAGTGGGTGTCTAACTACTTGAACACTCCATCACACTGTCGAGCACAAAGGGAATGCTGAAAGTGGGCGTCTCACTGCTCGTACACTCCATCACACCGTAGAGCACAAAGGGAACGCTGAAAGTGGGTGTCTCACTGTTCATACACTCCATCACACCGTCCCACACATAGGGAATGCTGAAAGTGGGCGAGTCACTGCTCGTACACTCCATCACGCTGTAGAGCACAAAGGGAACGCCGAAAGAGGGTGTCTCACTGCTCGTACACTCCATCGCACCGTCCCGCATAAAGGGAACACTGAAAGTGGGTGTCGCACTGCTCGTACACTCCATCGCACCATCCCGCATAAAGGGAACACTGAAAGTGGGTGTCTCACTGCTCTTACACTCCATCGCACCATCCCGCATAAAGGGAACACTGAAAGTGGCTGTCTCACTGCTCATATACTCTATCTCACCATCCCGCTTAAAGGGAACGCTGAAAGTGGGTGTCTCACTGCTCATATACTCCATCGCACCGTCCTGCATAAAGGGAACACTGAAAGTGGGTGTCTCATTACTCGTACACTCCATCGCACCATCCCGCATAAAGGGAACACTGAAAGTGGGTGTCGAACTGCTCGTACACTCCATCGCACTGTTCCACACATAGGGAACACTGAAAGAGGGCGTCTCACTACTCGTACACTCCATCGCACAGTCCCACACTTAGGGAACACTGAAAGTGGGTGTCTAACTGCTTGTACTCCACATCGCACCGTCCTGCACAAAGGGAATGCTAAAAGAGGGCGTGTCACTGCTCGTACACTCTATCACACCGTCCCGCACAAAGGAAACACTGAAAGTGGGTGTCTCACTGCTCGTACACTCCATCGCACCGTCCCACACATATGGAACGCTGAAAGTGGGCGTCTCACCGCTCCTACACTCCATCACACCGTCCCGCACAAAGGGAATGCTGAAAGTGGGCATCTAACTGCTTGTACACTCCATCGCACCGTATAGCACAAAGGGAATGCTGGAAGCGGGCGTCTCACCGCTCGTACACTCCATCACACCGTCCCGCACAAAGGGAACACTGAAAGAGGTTGCCTAACTGCTCGTACACTCCATCGCTCTGTCCTGCACAAAGGGAACACTGAAAATGGGTGTTTCACTGCTCGTACACTCCATCGCACCATCCCACACAAAGGGAACACTGAAAGTGGGTGTCTAACTACTTGATCACTCCATCACACCGTAGAGCACAAAGGGAACGCTGAAAGTGGGCATCTCACTGCTCGTACACTCCATCACACCGTAGAGCACAAAGGGAACACTGAAAGTGGGTGTCTCACTGCTTGTACACTCCATCGCACCATCCCGCATAAAGGGAACACTGAAAGTGGGTGTCTCACTGCTCGAACACTCCATCGCACCGTCCCACACATAGGGAACACTGAAAGTGTGTGTCTCACTGCTCGTACACTCCATCACACTGTCCCGCTCCATCACACCATCCCGCACAAAGAGAACACTGAAAGTGGGTGTCTAACCGCTCATATACTCAATCGCCCCGTCCTGCATAAAGGTAACACTGAAAGTGGGTGTCTCACTGCTCATACACTCCACCGCACCGTCCAGCATAAAGGGAACACTGAAAGTGGGTGTTGAACTGCTCGTACACTCCATTGCACCGTCCAACACATAGGGAACACTGAAAGTGGGTGTCTAACTGCTTGTACTCCACATTGCACCGTCCTGCACAAAGGGAATGCTAAAAGAGGGCGTGTCACTGCTCGTACACTCCATCGCACTATCCTGCACAAAGGAAATGCTGAAAGTGGGCGTCTAACTGCTCGTACACTCCTTCACACCGTCCCGCTCAAAGGAAACACAGAAAGTGGGTGTCTCACTGCTCGTACACTCCATCACTCTGCCCGGCACAAAGGGAACACTGAAAGTGGGCGTCTCACCGCTCGTACACTCCATCACTCCGTCCCGAACAAAGGGAACACTGAAAGTGTGCGTCTCACCGCTCGTACACTCCATCGCACCGTCCTGCACACAGGGAACACTGAAAGTGGGTGTCTCACTGCTCATATACTCCATCGCACCGTCCTGCATAAAGGGAACACTGAAAGTGGGTGTCTCACTACTCGTACACTCCATCGCACCATCCCGCATAAAGGGAACACGGAAAGTGGGTGTCGAACTGCTCGTACACTCCATCGCACTGTTCCACACATAGGGAACACTGAAAGTGGGTGTCTCACTACTCGTACACTCCATCGCACCGTCCCACACTTAGGGAACACTGAAAGTGGGTGTCTAACTGCTTGTACTCCACATCGCACCGTCCTGCACAAAGGGAATGCTTAAAGAGGGCGTGTCACTGCTCGTACACTCTATCACACCGTCCCGCACAAAGGAAAGACTGAATGTGGGTGTCTCACTGCTCGTACACTCCATCGCACCGTCCCACACATAGGGAACACTGAAAGTGGGCGTCTCACCGCTCGTACACTCCATCACACCGTCCTGCACAAAGGGAACGCTGAAAGTGGGTGTCTCATTGCTCGTACACTCCATCGCACCGTCCTGCACAAAGGGAACACTGAAAGTGGGTGTCCCACTGCTCATACACTCCATCGTTCTGTCCTGCACAAAGGGAACACTGAAAGTGGGAGTCTCACTGCTCATACACTCCATCGCTCTGTCCCGCACAAAGGGAACACTGAAAGTGGGTGTCTCACTGCTCGTACACTCCATCGCACCGTCCCACACATAGGGAACACTGAAAGTGGGCGTCTCACTGCTCATACACTCCATCACACCGTCCCACACAAAGGGAACGCTGAAAGTCGGTGTCTCACTGCTCATACACTCCATCACACCGTCCCACACAAAGGGAATGCTGAAATTGGGCGTCTCACTGCTCGTACACTCCATCACACCGTCTCACACATAGGGAACGCTGAAAGTGGGTGTCTCACTGCTCACACACTCCATTACACCGTCCCACACATAGGGAACACTGAAAGTGGGCGTCTCACCGCTCGTACACTTCATCTCACTGTCCCACACAAAGGAAACACTGAAAGTGGGTGTCTCACTGCTCGTACACTCCATCACACCGTCCCGCACAAAGGAAACACTGAAAGTGGGTGTCTCACTGCTCGTACACTCCATCGCTCTGTCCTGCACAAAGTGAACACTGAAAGTGGCCGTCTCATCGCTTGTACACTCCATCACACCGTCCCACACAAAGTGAACAGTGAAAGTGGGTGTCTCACTACTCGTACACTCCATCGCACCGTCCCGCACAAAGGGAACGCTGAAAGTGGGTGTCTCACAGCTCGTACACTCCACCACGCCGTAGAGCACAAAGGGAACGCTGAAAATGGGTGTCTCACTGCTCAAACACTCCATCGCTCTGTCCTGCACAAAGGGAACACTGAAAGTGGGTGTCTAACCGCTCGTACACTCCATCACACCGTCCCACACAAAGGGAACGCTGAAAGTGGGCATCTCACTTCTCGTACACTCCATCTCACCGTCCCACACATAGGGAACACTGAAAGTGGGCGTCTCACTGCTCGTACACTCCATCACACCGTCCTGCACAAAGGAAACACTGAAAGTGGGCGTCTCACCGCTCGTACACTCCATCACACCGTACCGCACAAAGGGAACACTGAAAGTGGGTGTCTCATTGCTCGTACACTCCATCACACCGTCCCGCACAAAGGGAACACTGAAAGTGGGCGTCTCACCGCTCGTACACTCCATCACACTGTCCCGTACAAAGGGAACACTGAAAGTGGGCGTCTCACTGCTCGTACACTCCATCACACCGTCCCGCACAAAGGGAACAGTGAAAGTGGGTGTCTCACTGCTCGTACACTCCATCACGCCGTAGAGCACAAAGGGAATGCTGAAAGTGGGTGTCTCACTGCTCATACACTCCATCGCTCTGTCCTGCACAAAGGGAACACTGAAAGTGGGTGTCGCACCGCTCGTACACTCCATCACACCGTCCCACACAAAGGGAACGCTGAAAGTGGGCGTCTCACTGCTCGTAGACTCCATATCACCGTCCCACACATAGGGAACACTGAAAGTGGGCGTCTCACTGCTCATACACTCCATCACACCGTCCTGCACATAGTGAACACTGAAAGTGGGCGTCTCACCGCTCGTACACTCCATCTCACCGTCCCACACATAGGGAACACTGAAAGTGGGCGTCTCACTGCTCGTACACTCCATCACACCGTCCTGCACAAAGGAAACACTGAAAGTGGGCGTCTCACCGCTCGTACACTCCATCACACCGTCCCGCACAAAGGGAACACTGAAAGTGGGTGTCTCATTGGTCATACACTCCATCACACCGTCCCGCACAAAGGGAACACTGAAAGTGGGCGTCTCACCGCTCGTACACTCCATCACACCGTCCCGCACAAAGGGAACACTGAAAGTGGGCGTCTCACTGCTCATACACTCCATCTCACTGTAGAGCACAAAGGGAATGCTGAAAGTGGGCGTATCACCGCTTGTGCACTCCATCTCACCGTCCTGCACAAAGGGAACACTGAAAGTGGGTGGCTCACTACTCGTACACTCCATCTCACCGTCCTGCACAAAGGGAACACTGAAAGTGGGTGTCTCACTGCTCGTACACTCCATCTCACCATCCTGCACAAAGGGAACACTGAAAGTGGGTGTCTCACTACTCATACACTCCATCTCACCGTAGAGCACAAAGGGAATGCTGAAAGAGGGCGTCTCACCGCTCGTACACTCCATCTCACCGTCCCACACAAAGGGAACACTGAAAGTGGGTGTCTCACTGCTCGTACACTCCATCACACCATCCCACATAAAGGGAACGCTGAAAGTGGGCGTCTCACTGCTCATACACTCCATTACACCGTCCCACACATAGAGAACACTGAAAGTGGGCGTCTCACCGCTCGTACACTCCATCTCACCGTCCCACACATAGGGAACACTGAAAGTGGGTATCTTACTGCTCGTACACACAATCTCACCGTCCCACACATAGGGAACACTGAAAGTGGGCGTCTCACCGCTCGTACTCTCCATCACACCGTCCTGCACAAAGGAAACACTGAAAGTGGGCGTCTCACCGCTCGTACACTCCATCACACCGTCCCGCACAAAAGGAACACTGAAAGTGGGTGTCTCATTGCTCGTACACTCCATCACACCGTCCCACACAAAGGGAACACTGAAAGTGGGCGTCTCACTGCTCGTACACTCCATTACACCGTCCCACACATAGGGAACACTGAAAGTGGGTGTCTCACTGCTCATACACTCCATCTCACCGTAGAGCACAAAGGGAATGCTGAAAGTGGGCGTCTCACCGCTTGTACACTCCATCTCACCGTCCTGCACAAAGGGAACACTGAAAGTGGGTGTCTCACTACTTGTACACTCCATCTCACCGTCCTGCACAAAGGGAACACTGAAAGTGGGTGTCTCACTGCTCGTACACTCCATCACACCGTAGAGCACAAAGGGAATGCTGAAAGTGGTTGTCTCACTGTTCATACACTCCATCGCACCGTCCCACACATAGGGAACGCTGAAAGTGGGCGACTCACTGCTCGTACACTCCATCACGCTGTAGAGCACAAAGGGAACGCTGAAAGTGGGTGTCTCACTGCTCGTACACTCCATCGCACCGTCCTGCATAAAGGGAACACTGAAAGTGGGTGTCGCACTGCTCGTACACTCCATCGCACCATCCCGCATAAAGGGAACACTGAAAGTGGGTGTCTCACTGCTCGTACACTCCATCGCACCGTCCCACACATAGGGAACACTGAAAGTGGGCGTCTCACTGCTCGAACACTCCATCACACTGTCCCGCTCCATCACACCGTCCCGCACAAAGGGAACACTGAAAGTGGGTGTCTAACCGCTCATATACTCCATTGCCCCGTCCTGCATAAAGGGAACACTGAAAGTGGGTGTCTCACTGCTCATACACTCCATCGCACCGTCCCGCATAAAGGGAACACTGAAAGTGGGTGTTGAACTGCTCGTACACTCCATTGCACCGTCCCACACATAGGGAACACTGAAATTGGGTGTCTAACTGCTTGTACTCCACATCGCACCTTCCAGCACAAAGGAAATGCTGAAAGTGGGCGTCTAACTGCTCGTACACTCCATCACACCGTCCCGCACAAAGGAAACACTGAAAGTCGGTGTCTCACTGCTCGTACACTCCATCACTCTGTCCTGCACAAAGGGAACACTGAAAGTGGGCGTGTCACTGCTCGTACACTCCATCACTTCGTCCCGCACAAAGGGAACACTGAAAGTGGGCGTCTCACCGCTCGTACACTCCATCGCACCATCCTGCACAAAGGGAACGCTGAAAGAGGGTGTCTCACTGCTCATATACTCCATCGCACCGTCCTGCATAAATGGAACACTGAAAGTGGGTGTCTCACTGCTCGTACACTCCATCGCACCGTCCGGCATAAACGGAACACTGAAAGTGGGTGCCTCACTGCTCGTACACTCCATCGCACTGTCCCACACATATGGAACACTGAAAGTGGGCGTCTCACTGCTCGTACACTCCATCACACTGTCCCGCTCCATCACACCATCCCGCACAAAGGGAACACTGAAAGTGGGTGTCTCAATGCTCATATACTCCATCGCACCATCCTGCATAAAGGGAACACTGAAAGTGGGTGTCTCACTGCTTGTACTCCACATCGCACCGTCCTGCACAAAGGGAATGCAAAAAGAGGGTGTGTCACTGCTCGTACACTCCATTGCATCGTCCTGCACAAAGGGAACACTCAAAGTGGGTGTCTCACTGCTCGTACACTCCATCACACCGTCCCGCACAAAGGAAACACTGAAAGTGGTGTCTAACTGCTCGTACACTCCATCGCATCATCCTGCACAGAGGGAACACTCAAAGTGGGTGTCGCACTGCTCGAAAACTCCATCGCACCATCCTGCACAAAGGAAATGCTGAAAGTGGGTATCTAACTGCTTGTACACTCCATCGCACCGTATAGCACAAAGGGAATGCTGGAAGCGGGCGTCTCACCGCTTGTAAACTCCATCACACCGTCCCGCACAAAGGGAACACTGAAAGAGGGTGTCTAACTGCTCGTACACTCCATCGCTCTGTCCTGCACAAAGGGAACACTGAAAATGGGTGTCTCACTGCTTGTACACTCCATCACACCGTCCCGCACAAAGGGAACATTGAAATTGAGCGTCTAACTGCTCGTACACTCCATCGCACCATCCTGCACAAAGGGAACACTGAAAGTGGGTGTCTAACTACTTGAACAGTCCATCACACTGTCGAGCACAAAGGGAACGCTGAAAGTGGGCGTCTCACTGCTCGTACACTCCATCACACCGTAGAGCACAAAGGGAACACTGAAAGTGGGTGTCTCACTGTTCATACACTCCATCACACCGTCCCACACATAGGGAATGCTGAAAGTGGGCGACTCACTGCTCGTACACTCCATCACGCTGTAGAGCACAAAGGGAACGCCGAAAGAGGGTGTCTCACTGCTCGTACACTCCATCGCACCGTCCCGCATAAAGGGAACACTGAAAGTGGGTGTCACACTGCTCGTACACTCCATCGCACCATCCCGCATAAAGGGAACACTGAAAGTGGGTGTCTCACTGCTCTTACACTCCATCGCACCATCCCGCATAAAGGGAACACTGAAAGTGGCTGTCTCACTGCTCATATACTCTATCGCACCATCCCGCTTAAAGGGAACGCTGAAAGTGGGTGTCTCACTGCTCATATACTCCATCGCACCGTCCTGCATAAAGGGAACACTGAAAGTGGGTGTCTCACTACTCGTACACTCCATCGCACCATCCCGCATAAAGGGAACACTGAAAGTGGGTGTCGAACTGCTCGTACACTCCATCGCACTGTTCCACACATAGGGAACACTGAAAGAGGGCGTCTCACTACTCGTACACTCCATCGCACAGTCCCACACTTAGGGAACACTGAAAGTGGGTGTCTAACTGCTTGTACTCCACATCGCACCGTCCTGCACAAAGGGAATGCTAAAAGAGGGCGTGTCACTGCTCGTACACTCTATCACACCGTCCCGCACAAAGGAAACACTGAAAGTGGGTGTCTCACTGCTCGTACACTCCATCGCACAGTCCCACACATATGGAACGCTGAAAGTGGGCGTCTCACCGCTCCTACACTCCATCACACCGTCCCGCACAAAGGGAATGCTGAAAGTGGGCATCTAACTGCTTGTACACTCAAACGCACCGTATAGCACAAAGGGAATTCTGGAAGCGGGCGTCTCACCGCTCGTACACTCCATCACACCGTCCCGCACAAAGGGAACACTGAAAGAGGTTGTCTAACTGCTCGTACACTCCATCGCTCTGTCCTGCACAAAGGAAACACTGAAAATGGGTGTCTCACTGCTCGTACACTCCATCGCACCATCCCGCACAAAGGGAACACTGAAAGTGGGTGTCTAACTACTTGATCACTCCATCACACCGTAGAGCACAAAGGGAACGCTGAAAGTGGGCGTCTCACTGCTCGTACACTCCATCACACCGTAGAGCACAAAGGGAACGCTGAAAGTGGGTGTCTCACTGTTCATACACTTCATCGCACCGTCCCACACATAGGGAACGCTGAAAGTGGGCGTCTCACTGCTCGTACACTCCATCACGCTGTAGAGCACAAAGGGAACGCTGAAAGTGGGTGTCTCACTGCTCGTACACTCCATCGCACCGTCCCGCATAAAGGGAACACTGAAAGTGGGTGTCTCACTGCTCGTACACTCCATCGCACCATCCCGCATAAAGGGAACACTGAAAGTGGGTGTCTCACTGCTTGTACACTCCATCGCACATTCCCGCATAAAGGGAACACTGAAAGTGGGTGTCTCACTGCTCGAACACTCCATCGCACCGTCCCACACATAGGGAACACTGAAAGTGGGCGTCTCACCGCTCGTAAACTCCATCCCACCGTCCCGCACAAAGGGAACACTGAAAGTGGGTGTCTCATTGCTCGTACACTCCATCACACCGTCCCACACAAAGGGAACACTGAAAGTGGGCGTCTCACTGCTCGTACACTCCATCACACTGTCCCGCACAAAGGGAACACTGAAAGTGGGTGTCTCACTGCTCATACACTCCATTACACCGTCCCACACATAGGGAACACTGAAAGTGGGTGTCTCACTGCTCATACACTCCATCTCACCGTAGAGCACAAAGGGAATGCTGAAAGTGGGCGTCTCACCGCTTGTACACTCCATCTCACCGTCCTGCACAAAGGGAACACTGAAAGTGGGTGTCTCACTGCTCGTACACTCCATCACACCGTAGAGCACAAAGGGAATGCTGAAAGTGGTTGTCTCACTGTTCATACACTCCATCGCACCGTGCCACACATAGGGAACGCTGAAAGTGGGCGACTCACTGCTCGTACACTCCATCACGCTGTAGAGCACAAAGGGAACGCTGAAAGTGGGTGTCTCACTGCTCGTACACTCCATCGCACCGTCCCGCATAAAGGGAACACTGAAAGTGGGTGTCGCACTGCTCGTACACTCCATCGCACCATCCCGCATAAAGGGAACACTGAAAGTGGGTGTCTCACTGCTCTTACACTCCATCGCACCATCCCGCATAAAGGGAACACTGAAAGTGGGTGTCTCACTGCTCGTACACTCCATCGCACCGTCCCACACATAGGGAACACTGAAAGTGGGCGTCTCACTGCTCGAACACTCCATCACACTGTCCCGCTCCATCACACCGTCCCGCACAAAGGGAACACTGCAAGTGGGTGTCTATCCGCTCATATACTCCATTGCCCCGTCCTGCATAAAGGGAACACTGAAAGTGGGTGTCTCACTGCTCATACACTCCATCGCACCGTCCCGCATAAAGGGAACACTGAAAGTGGGTGTTGAACTGCTCGTACACTCCATTGCACCGTCCCACACATAGGGAACACTGAAAGTGGGTGTCTAACTGCTTGTACTCCACATCGCACCGTCCTGCACAAAGGGAATGCTAAAAGAGGGCGTGTCACTGCTCGTACACTCCTTCGCACCTTCCAGCACAAAGGAAATGCTGAAAGTGGGCGTCTAACTGCTCGTACACTCCATCACACCGTCCCGCACAAAGGAAACACTGAAAGTCGGTGTCTCACTGCTCGTACACTCCATCACTCTGTCCTGCACAAAGGGAACACTGAAAGTTGGCGTGTCACTGCTCGTACACTCCATCACTTCGTCCCGCACAAAGGGATCACTGAAAGTGGGCGTCTCACCGCTCGTACACTCCATCGCACCATCCTGCACAAAGGGAACGCTGAAAGAGGGTGTCTCACTGCTCATATACTCCATCGCACCGTCCTGCATAAATGGAACACTGAAAGTGGGTGTCTCACTGCTCGTACAATCCATCGCACCGTCCGGCATAAAGGGAACACTGAAAGTGGGTGTCTCACTGCTCGTACACTCCATCGCACCATCCAGCATAAAGGGAACACTGAAAGTGGGTGTCTCACTGCTCGTACACTCCATCGCACTGTCCCACACATATGGAACACTGAAAGTGGGCGTCTCACTGCTCGTACACTCCATCACACTGTCCCGCTCCATCACACCATCCCGCACAAAGGGAACACTGAAAGTGGGTGTCTCAATGCTTAAATACTCCATCGCACCATCCTGCATAAAGGGAACACTGAAAGTGGGTGTCTCACTGCTTGTACTCCACATCGCACCTTCCTGCACAAAGGGAATGCTAAAAGAGGGCGTGTCACTGCTCGTACACTCCATTGCATCGTCCTGCACAAAGGGAACACTCAAAGTGGGTGTCTCACTGCTCGTACACTCCATCACACCGTCCCGCACAAAGGAAACACTGAAAGTGGTGTCTAACTGCTCGTACACTCCATCGCATCATCCTGCACAGAGGGAACACTCAAAGTGGGTGTCGCACTGCTCGAAAACTCCATCGCACCATCCTGCACAAAGGAAATGCTGAAAGTGGGTATCTAACTGCTTGTACACTCCATCGCACCGTATAGCACAAAGGGAATGCTGGAAGCGGGCGTCTCACCGCTCGTACACTCCATCACACCGTCCCGCACAAAGGGAACACTGAAAGAGGGTGTCTAACTGCTCGTACACTCCATCGCTCTGTCCTGCACAAAGGGAACACTGAAAATGGGTGTCTCACTGCTTGTACACTCCATCACACCGTCCCGCACAAAGGGAACATTGAAAGTGAGCGTCTAACTGCTCGTACACTCCATCGCACCATCCTGCACAAAGGGAACACTGAAAGTGGGTGTCTAACTACTTGAACACTCCATCACACTGACGAGCACAAAGGGAACGCTGAAAGTGGGCGTCTCACTGCTCGTACACTCCATCACACCGTAGAGCACAAAGGGAACGCTGAAAGTGGGTGTCTCACTGTTCATACACTCCATCACACCGTCCCACACATAGGGAATGCTGAAAGTGGGCGACTCACTGCTCGTACACTCCATCACGCTGTAGAGCACAAAGGGAACGCTGAAAGAGGGTGTCTCACTGCTCGTACACTCCATCGCACCGTCCCGCATAAAGGGAACACTGAAAGTGGGTGTCGCACTGCTCGTACACTCCATCGCACCATCCCGCATAAAGGGAACACTGAAAGTGGGTGTCTCACTGCTCGTACACTCCATCGCACCATCCCGCTTAAAGGGAACGCTGAAAGTGGGTGTCTCACTGCTCATATACTCCATCGCACTGTTCCACACATAGGGAACACTGAAAGAGGGCGTCTCACTACTCGTACACTCCATCGCACAGTCCCACACTTAGGGAACACTGAATGTGGGTGTCTAACTGCTTGTACTCCACATCGCACCGTCCTGCACAAAGGGAATGCTAAAAGAGGGCGTGTCACTGCTCGTACACTCTATCACACCGTCCCGCACAAAGGAAACACTGAAAGTGGGTGTCTCACTGCTCGTACACTCCATCGCACCGTCCCACACATATGGAACGCTGAAAGTGGGCATCTCACCGCTCCTACACTCCATCACACCGTCCCGCACAAAGGGAATGCTGAAAGTGGGCATCTAACTGCTTGTACACTCAATCGCACCGTATAGCACAAAGGGAATGCTGGAAGCGGGTGTCTCACCGCTCGTACACTCCATCACACCGTCCCGCACAAAGGGAACACTGAAAGAGGTTGTCTAACTGCTCGTACACTCCATCGCTCTGTCCTGCACAAAGGGAACACTGAAAATGGGTGTCTCACTGCTCGTACACTCCTTCGCACCATCCCGCACAAAGGGAACACTGAAAGTGGGTGTCTAAGTACTTGATCACTCCATCACACCGTAGAGCACAAAGGGAACGCTGAAAGTGGGCGTATCACTGCTCGTACACTCCATCACACCGTAGAGCACAAAGGGAACACTGAAAGTGGGTGTCTCACTGTTCATACACTTCATCGCACCGTCCCACACATAGGGAACGCTGAAAGTGGGCGTCTCACTGCTCGTACACTCCATCACGCTGTAGAGCACAAAGGGAACGCTGAAAGTGGGTGTCTCACTGCTCGTACACTCCATCGCACCGTCCCGCATAAAGGGAACACTGAAAGTGGGTGTCTCACTGCTCGTACACTCCATCGCACCATCCCGCATAAAGGGAACACTGAAAGTGGGTGTCTCACTACTCGTACACTCCATCGCACCATCCCGCATAAAGGGAACACTGAAAGTGGGTGTCGAACTGCTCGTACACTCCATCGCACTGTTCCACACATAGGGAACACTGAAAGAGGGCGTCTCACTACTCGTACACTCCATCGCACAGTCCCACACTTAGGGAACACTGAAAGTGGGTGTCTAACTGCTTGTACTCCACATCGCACCGTCCTGCACAAAGGGAATGCTAAAAGAGGGCGTGTCACTGCTCGTACACTCTATCACACCGTCCCGCACAAAGGAAACACTGAAAGTGGGTGTCTCACTGCTCGTACACTCCATCGCACAGTCCCACACATATGGAACGCTGAAAGTGGGCGTCTCACCGCTCCTACACTCCATCACACCGTCCCGCACAAAGGGAATGCTGAAAGTGGGCATCTAACTGCTTGTACACTCAAACGCACCGTATAGCACAAAGGGAATTCTGGAAGCGGGCGTCTCACCGCTCGTACACTCCATCACACCGTCCCGCACAAAGGGAACACTGAAAGAGGTTGTCTAACTGCTCGTACACTCCATCGCTCTGTCCTGCACAAAGGAAACACTGAAAATGGGTGTCTCACTGCTCGTACACTCCATCGCACCATCCCGCACAAAGGGAACACTGAAAGTGGGTGTCTAACTACTTGATCACTCCATCACACCGTAGAGCACAAAGGGAACGCTGAAAGTGGGCGTCTCACTGCTCGTACACTCCATCACACCGTAGAGCACAAAGGGAACGCTGAAAGTGGGTGTCTCACTGTTCATACACTTCATCGCACCGTCCCACACATAGGGAACGCTGAAAGTGGGCGTCTCACTGCTCGTACACTCCATCACGCTGTAGAGCACAAAGGGAACGCTGAAAGTGGGTGTCTCACTGCTCGTACACTCCATCGCACCGTCCCGCATAAAGGGAACACTGAAAGTGGGTGTCTCACTGCTCGTACACTCCATCGCACCATCCCGCATAAAGGGAACACTGAAAGTGGGTGTCTCACTGCTTGTACACTCCATCGCACATTCCCGCATAAAGGGAACACTGAAAGTGGGTGTCTCACTGCTCGAACACTCCATCGCACCGTCCCACACATAGGGAACACTGAAAGTGGGCGTCTCACCGCTCGTAAACTCCATCCCACCGTCCCGCACAAAGGGAACACTGAAAGTGGGTGTCTCATTGCTCGTACACTCCATCACACCGTCCCACACAAAGGGAACACTGAAAGTGGGCGTCTCACTGCTCGTACACTCCATCACACTGTCCCGCACAAAGGGAACACTGAAAGTGGGTGTCTCACTGCTCATACACTCCATTACACCGTCCCACACATAGGGAACACTGAAAGTGGGTGTCTCACTGCTCATACACTCCATCTCACCGTAGAGCACAAAGGGAATGCTGAAAGTGGGCGTCTCACCGCTTGTACACTCCATCTCACCGTCCTGCACAAAGGGAACACTGAAAGTGGGTGTCTCACTGCTCGTACACTCCATCACACCGTAGAGCACAAAGGGAATGCTGAAAGTGGTTGTCTCACTGTTCATACACTCCATCGCACCGTGCCACACATAGGGAACGCTGAAAGTGGGCGACTCACTGCTCGTACACTCCATCACGCTGTAGAGCACAAAGGGAACGCTGAAAGTGGGTGTCTCACTGCTCGTACACTCCATCGCACCGTCCCGCATAAAGGGAACACTGAAAGTGGGTGTCGCACTGCTCGTACACTCCATCGCACCATCCCGCATAAAGGGAACACTGAAAGTGGGTGTCTCACTGCTCTTACACTCCATCGCACCATCCCGCATAAAGGGAACACTGAAAGTGGGTGTCTCACTGCTCGTACACTCCATCGCACCGTCCCACACATAGGGAACACTGAAAGTGGGCGTCTCACTGCTCGAACACTCCATCACACTGTCCCGCTCCATCACACCGTCCCGCACAAAGGGAACACTGCAAGTGGGTGTCTATCCGCTCATATACTCCATTGCCCCGTCCTGCATAAAGGGAACACTGAAAGTGGGTGTCTCACTGCTCATACACTCCATCGCACCGTCCCGCATAAAGGGAACACTGAAAGTGGGTGTTGAACTGCTCGTACACTCCATTGCACCGTCCCACACATAGGGAACACTGAAAGTGGGTGTCTAACTGCTTGTACTCCACATCGCACCGTCCTGCACAAAGGGAATGCTAAAAGAGGGCGTGTCACTGCTCGTACACTCCTTCGCACCTTCCAGCACAAAGGAAATGCTGAAAGTGGGCGTCTAACTGCTCGTACACTCCATCACACCGTCCCGCACAAAGGAAACACTGAAAGTCGGTGTCTCACTGCTCGTACACTCCATCACTCTGTCCTGCACAAAGGGAACACTGAAAGTTGGCGTGTCACTGCTCGTACACTCCATCACTTCGTCCCGCACAAAGGGATCACTGAAAGTGGGCGTCTCACCGCTCGTACACTCCATCGCACCATCCTGCACAAAGGGAACGCTGAAAGAGGGTGTCTCACTGCTCATATACTCCATCGCACCGTCCTGCATAAATGGAACACTGAAAGTGGGTGTCTCACTGCTCGTACAATCCATCGCACCGTCCGGCATAAAGGGAACACTGAAAGTGGGTGTCTCACTGCTCGTACACTCCATCGCACCATCCAGCATAAAGGGAACACTGAAAGTGGGTGTCTCACTGCTCGTACACTCCATCGCACTGTCCCACACATATGGAACACTGAAAGTGGGCGTCTCACTGCTCGTACACTCCATCACACTGTCCCGCTCCATCACACCATCCCGCACAAAGGGAACACTGAAAGTGGGTGTCTCAATGCTTAAATACTCCATCGCACCATCCTGCATAAAGGGAACACTGAAAGTGGGTGTCTCACTGCTTGTACTCCACATCGCACCTTCCTGCACAAAGGGAATGCTAAAAGAGGGCGTGTCACTGCTCGTACACTCCATTGCATCGTCCTGCACAAAGGGAACACTCAAAGTGGGTGTCTCACTGCTCGTACACTCCATCACACCGTCCCGCACAAAGGAAACACTGAAAGTGGTGTCTAACTGCTCGTACACTCCATCGCATCATCCTGCACAGAGGGAACACTCAAAGTGGGTGTCGCACTGCTCGAAAACTCCATCGCACCATCCTGCACAAAGGAAATGCTGAAAGTGGGTATCTAACTGCTTGTACACTCCATCGCACCGTATAGCACAAAGGGAATGCTGGAAGCGGGCGTCTCACCGCTCGTACACTCCATCACACCGTCCCGCACAAAGGGAACACTGAAAGAGGGTGTCTAACTGCTCGTACACTCCATCGCTCTGTCCTGCACAAAGGGAACACTGAAAATGGGTGTCTCACTGCTTGTACACTCCATCACACCGTCCCGCACAAAGGGAACATTGAAAGTGAGCGTCTAACTGCTCGTACACTCCATCGCACCATCCTGCACAAAGGGAACACTGAAAGTGGGTGTCTAACTACTTGAACACTCCATCACACTGACGAGCACAAAGGGAACGCTGAAAGTGGGCGTCTCACTGCTCGTACACTCCATCACACCGTAGAGCACAAAGGGAACGCTGAAAGTGGGTGTCTCACTGTTCATACACTCCATCACACCGTCCCACACATAGGGAATGCTGAAAGTGGGCGACTCACTGCTCGTACACTCCATCACGCTGTAGAGCACAAAGGGAACGCTGAAAGAGGGTGTCTCACTGCTCGTACACTCCATCGCACCGTCCCGCATAAAGGGAACACTGAAAGTGGGTGTCGCACTGCTCGTACACTCCATCGCACCATCCCGCATAAAGGGAACACTGAAAGTGGGTGTCTCACTGCTCGTACACTCCATCGCACCATCCCGCTTAAAGGGAACGCTGAAAGTGGGTGTCTCACTGCTCATATACTCCATCGCACTGTTCCACACATAGGGAACACTGAAAGAGGGCGTCTCACTACTCGTACACTCCATCGCACAGTCCCACACTTAGGGAACACTGAATGTGGGTGTCTAACTGCTTGTACTCCACATCGCACCGTCCTGCACAAAGGGAATGCTAAAAGAGGGCGTGTCACTGCTCGTACACTCTATCACACCGTCCCGCACAAAGGAAACACTGAAAGTGGGTGTCTCACTGCTCGTACACTCCATCGCACCGTCCCACACATATGGAACGCTGAAAGTGGGCATCTCACCGCTCCTACACTCCATCACACCGTCCCGCACAAAGGGAATGCTGAAAGTGGGCATCTAACTGCTTGTACACTCAATCGCACCGTATAGCACAAAGGGAATGCTGGAAGCGGGTGTCTCACCGCTCGTACACTCCATCACACCGTCCCGCACAAAGGGAACACTGAAAGAGGTTGTCTAACTGCTCGTACACTCCATCGCTCTGTCCTGCACAAAGGGAACACTGAAAATGGGTGTCTCACTGCTCGTACACTCCTTCGCACCATCCCGCACAAAGGGAACACTGAAAGTGGGTGTCTAAGTACTTGATCACTCCATCACACCGTAGAGCACAAAGGGAACGCTGAAAGTGGGCGTATCACTGCTCGTACACTCCATCACACCGTAGAGCACAAAGGGAACACTGAAAGTGGGTGTCTCACTGTTCATACACTTCATCGCACCGTCCCACACATAGGGAACGCTGAAAGTGGGCGTCTCACTGCTCGTACACTCCATCACGCTGTAGAGCACAAAGGGAACGCTGAAAGTGGGTGTCTCACTGCTCGTACACTCCATCGCACCGTCCCGCATAAAGGGAACACTGAAAGTGGGTGTCTCACTGCTCGTACACTCCATCGCACCATCCCGCATAAAGGGAACACTGAAAGTGGGTGTCTCACTGCTTGCACACTCCATCGCACCATCCCGCATAAAGGGAACACTGAAAGTGGGTGTCTCACTGCTCGAACACTCCATCGCACCGTCCCACACATAGGGAACACTGAAATTGGGCGTCTCACTGCTCGTACACTCCATCACACTGTCCCGCTCCATCACACCATCCCGCACAAAGAGAACACTGAAAGTGGGTGTCTAACCGCTCATATACTCAATCGCCCCGTCCTGCATAAAGGTAACACTGAAAGTGGGTGTCTCACTGCTCATACACTCCACCGCACTGTCCAGCATAAAGGGAACACTGAAAGTGGGTGTTGAACTGCTCGTACACTCCATTGCACCGTCCAACACATAGGGAACACTGAAAGTGGGTGTCTAACTGCTTGTACTCCACATTGCACTGTCCTGCACAAAGGGAATGCTAAAAGAGGGCGTGTCACTGCTCGTACACTCCATCGCACCATCCTGCACAAAGGAAATGCTGAAAGTGGGCGTCTAACTGCTCGGTCACTCCATCACACCGTCCCGCTCAAAGGAAACACAGAAAGTGGGTGTCTCACGGCTCGTACACTCCATCACTCTGCCTGGCACAAAGGAACACTGAAAGTGGGCGTCTCACCGCTCGTTCACTCCATCACTCCGTCCCGCACAAAGGGAACTCTGAAAGTGTGCGTCTCACCGCTCGTACACTCCATCGCACCGTCCTGCACACAGGGAACACTGAAAGTGGGTGTCTCACTGCTCATATACTCCATCGCACCGTCCTGCATAAAGGGAACACTGAAAGTGGGTGTCTCACTACTCGTACACTCCATCGCACCATCCCGCATAAAGGGAACATGGAAAGTGGGTGTCGAACTGCTCGTACACTCCATCGCACTGTTCCACACATAGGGAACACTGAAAGTGGGTGTCTCACTACTCGTACACTCCATCGCACCATCCCACACTTAGGGAACACTGAAAGTGGGTGTCTAACTGCATGTACTCCACATCGCACCGTCCTGCACAAAGGGAATGCTTAAAGAGGGCGTGTCACTGCTCGTACACTCTATCACACCATCCCGCACAAAGGAAACACTGAAAGTGGGTGTCTCACTGCTCGTACACTCCATCGCACCGTCCCACACATAGGGAACACTGAAAGTGGGCGTCTCACCGCTCGTACACTCCATCACACCGTCCTGCACAAAGGGAACGCTGAAAGTGGGTGTCTCATTGCTCGTACACTCCATCGCACCATCCTGCACAAAGGGAACGCTGAAAGTGGGTGTCTCACTGCTCATACACTCCATCGTTCTGTCCTGCACAAAGGGAACACTGAAAGTGGGAGTCTCACTGCTCATACACTCCATCGCTCTGTCCCGCACAAAGGGAACACTGAAAGTGGGTGTCTCACTGCTCGTACACTCCATCGCACCGTCCCACACATAGGGAACACTGAAAGTGGGCGTCTCACTGCTCATACACTCCATCACACCGTCCCACACAAAGGGAAAGCTGAAAGTCGGTGTCTCACTGCTCATACACTCCATCACACCGTCCCACACAAAGGGAATGCTGAAATTGGGCGTCTCACTGCTCGTACACTCCATCACACCGTCTCACACATAGGGAACGCTGAAAGTGGGTGTCTCACTGCTCACACACTCCATTACACCGTCCCACACATAGGGAACACTGAAAGTGGGCGTCTCACCGCTCGTACACTTCATCTCAGTGTCCCACACAAAGGAAACACTGAAAGTGGGTGTCTCACTGCTCGTACACTCCATCACACCGTCCCGCACAAAGGAAACACTGAAAGTGGGTGTCTCACTGCTCGTACACTCCATCGCTCTGTCCTGCACAAAGGGAACACTGAAAGTGGCCGTCTCATCGCTTGTACACTCCATCACACCGTCCCACACAAAGTGAACAGTGAAAGTGGGTGTCTCACTACTCGTACACTCCATCGCACCGTCCCGCACAAAGGGAACGCTGAAAGTGGGTGTCTCACAGCTCATACACTCCATCACGCCGTATTGCACAAAGGGAACGCTGAAAATGGGTGTCTCACTGCTCAAACACTCCATCGCTCTGTCCTGCACAAAGGGAACACTGAAAGTGGGTGTCTAACCGCTCGTACACTCCATCACACCGTCCCACACAAAGGGAATGCTGAAAGTGGGTGTCTCACTGCTCGTACACTCCATCACACCGTCCTGCACAAAGGAAACACTGAAAGTGGGCGTCTCACCGCTCGTACACTCCATCACACCGTACCGCACAAAGGGAACACTGAAAGTGGGTGTCTCATTGCTCGTACACTCCATCACACCGTCCCGCACAAAGGGAACACTGAAAGTGGGCGTCTCACCGCTCGTACACTCCACCACACCATCCCGCACAAAGGGAACACTGAAAGTGGGCGTCTCACCGCTCGTACACTCCATCACACTGTCCCGCACAAAGGGAACACTGAAAGTGGGCGTCTCACTGCTCGTACACTCCATCACACCGTCCCGCACAAAGAGAACAGTGAAAGTGGGTGTCTCACTGCTCGTACACTCCATCACGCCATAGAGCACAAAGGGAATGCTGAAAGTGGGTGTCTCACTGCTCATGCACTCCATCGCTCTGTCCTGCACAAAGGGAACACTGAAAGTGGGTGTCGCACCGCTCGTACACTCCATCACACCGTCCCACACAAAGGGAACGCTGAAAGTGGGCGTCTCACTGCTCGTAGACTCCATATCACCGTCCCACACATAGGGAACACTGAAAGTGGGCATCTCACTGCTCATACACTCCATCACACCGTCCTGCACATAGTGAACACTGAAAGTGGGCGTCTCACCGCTCGTACACTCCATCTCACCGTCCCACACATAGGGAACACTGAAAGTGGGCGTCTCACTGCTCGTACACTCCATCACACCGTCCTGCACAAAGGAAACACTGAAAGTGGGCGTCTCACCGCTCGTACTCTCCATCACACCGTCCCGCACAAAGGGAACACTGAAAGTGGGTGTCTCATTGGTCGTACACTCCATCACACCGTCCCGCACAAAGGGAAAACTGAAAGTGGGCGTCTCACTGGTCGTACACTCCATCACACCGTCCCGCACAAAGGGAACACTGAAAGTGGGCGTCTCAACGCTCGTACACTCCATCACACCGTCCCGCACAAAGGGAACACTGAAAGTGGGCGTCTCACCGCTCGTACACTCCATCACACCGTCCCGCACAAAGGGAACAGTGAAAGTGGGTGTCTCACTGCTCGTACACTCCATCACGCCGTAGAGCACAAAGGGAACGCTGAAAGTGGGTGTCTCACTGCTCATACACTCCATCGCTCTGTCCTGCACAAAGGGAACACTGAAAGTGGGTGTCGCACCGCTCGTACACTCCATCACACCGTCCCACACAAAGGGAACGCTGAAAGTGGGCGTCTCCCTGCTCGTAGACTCCATATCACCGTCCCACACATAGGGAACACTGAAAGTGGGCGTCTCACTGCTCATACACTCCATCACACCGTCCTGCACATAGTGAACACTGAAAATGGGCGTCTCACCGCTCGTACACTCCATCTCACCGTCCCACACAAAGGGAACACTGAAAGTGGGTGTCTCACTGCTCGTACACTCCATCACACCATCCCACATAAAGGGAACGCTGAAAGTGGGCGTCTCACTGCTCATACACTCCATTACACCGTCCCACACATAGAGAACACTGAAAGTGGGCGTCTCACCGCTCGTACACTCCATCTCACCGTCCCACACATAGGGAACACTGAAAGTGGGTATCTTACTGCTCGTACACACAATCTCACCGTCCCACACATAGGGAACACTGAAAGTGGGCGTCTCACCGCTCGTACTCTCCATCACACCGTCCTGCACAAAGGAAACACTGAAAGTGGGCGTCTCACCGCTCGTACACTCCATCACACCGTCCCGCACAAAGGGAACACTGAAAGTGGGCGTCTCACTGCTCGTACACTCCATCACACTGTCCCGCACAAAGGGAACACTGAAAGTGGGAGTCTCACTGCTCATACACTCCATTACACCGTCCCACACATAGGGAACACTGAAAGTGGGTGTCTCACTGCTCATACACTCCATCTCACCGTAGAGCACAAAGGGAATGCTGAAAGTGGGCGTCTCACCGCTTGTACACTCCATCTCACCGTCCTGCACAAAGGGAACACTGAAAGTGGGTGTCTCACTACTCGTACACTCCATCTCACCGTCCTGCACAAAGGGAACACTGAAAGTGGGTGTCTCACTGCTCGTACACTCCATCTCACCATCCTGCACAAAGGGAACGCTGAAAGTGGGTGTCTCACTACTCATACACTCCATCTCACCGTAGAGCACAAAGGGAATGCTGAAAGAGGGCGTCTCACCGCTCGTACACTCCATCTCACCGTCCCACACAAAGGGAACACTGAAAGTGGGTGTCTCACTGCTCGTACAATCCATCACACCATCCCACATAAAGGGAACGCTGAAAGTGGGCGTCTCACTGCTCATACACTCCATTACACCGTCCCACACATAGAGAACACTGAAAGTGGGCGTCTCACCGCTCGTACACTCCATCTCACCGTCCCACACATAGGGAACACTGAAAGTGGGTATCTTACTGCTCGTACACACAATCTCACCGTCCCACACATAGGGAACACTGAAAGTGGGCGTCTCACCGCTCGTACTCTCCATCACACCGTCCTGCACAAAGGAAACACTGAAAGTGGGCGTCTCACCGCTCGTACACTCCATCACACCGTCCCGCACAAAGGGAACACTGAAAGTGGGTGTCTCATTGCTCGTACACTCCATCACACCATCCCGCACAAAGGGAACACTGAAAGTGGGTGTCTCACTGCTCATACACTCCATTACACCGTCCCACACATAGGGAACACTGAAAGTGGGTGTCTCACTGCTCATACACTCCATCTCACCGTAGAGCACAAAGGGAATGCTGAAAGTGGGCGTCTCACCGCTTGTACACTCCATCTCACCGTCCTGCACAAAGGGAACACTGAAAGTGGGTGTCTCACTACTCGTACACTCCATCTCACCGTCCTGCACAAAGGGAACACTGAAAGTGGGTGTCTCACTGCTTGTACACTCCATCTCACCATCCTGCACAAAGGGAACGCTGAAAGTGGGTGTCTCACTACTCATACACTCCATCTCACCGTAGAGCACAAAGGGAATGCTGAAAGAGGGCGTCTCACCGCTTGTACACTCCATCTCACCGTCCTGCACAAAGGGAACACTGAAAGTGGATGTCTCACAACTCGTACACTCCATCTCACCGTCCTGCACAAAGGGAACACTGAAAGTGGGTGTCTCACTGCTCGTACACTCCATCTCACCGTCCTGCACAAAGGGAGCGCTGAAGGTGGGTGTCTCACTACTCGTACACTCCATCTCACCGTCCTGCACAAAGGGAACACTGAAAGTGGGTGTCTCACTGCTCGTACACTCCATCGCACCTTCCCGTATAAAGGGAACACTGAAAGTGGGTGTCTCACTTCTCGTACACTCCATCGCACCGTCCTGCACAAAGGGAATGCTGAAAGTGGGTGTCTCACTGCTCGTACACTCCATCTCACTGCAGAGCACAAAGGGAACACTGAAAGTGGGTGTCTCACTGCTTGTACACTCCATCTCACTGTCCTGCACACAGGGAATGCTGAAAGTGGGTGTCTTACTGCTCGTACACTCCATCTCACCATCCTGCACAAAGGGAACACTGAAAGTGGGTGTCTCACTGCTCGTACACTCCATCGCACCTTCCCGCATAAAGGGAACACTGAAAGTGGGTGTCTCACTGCTCGTACACTCCATCGCACCTTCCCGCATAAAGGGAACACTGAAAGTGGGTGTCTCACTACTCGTACACTCCATCGCACCGTCCCACACATAGGGAACACTGAAAGTGGGCATCTCACCGCCCGTACACTCCATCACACCGTCCCGCACAAAGGGAACACTGAAAATGGGTGTCTCACTACTCGTACACTCCATCGCACCATCCCGCACAAAGGGAACGCTAAAAGTGGGTGTCTCACTGCTCGTACACTCCATCTCACCATAGAGCACAAAGGGAATGCTGAAAGTGGGCGTCTCACCGCTTGTACACTCCATCTCACCGTCCTGCACAAAGGGAACACTGAAAGTGGGTGTCTCACTACTCGTACACTCCATCTCACCGTCCTGCACAAAGGGAACACTGAAAGTGGGTGTCTCACTGCTCGTACACTCCATCTCACCATCCTGCACAAAGGGAACGCTGAAAGTGGGTGTCTCACTACTCATACACTCCATCTCACCGTAGAGCACAAAGGGAATGCTGAAAGTGGGCATCTCACCGCTCGTACACTCCATCTCACTGTCCTGCACAAAGGGAACACTGAAAGTGGGTGTCTCACTACTCGTACACTCCATCTCACTGTCCTGCACAAAGGGAACACTGAAAGTGGGTGTCTCACTGCTCGTACACTCCATCTCACCGTCCTGCACAAAGGGAGCACTGAAAGTGTGTGTCTCACTACTCGTACACTCCATCTCACCGTCCTGCACAAAGGGAACACTGAAAGTGGGTGTCTCACTGCTCGTACACTCCATCGCACCTTCCCGTATAAAGGGAACACTGAAAGTGGGTGTCTCACTACTCGTACACTCCATCGCACCGTCCTGCACAAAGGGAACGCTGAAAGTGGGTGTCTCACTGCTCGTACACTCCATCTCACTGCAGAGCACAAAGGAAATGCTGAAAGTGGGTGTCTCACTGCTCGTACACTCCATCACGCCGTAGAGCACAAAGGGAACGCTGAAAGTGGGTGTCTCACTGCTCGTACACTCCATATCACCGTCCCACACATAGGGAACACTGAAAGTGGGCATCTCACTGCTCATACACTCCATCACACCGTCCTGCACATAGTGAACACTGAAAGTGGGCGTCTCACCGCTCGTACACTCCATCTCACCGTCCCACACATAGGGAACACTGAAAGTGGGCGTCTCACTGCTCATACACTCCATCACACCATCCCACACAAAGGGAACGCTGAAAGTGGGCGTCTCACTGCTCATACACTCCATTACACCGTCCCACACATAGGGAACACTGAAAGTGGGTGTCTTACTGCTCGTACACTCCATCTCATCATCCCACACATAGGGAACACTGAAAGTGGGTGTCTCACTGCTCGTACACTCCATCTCACCGTCCCAAACATAGGGAACACTGAAAGTGGGCGTCTCACTGCTCATACACTCCATTAGACCGTCCCACACATAGGGAACACTGAAAGTGGGTGTCTCACTGCTCATACACTCCATCTCTCCGTAGAGCACAAAGGGAACACTGAAAGTTGGCGTCTCCCCGCTCGTACACTCCATCTCACCGTCCTGCACAAAGCGAACGATGAAAGTGGGTGTCTTACTGCTCGTACACTCCATCTCACCATCCTGCACAAAGGGAACACTGAAAGTGGGTGTCTCACTGCTTGAACACTCCATCTCACCATCCTGCACAAAGGGAACGCTGAAAGTGGGTGTCTCACAACTCGTACACTCCATCTCACCATCCTGCACAAAGGGAACACTGAAAGTGGGTGTCTCACTGCTCGTACACTCCATCGCACCTTCCCGCATAAAGGGAAAACTGAAAGTGGGTGTCTCACTACTCGTACACTCCATCGCACCGTCCTGCACAAAGGGAACGCTGAAAGTGGGTGTCTCACTGCTCGTACACTCCATCTCACCGTACAGCACAAAGGGAACACTGAAAGTGGGTGTCTCACTGCTCGTACACTCCATCTCACCATCCTGCACAAAGGGAACACTGAAAGTGGGTGTCTCACTGCTCGTACACTCCATCGCACCTTCCCGCATAAAGGGAAAACTGAAAGTGGGTGTCTCACTACTCGTACACTCCATCGCACCGTCCTGCACAAAGGGAACGCTGAAAGTGGGTGTCTCACTGCTCGTACACTCCATCTCACCGTACAGCACAAAGGGAACACTGAAATGGGTGTCTCACTGCTCGTACACTCCATCAGGCTGTAGAGCACAAAAGGAATGCTGAAAGTGGGTGTCTCACTGCTCATACACTCCATCGCACCGTCCTGCACAAAGGGAACACTGAAAGTGGGTGTCTCACTGCTCATACACTCCATCTCACCGTCCTGCACAAAGGGAACGCTGAAAGTGGGTGTCTCACTGCTCGTACACTCCATCGCACCGTCCCGCACAAAGGAAACACTGAAAGTGGGTGTCTCACTGCTTGTACACTCCATCTCACCATCCTGCACAAAGGGAACGCTGAAAGTGGGTGTCTCACCACTCGTACACTCCATCTCACCATCCTGCACAAAGGGAACACTGAAAGTGGGTGTCTCACTGCTCGTACACTCCATCGCACCTTCCCGCATAAAGGGAAAACTGAAAGTGGGTGTCTCACTACTCGTACACTCCATCGCACCGTCCTGCACAAAGGGAACGCTGAAAGTGGGTGTCTCACTGCTCGTACACTCCATCTCAGCGTACAGCACAAAGGGAACACTGAAAGTGGGTGTCTCACTGCTCGTACACTCCATCTCACCGTCCTGCACAAAGGGATTGCTGAAAGTGGGTGTCTTACTGCTCGTACACTCCATCTCACCGTCCTGCACAAAGGGAATGCTGAAATGGGTGTCTCACTGCTCGTACACTCCATCAGGCTGTAGAGCACAAAAGGAATGCTGAAAGTGGGTGTCTCACTGCTCATACACTCCATCGCACCGTCCTGCACAAAGGGAACACTAAAAGTGGGTGTCTCACTGCTCATACACTCCATCTCACCGTCCTGCACAAAGGGAACGCTGAAAGTGGGTGTCTCACTGCTCGTACACTCCATCGCACCGTCCCGCACAAAGGAAACACTGAAAGTTGGTGTCTCACTACTCATACACTCCATCTCACCGTCCTGCACAAAGGGAACACTGAAAGTGGGTGTCTCACTGCTCATACACTCCACCTCACTGTCCTGCACAAAGGGAACACTGAAAGTGGGTGTCTCACTGCTCATACACTCCATCTCACCATCCCGCACAAAGGGAACACTGAAAGTGGGTGTCTCACTGCTTGTACACTCCATCGCACCTTCCCGCATAAAGGGAACACTGAAAGTGGATGTCTCACTGCTCGTACACTCCATTGCACCGTCCCACACATAGGGAACACTGAAAGTTGGTGTCTCACTGCTCGTACACTCCATCGCATCGTCCTGCACAAAGGGAACACTGAAAGTAGGTGTCTTACTGCTCGTACTCTACATCGCACCGTCCTGCACAAAGGGAACACTGAAAGTGTGTGTCTAACTGCTCGTGCTCTACATCGCACCGTCCCGCACAAAGGGAACAGTGAAAGTGGGTGTCTCACTGCTCGTACACTCCATCACGCCGTAGAGCACAAAGGGAATGCTGAAAGTGGGTGTCTCACTGCTCATACACTCCATCGCTCTGTCCTGCACAAAGGGAACGCTGAAAGTGGGTGTCGCACCGCTCGTACACTCCATCACACCGTCCCACACAAAGGGAACGCTGAAAGTGGGCGTCTCACTGCTCGTAGACTCCATATCACCGTCCCACACATAGGGAACACTGAAAGTGGGCATCTCACTGCTCATACACTCCATCACACCGTCCTGCACATAGTGAACACTGAAAGTGGGCGTTTCACCGCTCGTACACTCCATCTCACCGTCCCACACATAGGGAACACTGAAAGTGGGCGTCTCACTGCTCGTACACTCCATCACACCGTCCTGCACAAAGGGAACACTGAAAGTGGGCGTCTCACCGCTCGTACACTCCATCACACCGTCCCGCACAAATGGAACACTGAAAGTGGGTGTCTCATTGGTCGTACACTCCATCACACCGTCCCGCACAGAGGGAACACTGAAAGTGGGCATCTCACCGCTCGTACACTCCATCACACCGTCCCGCACAAAGGGAACACTGAAAGTGGGCGTCTCAACGCTCGTACACTCCATCACACCGTCCCGCACAAAGGGAACACTGAAAGTGGGCGTCTCACCGCTCGTACACTCCATCACACCGTCCCGCACAAAGGGAACAGTGAAAGTGGGTGTCTCACTGCTCGTACACTCCATCACGCCGTAGAGCACAAAGGGAACGCTGAAAGTGGGTGTCTCACTGCTCATACACTCCATCGCTCTGTCCTGCACAAAGGGAACACTGAAAGTGGGTGTCGCATCGCTCGTACACTCCATCACACCGTCCCACACAAAGGGAACGCTGAAAGTGGGCGTCTCACTGCTCGTAGACTCCATATCACCGTCCCACACATAGGGAACACTGAAAGTGGGCGTCTCACTGCTCATACACTCCATCACACCGTCCTGCACATAGTGAACACTGAAAATGGGCGTCTCACCGCTCGTACACTCCAACTCACCGTCCCACACAAAGTGAACACTGAAAGTGGGTGTCTCACTGCTCGTACACTCCATCACACCATCCCACATAAAGGGAACACTGAAAGTGGGCGTCTCACTGCTCATACACTCCATCACACCGTCCCACACATAGAGAACACTGAAAGTGGGCGTCTCACCGCTCGTACACTCCATCTCACCGTCCCACACATAGGGAACACTGAAAGTGGGCGTCTCACTGCTCATACACTCCATCACACCATCCCACACAAAGGGAACGCTGAAAGTGGGCGTCTCACTGCTCATACACTCCATTACACCGTCCCACACATAGGGAACACTGAAAGTGGGTGTCTTACTGCTCGTACACTCCATCTCATCATCCCACACATAGGGAACACTGAAAGTGGGTGTCTCACTGCTCGTACACTCCATCTCACCGTCCCACACATAGGGAACACTGAAAGTGGGCGTCTCACTGCTCATACACTCCATTAGACCGTCCCACACATAGGGAACACTGAAAGTGGGTGTCTCACTGCTCATACACTCCATCTCTCCGTAGAGCACAAAGGGAACACTGAAAGTGGGCGTCTCCCCGCTCGTACACTCCATCTCACCGTCCTGCACAAAGCGAACGATGAAAGTGGGTGTCTTACTGCTCGTACACTCCATCTCACCGTCCTGCACAAAGGGAACACTGAAAGTGGGTGTCTCACTGCTTGTACACTCCATCTCACCATCCTGCACAAAGGGAACGCTGAAAGTGGGTGTCTCACAACTCGTACACTCCATCTCACCATCCTGCACAAAGGGAACACTGAAAGTGGGTGTCTCACTGCTCGTACACTCCATCGCACCTTCCCGCATAAAGGGAAAACTGAAAGTGGGTGTCTCACTACTCGTACACTCCATCGCACCGTCCTGCACAAAGGGAACGCTGAAAGTGGGTGTCTCACTGCTCGTACACTCCATCTCACCGTACAGCACAAAGGGAACACTGAAAGTGGGTGTCACTGCTCGTACACTCCATCTCACCATCCTGCACAAAGGGAACACTGAAAGTGGGTGTCTCACTGCTCGTACACTCCATCGCACCTTCCCGCATAAAGGGAAAACTGAAAGTGGGTGTCTCACTACTCGTACACTCCATCGCACCGTCCTGCACAAAGGGAACGCTGAAAGTGGGTGTCTCACTGCTCGTACACTCCATCTCACCGTACAGCACAAAGGGAACACTGAAATGGGTGTCTCACTGCTTGTACACTCCATCAGGCTGTAGAGCACAAAAGGAATGCTGAAAGTGGGTGTCTCACTGCTCATACACTCCATCGCACCGTCCTGCACAAAGGGAACACTGAAAGTGGGTGTCTCACTGCTCATACACTCCATCTCACCGTCCTGCACAAAGGGAACGCTGAAAGTGGGTGTCTCACTGCTCGTACACTCCATCGCACCGTCCCGCACAAAGGAAACACTGAAAGTGGGTGTCTCACTGCTTGTACACTCCATCTCACCATCCTGCACAAAGGGAATGCTGAAAGTGGGTGTCTCACCACTCGTACACTCCATCTCACCATCCTGCACAAAGGGAACACTGAAAGTGGGTGTCTCACTGCTCGTACACTCCATCGCACCTTCCCGCATAAAGGGAAAACTGAAAGTGGGTGTCTCACTACTCGTACACTCCATCGCACCGTCCTGCACAAAGGGAACGCTGAAAGTGGGTGTCTCACTGCTCGTACACTCCATCTCAGCGTACAGCACAAAGGGAACACTGAAAGTGGGTGTCTCACTGCTCGTACACTCCATCTCACCGTCCTGCACAAAGGGATTGCTGAAAGTGGGTGTCTTACTGCTCGTACACTCCATCTCACCGTCCTGCACAAAGGGAATGCTGAAATGGGTGTCTCACTGCTCGTACACTCCATCAGGCTGTAGAGCACAAAAGGAATGCTGAAAGTGGGTGTCTCACTGCTCATACACTCCATCTCACCGTCCTGCACAAAGGGAACGCTGAAAGTGGGTGTCTCACTGCTCGTACACTCCATCGCACCGTCCCGCACAAAGGAAACACTGAAAGTTGGTGTCTCACTACTCATACACTCCATCTCACCGTCCTGCACAAAGGGAACACTGAAAGTGGGTGTCTCACTGCTCATACACTCCACCTCACTGTCCTGCACAAAGGGAACACTGAAAGTGGGTGTCTCACTGCTCATACACTCCATCTCACCATCCCGCACAAAGGGAACACTGAAAGTGGGTGTCTCACTGCTTGTACACTCCATCGCACCTTCCCGCATAAAGGGAACACTGAAAGTGGATGTCTCACTGCTCGTACACTCCATTGCACCGTCCCACACATAGGGAACACTGAAAGTTGGTGTCTCACTGCTCGTACACTCCATCGCATCGTCCTGCACAAAGGGAACACTGAAAGTAGGTGTCTTACTGCTCGTACTCTACATCGCACCGTCCTGCACAAAGGGAACACTGAAAGTGTGTGTCTAACTGCTCGTGCTCTACATCGCACCGTCCCGCACAAAGGGAACAGTGAAAGTGGGTGTCTCACTGCTCGTACACTCCATCACGCCGTAGAGCACAAAGGGAATGCTGAAAGTGGGTGTCTCACTGCTCATACACTCCATCGCTCTGTCCTGCACAAAGGGAACGCTGAAAGTGGGTGTCGCACCGCTCGTACACTCCATCACACCGTCCCACACAAAGGGAACGCTGAAAGTGGGCGTCTCACTGCTCGTAGACTCCATATCACCGTCCCACACATAGGGAACACTGAAAGTGGGCATCTCACTGCTCATACACTCCATCACACCGTCCTGCACATAGTGAACACTGAAAGTGGGCGTTTCACCGCTCGTACACTCCATCTCACCGTCCCACACATAGGGAACAGTGAAAGTGGGTGTCTCACTGCTCGTACACTCCATCACGCCGTAGAGCACAAAGGGAATGCTGAAAGTGGGTGTCTCACCGCTCGTACACTCCATCACACCGTCCCGCACAAAGGGAACACTGAAAGTGGGTGTCTCATTGGTCGTACACTCCATCACACCGTCCCGCACAGAGGGAACACTGAAAGTGGGCATCTCACCGCTCGTACACTCCATCACACCGTCCCGCACAAAGGGAACACTGAAAGTGGGCGTCTCAACGCTCGTACACTCCATCACACTGTCCCGCACAAAGGGAACACTGAAAGTGGGCGTCTCACCGCTCGTACACTCCATCACACTGTCCCGCACAAAGGGAACAGTGAAAGTGGGTGTCTCACTGCTCGTACACTCCATCACGCCGTAGAGCACAAAGGGAACGCTGAAAGTGGGTGTCTCACTGCTCATACACTCCATCGCTCTGTCCTGCACAAAGGGAACACTGAAAGTGGGTGTCGCATCGCTCGTACACTCCATCACACCGTCCCACACAAAGGGAACGCTGAAAGTGGGCGTCTCACTGCTCGTAGACTCCATATCACCGTCCCACACATAGGGAACACTGAAAGTGGGCGTCTCACTGCTCATACACTCCATCACACCGTCCTGCACATAGTGAACACTGAAAATGGGCGTCTCACCGCTCGTACACTCCAACTCACCGTCCCACACAAAGTGAACACTGAAAGTGGGTGTCTCACTGCTCGTACACTCCATCACACCATCCCACATAAAGGGAACACTGAAAGTGGGCGTCTCACTGCTCATACACTCCATTACACCGTCCCACACATAGAGAACACTGAAAGTGGGCGTCTCACCGCTCGTACACTCCATCTCACCGTCCCACACATAGGGAACACTGAAAGTGGGTATCTTACTGCTCGTACACACAATCTCACCGTCCCACACATAGGGAACACTGAAAGTGGGCGTCTCACCGCTCGTACTCTCCATCACACCGTCCTGCACAAAGGAAACACTGAAAGTGGGCGTCTCACCGCTCGTACACTCCATCACACCGTCCCGCACAAACGGAACACTGAAAGTGGGTGTCTCATTGCTCGTACACTCCATCACACCGTCCCGCACAAAGGGAACACTGAAAGTGGGCGTCTCACTGCTCGTACACTCCATCACACTGTCCCGCACAAAGGGAACACTGAAAGTGGGTGTCTCACAGCTCATACACTCCATTACACCGTCCCACACATAGGGAACACTGAAAGTGGGTGTCTCACTGCTCATACACTCCATCTCACCGTAGAGCACAAAGGGAATGCTGAAAGTGGGCGTCTCACCGCTCGTACACTCCATCAGGCTGTAGAGCACAAAAGGAACGCTGAAAGTGGGTGTCTCACTGCTCATACACTCCATCGCACCGTCCTGCACAAAGGGAACACTGAAAGTGGGTGTCTCACTGCTCATACACTCCATCTCACCGTCCTGCACAAAGGGAACGCTGAAAGTGGGTGTCTCACTGCTCGTACACTCCATCGCACTGTCCCGCACAAAGGAAACACTGAAAGTTGGTGTCTCACTACTCATACACTCCATCTCACCGTCCTGCACAAAGGGAACACTGAAAGTGGGTGTCTCACTGCTCATACACTCCACCTCACTGTCCTGCACAAAGGGAACACTGAAAGTGGGTGTCTCACTGCTCATACACTCCATCTCACCATCCCGCACAAAGGGAACACTGAAAGTGGGTGTCTCACTGCTCGTACACTCCATCGCACCTTCCCGCATAAAGGGAACACTGAAAGTGGATGTCTCACTGCTCGTACACTCCATTGCACCGTCCCACTCATTGGGAACACTGAAAGTTGGTGTCTCACTGCTCGTACACTCCATCGCATCGTCCTGCACAAAGGGAACACTGAAAGTAGGTGTCTTACTGCTCGTACTCTACATTGCACCGTCCTGCACAAAGGGAACACTGAAAGTGTGTGTCTAACTGCTCGTGCTCTACATCGCACCGTCCCGCACAAAGGGAACACTGAAAGTGGGTGTCTCACTGCTCGTACACTCCATCACGCCGTAGAGCACAAAGGGAATGCTGAAAGTGGGTGTCTCACTGCTCATACACTCCATCACTCTGTCCTGCACAAAGGGAACACTGAAAGTGGGTGTCGCACCGCTCGTACACTCCATCACACCGTCCCACACAAAGGGAACGCTGAAAGTGGGCGTCTCACTGCTCGTAGACTCCATATCACCGTCCCACACATAGGGAACACTGAAAGTGGGCGTCTCACTGCTCATACTCTCCATCACACCGTCCTGCACATAGTGAACACTGAAAGTGGGCGTCTCACCGCTCGTACACTCCATCTCACCGTCCCACACATAGGGAACACTGAAAGTGGGCGTCTCACTGCTCGTACACTCCATCACACCGTCCTGCACAAAGGAAACACTGAAAGTGGGCGTCTCACCGCTCGTACACTCCATCACACCGTCCCGCACAAAGGGAACACTGAAAGTGGGTGTCTCATTGGTGGTACACTCCATCACACCGTCCCGCACAAAGGGAACACTGAAAGTGGGCGTCTCACCGCTCGTACACTCCATCACACCGTCCCGCACAAAGGGAACACTGAAAGTGGGCGTCTCAACACTCGTACACTCCATCACACCGTCCCGCACAAAGGGAACACTGAAAGTGGGCGTCTCACCGCTCGTACACTCCATCACACCGTCCCGCACAAAGGGAACAGTGAAAGTGGGTGTCTCACTGCTCGTACACTCCATCACGCCGTAGAGCACAAAGGGAATGCTGAAAGTGGGTGTCTCACTGCTCATACACTCCATCGCTCTGTCCTGCACAAAGGGAACACTGAAAGTGGGTGTCGCACCGCTCGTACACTCCATCACACCGTCCCACACAAAGGGAACGCTGAAAGTGGGCGTCTCACTGCTCGTAGACTCCATATCACCGTCCCACACATAGGGAACACTGAAAGTGGGCGTCTCACTGCTCATACACTCCATCACACCGTCCTGCACATAGTGAACACTGAAAATGGGCGTCTCACCGCTCGTACACTCCATCTCACCGTCCCACACAAAGGGAACACTGAAAGTGGGTGTCTCACTGCTTGTACACTCCATCACACCATCCCACATAAAGGGAACGCTGAAAGTGGGCGTCTCACTGCTCATACACTCCATTACACCATCCCACACATAGAGAACACTGAAAGTGGGCGTCTCACCGCTCGTACACTCCATCTCACCGTCCCACACATAGGGAACACTGAAAGTGGGTATCTTACTGCTCGTACACACAATCTCACCGTCCCACACATAGGGAACACTGAAAGTGGGCGTCTCACTGCTCGTACTCTCCATCACACCTTCCTGCACAAAGGAAACACTGAAAGTGGGCATCTCACCGCTCGTTCACTCCATCACACCGTCCCGCACAAAGGGAACACTGAAAGTGGGTGTCTCATTGCTCGTACACTCCATCACACCGTCCCGCACAAAGGGAACACTGAAAGTGGGCGTCTCACTGCTCGTACACTCCATCACACTGTCCCGCACAAAGGGAACACTGAAAGTGGGTGTCTCACTGCTCATACACTCCATTACACCGTCCCACACATAGGGAACACTGAAAGTGGGTGTCTCACTGCTCATACACTCCATTACACCGTCCCACACATAGGGAACACTGAAAGTGGGCGTCTCACTGCTCGTAGACTCCATATCACCGTCCCACACATAGGGAACACTGAAAGTGGGCGTCTCACTGCTCATACTCTCCATCACACCGTCCTGCACATAGTGAACACTGAAAGTGGGCGTCTCACCGCTCGTACACTCCATCTCACCGTCCCACACATAGGGAACACTGAAAGTGGGCGTCTCACTGCTCGTACACTCCATCACACCGTCCTGCACAAAGGAAACACTGAAAGTGGGCGTCTCACCGCTCGTACACTCCATCACACCGTCCCGCACAAAGGGAACACTGAAAGTGGGTGTCTCATTGGTGGTACACTCCATCACACCGTCCCGCACAAAGGGAACACTGAAAGTGGGCGTCTCACCGCTCGTACACTCCATCACACCGTCCCGCACAAAGGGAACACTGAAAGTGGGCGTCTTAACACTCGTACACTCCATCACACCGTCCCGCACAAAGGGAACACTGAAAGTGGGCGTCTCACCGCTTGTACACTCCATCACACCGTCCCGCACAAAGGGAACAGTGAAAGTGGGTGTCTCACTGCTCGTACACTCCATCACGCCGTAGAGCACAAAGGGAACGCTGAAAGTGGGTGTCTCACTGCTCATACACTCCATCGCTCTGTCCTGCACAAAGGGAACACTGAAAGTGGGTGTCGCACCGCTCGTACACTCCATCACACCGTCCCACACAAAGGGAACGCTGAAAGTGGGCGTCTCACTGCTCGTAGACTCCATATCACCGTCCCACACATAGGGAACACTGAAAGTGGGCGTCTCACTGCTCATACACTCCATCACACCGTCCTGCACATAGTGAACACTGAAAATGGGCGTCTCACCGCTCGTACACTCCATCTCACCGTCCCACACAAAGGGAACACTGAAAGTGGGTGTCTCACTGCTCGTACACTCCATCACACCATCCCACATAAAGGGAACGCTGAAAGTGGGCGTCTCACTGCTCATACACTCCATTACACCGTCCCACACATAGAGAACACTGAAAGTGGGCGTCTCACCGCTCGTACACTCCATCTCACCGTCCCACACATAGGGAATACTGAAAGTGGGTATCTTACTGCTCGTACACACAATCTCACCGTCCCACACATAGGGAACACTGAAAGTGGGCGTCTCACTGCTTGTACTCTCCATCACACCGTCCTGCACAAAGGAAACACTGAAAGTGGGCGTCTCACCGCTCGTACACTCCATCACACCGTCCCGCACAAAGGGAACACTGAAAGTGGGTGTCTCATTGCTCGTACACTCCATCACACCGTCCCGCACAAAGGGAACACTGAAAGTGGGCGTCTCACTGCTCGTACACTCCATCACACTGTCCCGCACAAAGGGAACACTGAAAGTGGGTGTCTCACTGCTCATACACTCCATTACACCGTCCCACACATAGGGAACACTGAAAGTGGGTGTCTCACTGCTCATACACTCCATCTCACCGTAGAGCACAAAGGGAATGCTGAAAGTGGGCGTCTCACCGCTTGTACACTCCATCTCACCGTCCTGCACAAAGGGAACACTGAAAGTGGGTGTCTCACTACTCGTACACTCCATCTCACCGTCCTGCACAAAGGGAACACTGAAAGTGGGTGTCTCACTGCTCGTACACTCCATCTCACCGTCCTGCACAAAGGGAACGCTGAAAGTGGGTGTCTCACTACTCATACACTCCATCTCACCGTAGAGCACAAAGGGAATGCTGAAAGTGGGCGTCTCACCGCTCGTACACTCCATCTCACCGTCCTGCACAAAGGGAACACTGAAAGTGGGTGTCTCACTACTCGTACACTCCATCTCACCGTCCTGCACAAAGGGAACACTGAAAGTGGGTGTCTCACTGCTCGTACACTCCATCTCACCGTCCTGCACAAAGGGAGCGCTGAAGGTGGGTGTCTCACTACTCGTACACTCCATCTCACCGTCCTGCACAAAGGTAACACTGAAAGTGGGTGTCTCACTGCTCGTACACTCCATCGCACCGTCCTGCACAAAGGGAACGCTGAAAGTGGGTGTCTCACTGCTCGTACACTCCATCTCACTGCAGAGCACAAAGGGAACACTGAAAGTGGGTGTCTCACTGCTTGTACACTCCATCTCACTGTCCTGCACACAGGGAATGCTGAAAGTGGGTGTCTTACTGCTCGTACACTCCATCTCACCGTCCTGCACAAAGGGAACACTGAAAGTGGGTGCCTCACTGCTCGTACACTCCATCGCACCTTCCCGCATAAAGGGAACACTGAAAGTGGGTGTCTCACTACTCGTACACTCCATCGCACCGTCCTGCACAAAGGGAACACTGAAAGTGGGTGTCTCACTGCTCGTACACTCCATCGCACCTTCCCGCATAAAGGGAACACTGAAAGTGGGTGTCTCACTACTCGTACACTCCATCGCACCGTCCCACACATAGGGAACACTGAAAGTGGGCGTCTCACCGCCCGTACACTCCATCACACCGTCCCGCACAAAGGGAACGCTGAAAGTGGGCGTCTCACTGCTCGTAGACTCCATATCACCGTCCCACACATAGGGAACACTGAAAGTGGGCGTCTCACTGCTCATACACTCCATCACACCGTCCTGCACATAGTGAACACTGAAAATGGGCGTCTCACCGCTCGTACACTCCATCTCACCGTCCCACACAAAGGGAACACTGAAAGTGGGTGTCTCACTGCTCGTACACTCCATCACACCATCCCACATAAAGGGAACGCTGAAAGTGGGCGTCTCACTGCTCATACACTCCATTACACCGTCCCACACATAGAGAACACTGAAAGTGGGCGTCTCACCGCTCGTACACTCCATCTCACCGTCCCACACATAGGGAATACTGAAAGTGGGTATCTTACTGCTCGTACACACAATCTCACCGTCCCACACATAGGGAACACTGAAAGTGGGCGTCTCACTGCTTGTACTCTCCATCACACCGTCCTGCACAAAGGAAACACTGAAAGTGGGCGTCTCACCGCTCGTACACTCCATCACACCGTCCCGCACAAAGGGAACACTGAAAGTGGGTGTCTCATTGCTCATACACTCCATCACACCATCCCGCACAAAGGGAACACTGAAAGTGGGCGTCTCACTGCTCGTACACTCCATCACACTGTACCGCACAAAGGGAACACTGAAAGTGGGTGTCTCACTGCTCATACACTCCATTACACCGTCCCACACATAGGGAACACTGAAAGTGGGTGTCTCACTGCTCATACACTCCATCTCACCGTAGAGCACAAAGGGAATGCTGAAAGTGGGCGTCTCACCGCTTGTACACTCCATCTCACCGTCCTGCACAAAGGGAACACTGAAAGTGGGTGTCTCACTACTCGTACACTCCATCTCACCGTCCTGCACAAAGGGAACACTGAAAGTGGGTGTCTCACTGCTCGTACACTCCATCTCACCGTCCTGCACAAAGGGAACGCTGAAAGTGGGTGTCTCACTACTCATACACTCCATCTCACCGTAGAGCACAAAGGGAATGCTGAAAGTGGGCGTCTCACCGCTCGTACACTCCATCTCACCGTCCTGCACAAAGGGAACACTGAAAGTGGGTGTCTCACTACTCGTACACTCCATCTCACCGTCCTGCACAAAGGGAACACTGAAAGTGGGTGTCTCACTGCTCGTACACTCCATCTCACCGTCCTGCACAAAGGGAGCGCTGAAGGTGGGTGTCTCACTACTCGTACACTCCATCTCACCGTCCTGCACAAAGGTAACACTGAAAGTGGGTGTCTCACTGCTCGTACACTCCATCGCACCGTCCTGCACAAAGGGAACGCTGAAAGTGGGTGTCTCACTGCTCGTACACTCCATCTCACTGCAGAGCACAAAGGGAACACTGAAAGTGGGTGTCTCACTGCTTGTACACTCCATCTCACTGTCCTGCACACAGGGAATGCTGAAAGTGGGTGTCTTACTGCTCGTACACTCCATCTCACCGTCCTGCACAAAGGGAACACTGAAAGTGGGTGCCTCACTGCTCGTACACTCCATCGCACCTTCCCGCATAAAGGGAACACTGAAAGTGGGTGTCTCACTACTCGTACACTCCATCGCACCGTCCTGCACAAAGGGAACACTGAAAGTGGGTGTCTCACTGCTCGTACACTCCATCGCACCTTCCCGCATAAAGGGAACACTGAAAGTGGGTGTCTCACTACTCGTACACTCCATCGCACCGTCCCACACATAGGGAACACTGAAAGTGGGCGTCTCACCGCCCGTACACTCCATCACACCGTCCCGCACAAAGGGAACACTGAAAGTGGGTGTCTCACTACTCGTACACTCCATCGCACTGTCCCGCACAAAGGGAATGCTGAAAGTGGGTGTCTCACTGCTCGTACACTCCATCTCACCGTAGAGCACAAAGGGAATGCTGAAAGTGGGCGTCTCACCGCTTGTACACTCCATCTCACCGTCCTGCACAAAGGGAACACTGAAAGTGGGTGTCTCACTACTCGTACACTCCATCTCACCGTCCTGCACAAAGGGAACACTGAAAGTGGGTGTCTCACTGCTCGTACACTCCATCTCACCATCCTGCACAAAGGGAACGCTGAAAGTGGGTGTCTCACTACTCATACACTCCATCTCACCGTAGAGCACAAAGGGAATGCTGAAAGTGGGCATCTCACCGCTCGTACACTCCATCTCACCGTCCTGCACAAAGGGAACACTGAAAGTGGGTGTCTCACTACTCGTACACTCCATCTCACCGTCCTGCACAAAGGGAACACTGAAAGTGGGTGTCTCACTGCTCGTACACTCCATCTCACCGTCCTGCACAAAGGGAGCGATGAAAGTGGGTGTCTCACTACTCGTACACTCCATCTCACCGTCCTGCACAAAGGGAACACTGAAAGTGGGTGTCTCACTGCTCGTACACTCCATCGCACCTTCCCGTATAAAGGGAACACTGAAAGTGGATGTCTCACTACTCGTACACTCCATCGCACCGTCCTGCACAAAGGGAACGCTGAAAGTGGGTGTCTCACTGCTCGTACACTCCATCTCACTGCAGAGCACAAAGGGAACGCTGAAAGTGGGTGTCTCACTGCTCGTACACTCCATCACGCCGTAGAGCACAAAGGGAACGCTGAAAGTGGGCGTCTCACTGCTCGTACACTCCATATCACCGTCCCACACATAGGGAACACTGAAAGTGGGCGTCTCACTGCTCATACACTCCATCACACCGTCCTGCACATAGTGAACACTGAAAGTGGGCGTCTCACCGCTCGTACACTCCATCTCACCGTCCCACACATAGGGAATACTGAAAGTGGGCGTCTCACTGCTCGTACACTCCATCACACCATCCCACACAAAGGGAACGCTGAAAGTGGGCGTCTCACTGCTCATACACTCCATTACACCGTCCCACACATAGGGAACACTGAAAGTGGGTGTCTTACTGCTCGTACACTCCATCTCATCATCCCACACATAGGGAACACTGAAAGTGGGTGTCTCACTGCTCGTACACTCCATCTCACCGTCCCACACATAGGGAACACTGAAAGTGGGCGTCTCACTGCTCATACACTCCATTAGACCGTCCCACACATAGGGAACACTGAAAGTGGGTGTCTCACTGCTCATACACTCCATCTCTCCATAGAGCACAAAGGGAACACTGAAAGTGGGCGTCTCACCGCTCGTACACTCCATCTCACCGTCCTGCACAAAGCGAACGCTGAAATTGGGTTTCTTACTGCTCGTACACTCCATCTCACCGTCCTGCACAAAGGGAACACTGAAAGTGGGTGTCTCACTGCTTGTACACTCCATCTCACCATCCTGCACAAAGGGAACGCTGAAAGTGGGTGTCTCACCACTCGTACACTCCATCTCACCATCCTGCACAAAGGGAACACTGAAAGTGGGTGTCTCACTGCTCGTACACTCCATCGCACCTTCCCGCATAAAGGGAACACTGAAAGTGGGTGTCTCACTACTCGTACACTCCATCGCACCGTCCTGCACAAAGGGAACGCTGAAAGTGGGTGTCTCACTGCTCGTACACTCCATCTCACCGTACAGCACAAAGGGAACACTGAAAGTGGGTGTCTCACTGCTCGTACACTCCATCTCACCGTCCTGCACAAAGGGAATGCTGAAAGTGGGTGTCTTACTGCTCGTACACTCCATCTCACCGTCCTGCACAAAGGGAATGCTGAAAGTGGGTGTCTCACTGCTTGTACACTACATCAGGCTGTAGAGCACAAAAGGAACGCTGAAAGTGGGTGTCTCACTGCTCATACACTCCATCGCACCGTCCTGCACAAAGGGAACACTGAAAGTGGGTGTCTCACTGCTCATACACTCCATCTCACCGTCCTGCACAAAGGGAACGCTGAAAGTGGGTGTCTCACTGCTCGTACACTCCATCGCACCGTCCCGCACAAAGGAAACTCTGAAAGTTGGTGTCTCACTACTCATACACTCCATCTCACCGTCCTGCACAAAGGGAACACTGAAAGTGGGTGTCTCACTGCTCATACACTCCATCTCACTGTCCTGCACAAAGGGAACACTGAAAGTGGGTGTCTCACTGCTCATACACTCCATCTCACCATCCCGCACAAAGGGAACACTGAAAGTGGGTGTCTCACTGCTCATACACTCCATCGCACCTTCCCGCATAAAGGGAATACTGAAAGTGGATGTCTCACTGCTCGTACACTCCATTGCACCGTCCCACACATAGGGAACACTGAAAGTTGGTGTCTCACTGCTCGTACACTCCATCGCATCGTCCTGCACAAAGGGAACACTGAAAGTAGGTGTCTTACTGCTCGTACTCTACATCGCACCGTCCTGCACAAAGGGAACACTGAAAGTGTGTGTCTAACTGCTCGTGCTCTACATCGCACCGTCCCGCATAAAGGGAATGCTGAAAGTGTGTGTCTAACTGCTCGTGCTCTACATCGCACCGTCCCGCATAAAGGGAACGCAGAAAGTGGGCGTCTCACTACTCGTACACTCCATCACACCGTAGAGCACAAAGGGAACGCTGAAAGTGGGTGTCTCACTGCTCATACACTCCATCGCACCATCCCACACATAGGGAACACTGAAAGTTGGCGTCTCACTGCTCGTACACTCCATCACACCGTAGAGCACAAAGGGAACGCTGAAAGCTGAACACTGAATTTAAACCAATCGCGGCAATTTGTCATGAAGGGGGCAGTGCTTAAAGACGCTGATCATCAGGCCCCGCCTCCGCCATAGCAAAGGTAGGCAACTATGGCCCCCAGGCATCGCTCAGCGGAATGGAGGAAAACACGAGGCACCTCATTTACATAACTAAATCTAAACATGATACGTAATATTGTTAATGCGATGCCAGTGGCGGTTCCCTCTCCGGCAGTGCTGCGCCATTGCGGTTATCAGGTCAGAGTCACAAGATGCAGAAAGCTACGCTTTGTGCATCTTATGTAATACCGCCCCCATAGCAAACAATGGGGACGGCTGATATGGGGACAGGTGGCCAGGAAACACATGGCAGCTTTCCAACGTGGAACATTTAGGGGATTCTTCCTGCTGCCCTTATTCATGTGTTTAGGGCAGAATTGCTGGATAAATAGGCCCCTGTGTCGTCCATTAATCTGATGTTCTGGCATCATTAGAGAAATGCTGCTAGAACGCTTCTCATAATAGGGGGCAATGGGTCTGATTCACAGAAGCTCGCTAATGCCGCCGCCTCAGCCGCAAATGTGTACGCAGCTGCTATACGAAAATATGTAAATATCGTAGCTGCTGGGAGACATATAAATATCGCAGCAGCCGGGTGACTACGGTGGGGGACCTGCAGCTTTGCAAAGCCAGGCATCTGCGTAATATGTCACTGCATCTGCGTAATATGTCACTGCATCTGCGTATTATGTCACTGCATCTGCGTAATATGTCGCTGCATCTGCGTATTATGTCGCTGCATCTGCGTAATATGTCGCTGCATCTGCGTATTATGTCGCTGCATCTTCGTATTATGTCGCTGCATCTGCGTAATATGTCGCTGCATCTGCATATTATGTTGCTGCATCTGCGTAATATTTTGCTGCATCTGCGTATTATGTCGCTGCATCTGCGTACAAAAGCGCAGCATTGGCCACACATCATTGGATTACCACAGTCCTGAGTAAACCTATGGTCCCACTGAATGGCCACGGGTACTGAGACACCAGAATAATATTTCTGGCTGACAGGGTCGCAGTTGCAGGGTGTGACATGGCCTCCAAACGGCTGAGACACGTTCTTTGCTGTCACTCCTTGTTACCTCCCCCACACGCGCCCTGACCGTCACAGCAAACGACTATGGTAATGTACCTTGACATATGCGCTGTGTGACTTAGATGCATGCGTGGTGTACTGATAAGCCGTAAACTTCTGCAATGCGGCCATTTCTGGATCACGCCCAATGTTCCCTACTGAGATAAGCTCCGAGGGATGGATCAGAGCAGGTCAATGCAGTGGCGGAACTCCCGGTGACAATGGAGTCATTTGCCGCCGGACGTCAGCCCTGAAGGGGGCACCTGGCTCCATTGTCCCCGTGAGCTGCATGGAGAAGGAGCGTCGCTGATCGGCGCTCCACCTCCATTGGCATAACTAAGGAGGGTGCAAGGGGTGCGGTCGCACTCCCTGCACCCTCCATTTCCCGGGCGCCCGCTGACTGTGTTACCAGCGGGCGCCCGGCTCCTATTCTCCTGGCGGTAGCCGGAGGACGGAGCTCCCTCCGTCTTCCGGGTCCTGCAGTGCACTATGGGAGTGACGTCATAACGTCACTCCCATAGTGCCGAGGAGCGGACGCCGGGGACGGAGCTCAGGAGTGAACTCCGTCTTCCGGGTCTCACAGTGCACTATGGGAGTGACGTAATGACGTCACTCCCATAGTGCCGAGGAGCGGACGCCGGGGATGGACGGCAGCAGCACTGGAGCGGGGATAAAGGTAAGTGTTTGTTTTTTTGTTTTTTTTATGTGTGCGCGCGCGGTGGGGGCCATCACTACTAGGGGCAACTACAGGGGCCTACTACTGGGGGCAACTACAGGGGCTCACTACTGGGGGTAACTACAGAGCCTCACTACTGGGGGTAACTACAGGGGACTCACTACTGGGGGCAACTACAGGGTGCTCACTACTGGGGGCAACTACAGGGGCCTACTACTGGGGGCAACTACAGGGGCCTCACTACTGGGGGCAACTACAGGGGCCTACTACTGGGGGCAACTACAGGGGCCTCACTACTGGGGGCAACTACAGGGGCCTACTACTGGGGGCAACTACAGGGGCCTCACTACTGGGGGTAACTACAGGGGCCTCACTACAAGGGGCAACTACAAGGGGCCTCACTACTGGATGTACTGCATAGGGGGACCATTACTGGGGAGCACTACATAGGCTGACCACTACTGGGGGCATTATATAAAAGGAACTGCATAAGGGGGGCGGCGGCAGCTGGGGCTGGCATAGGTGCTGGGGGGTGGTACATTTTAGTTTGGGGGGGGGCACCAACATTTATCTTGCCTCCGGGCACCTGGGATGAAGTTACGCCACTGGGTCAATGTTTGTAGTTTATATGCCGGCATTCTGTATTGGGGTTAGGGGGAGGGTTAGAATCAGGCTGTTGAGGGGAGAGTTAGGGCTAGGCTGCTGGGGGGAGGGGTAGGTTTTGGCTGTGGGGGGTTAGGGTTAGGCTGCGGGGGGAGAGTAGGGTTAGGCTGCAGGGGAGAGTTAGTGTTAGGCTGCAGGGGGTTAGGGTTAGACTGCAGGGGGGTTAGAGTTAGGGGGGTATGGTTAGGCTGTGGAGAGGTAGGGTTAGGCTGCGGGGGGGTATGGTTAGGCTGTGGAGGGGTAGGGTTAGGCTGCTGGGGAGGGTTAGGGTTAGGCTGCGGGGGGGGTTAGGGTGAGGATGTGAGGAGGGAGGGTTAGGGGTACACAGAGCCGTAACTAGACTTTTTGGTGCTTTGTGCCAGAAAGAGCATTGGCGCCCACCTGATTTTTCAAAGGGACATAGGGCCTGATTCAGAGCCGCTCGTAAGCGGCCGCTCGTTCGTTCCGAGCGATGTTTGCACAACTGCACATGCATACGGATCGTAATACGCATGCGTGAACCAGTCAGTGCGGCCGAAAATCGTTTGTTTGCTAAATAGCGAATGCCTGCTATTTTGAGTGACAGAATGAGGCGTATGTGGGTGGTAACAGGGGAAGATGCTTGAAAACGGGGAGTGGAGATCAGATCGTAGGCGTGCTTAAAGGTCAAAACGGGCGTTTTACGGGTGTGCATAATTAATACAGCAGCGTCACTGACCACGTCACTGGGTTATTTTATAGTCAGAACTGCTCGCAAGATTGTGGTAGGAAAAACCAACCACAAGAATAGCGAGCAGTTCATACGCTGGTCGATGTACTCGATTAATCTAATAAATAGCGGACATGACGTAGGATGCGAGCGGCCAGGGGGCGTAGTTTTCAAAAAAACGACCGCAAGTTTTGTTCGCTCGTTCAGACCTAGAGGCGTAAACAGACCGCAAAGAGCGAACGGTTCATTTGAATAGCCACCCCTATTTTCTGAACGAGCGAGCGCAAATAGCGTCTGGCTCTGAATCAGGCCCATAATGCACCCAAAAAAGGGCCATGACCTCATGGGGAAGGGCCAGGGAAGAGATAGGGGAGGGCAGGAGATGCTGGGGATAAAATAAGAAGAAGCTACAAGCAAGAATGATAATAAACAGGAAAGTGACAGGCCTAAACAGCGCCCCCTGACCTGTGGTGCCCTGTGCGATGGCACCGGCCGCACTACCCTAGCTACGGTCCTGGGGTACGGGTAGGGAAAGGGTAGTATACTTACTGCTTCTGTCGGGATTGTAACCTAGTCGGGATGCCAGTGCCGGGATCCTGAGTGCCAGCGTCCCATACCCAATGGAGGATATACAATGTCCTGTGTTAGACAATTAGAAATAATGTATTGGTAAAAGGAAGATGAACAAATATTTCCTCAGAGAACGGTCACATTGTGCTGTAATGTTACAGAGACATATATTGGGCGGGAAGAGGAAGGAGCTGGATGAATATGTGATTAATGATATAAAAGTTACTGTCAGGGTGGAGAGTACACATCAGCGTTTGCCTAAATCTATCAATATTTCCTATTTGGTGTATACTGTAAGGAGCTGACGCAGGGGCGGCGGTGAGCCGGACGTGCGTTGCTATAAAGGAGCATGCAGAGAATAAATGCGCATATTACTCACCCATATGCAGAACCAAACACATCTCAACTAGCGCCCGCCACTGCGTGTGTAGTACATGCGCCAGGTTTGCTATGGCGCCACCATCAGTGAGTACTTGCATTGTGTAAAGTAAAGTGATCCCATCAGCGATTGCTTTACATTATGCTGTGAACCTACTGCGTATGCGCGGTCATTGGATAGCGCAGGTGTGAGCGGCTGTTACCGGAAAGGGATCCAGAGGATTCCTCTCCCGTTAAGTTGTGCAATATGTAGCCCCCTAACCTGGGTACACAGTAGTTCTACCTGACGGCCAACTGGTTGTCTCACCGACTGAATGGCCGATTCAGGTATACACACATACCAATATACCGCTCAACACATCGTCCTGATGTCAGTCCCTGCAACAAGTGTACAGGCGGACGCACAGCCGGCCCTAGTCATAGGCAAACTAAGCAAATGCCTAGAGGGGTGCTGTGCTGTGATAGGGGTGCTGGGTTAGGTGAGGGGTGCCGCTGTGCTGGGAGAGGGGGGTGCTGTGCTGGTTGAGAGGGCCAGGGTGCTGTGCCGGGTGATGTACTGTGATCTGTGCTGGGTGAGGAGTGCTGGGAGCACAGCACAATGGGGGAAGGGGCCACAGCACAGTGAGATCACGCCCCTTCCATGAGGCCACACCCCTTTTCAAAACCCCACGTGGGGGAGGGGGCACCACTGAAAATCTTGCCTATGGCACTAATTTGGCTAGGGACGGCTCTGGGCGGTCGTTGGAACACCTGTACACACAGCCAGATATATCTGTCATCGGCTGTCCGCACAAAGATATCGGGGGGTACACACCCGCCGACGCATTTCCGATTAGTCAGTCGTTCGATTGAATGGCCGATATATCGCCCAGTGTGTACCCAGCATAAGGTTATAATGGCTAATGCCATAGCTAACAGGGAAACACATTCAGGGGATACTTATTATCATTATTTATATATATGGTGCCACAAGTATTCCGCAGCACCTTACATAGTACATAAACAAATAAGGTGACCAGTGACTTACAGTACAGAAAAGGACCAGGACATGGATAATATACATTGCTACATTAGCAACCATAACACCCAGATAAGCAACAGAGCAAAGCAACCAAGTGTTTGGTGCCCTGGTGGGGAGTAAAGGTGCGTATCCACTAACCAAGATTTGCAGTCGATTGAACGATAACGACGTCACGCAGATTTCCCATCTTAGGTACACTACACATGCACAGTACCAGAATAGCGCGAGTGCAGGCTGGGTCCTGCGTCCTTGCACGCAATATGTCTGTACACGTAATGCGAGTGACAGTCTCCTGCCATTTGAAGACGGGGAGGGGACGGAGCCGGGCTTCGTTCCTGGAAATGAGGGCGTGCCGAGGTCAGGGTCTGCGTCTCGTAAGCGACAGGAGCCGGCCAGGCTGAGTAAGGTTCGATGGTCGTGATAGTGATCCGAAACAGCGTCTGTGGGTGCTGCTCTCAAAACGCAGATGCATGTAGCAGGCGTCCATTTCCTACAGATACCTCCCTGCTGCATTTACATTTATGCCGTATAGCACAGCCGCTACCCTGCGCTACCTTGCGGTTGTGCAATACGATCCACATCTGATTCAGGCCCATAATCAGCACATTCCTGTTATACACCCTGTATAAATAGCTTTATCCAATGTGATTGTACTGTAAGATGGCAGACTGAGGCAAGAGACTGCCGACTGCTCCTCTATGCCAGCAGCTGGCACTATGTGGGCCAGGGAAGGGGAGGAGCCACTGGGAAAATTAAAAAAATTGTCAGTGTTTTAGGCACCACCCACAACCTTGGCGCTTTAGAGGGCTCAGGGGTCTATTCATAAAGAACATGAAGTGGCTCACAATAAACATCACTAAGGGCTCTATTTATTAACATTATTTTTACAAAAAAATAAAGTGAAAAAGGCTGTTTTGTGTTTTCACACCCTTTTCACATTATTTTAGTTTCACCTGTAGTTATTACAGGGCAATTGGAGTAGAATTAGTAAAATTCTACTCCAACCCCTAATTATCACTTATTTTTAGTAAAGCAGATCGCATTTCCCATAATTGTAATGGGAAATGTGATCCGACCAGAGTTACTAAAAATAAATTGTAAAAAAATACCGGGGGAAGCCCTGTGATAATAACGCCACCTGGAGGTGGCGTTATCCAGGGTCTCCCCCGGTTACCGGGCTCCCACTCTGCTCTAACGGGGAGAGCAGAGGCGGGAGCCGGTACCAGTAATCAGCTGTGTGGTCTAAGCAGACCGCAAGCTGATTACTGTAAAAAAAAGAAAAAAAAAATTGAAACATTTTTTTTTTACTTACCTGAATCCAGGGACCGGTGATCGGGCCTCCGGTGATGGCTCCTCTCCGGTCAGCTGGTCTCCCATAGTGCACTGCGGCCCGGTCATCAGGTGATCAGGTCCCAGTGCAGTATGGGAGAACACCTGATCGGGAAGCCCGGAGAAGATCACCGGAGGCCAGGAGGATGCAGGTAAGTGTAATGAAGGAAGGGGGGGGTTGCGGGGGTCCGCGATCGCAGGGGGCGGGGCTTAGCGTCGGTGGGAGGTAGCAGCGACGGTGGGTCGGCGCATGCGCGGGCTCTTAGTCATGGTATTTTTTCAGAAAATACCGCGACTAGAGTGCGGATGGGATCTGCAGGGACAGAGCTTTATCGCAAGCTCTGTCTCTGCAAGGGATTTATAGTAAATCCCTGTGATATTGCCTGAATTCGCAATGCGAATTCACTCGGTAATATCACACTACAATCCGCATTCAATATGCGGATTGTAGTAAATAGAGCCCTTTATATCATATCACATCAATGCAATAAATAGTGATGTTTAGTAGCCATTCATGTACACTTACCTGTCTGGTGTCTTCGGGCGCTGTCCGGCCCCCTCCGCGATCCCTGGGCGCAGTGAGAATACAGACATATTGGGAGCCCTATACTGTACGACTGTATTCTTGCGCATGCTTCGGCGTCCGAGAGCAGCAGGTCAGGTCAGACATGCTGCAAAGGATGCTGGGAAAAGGGGCGGAGCCAGCGCAGAGTGACGGGCAGACAGCAGGAAAGTACGCTATTTCCCTCCTCTGTTTGGCTTCTTACACAAAGTGGGGGTGTCGCAGGAGAAGCAAGACCCTTCTCCATGGTAACCGGCCTCTATAAATCACCGAAAGCAGTGAAAAGCCCTGTTTTCAGCTAAACAGGACGTTTGCTGCTTTATGAATAGACCCATACTTGCCGACATTCAGCTGTCTCCTTTCGGGAGGAAGCTAAATGTCTGTACAGCCATGGCCAAAAGTTTCGAGAATGACACAAGTATTGGTTTTCACAACGTTTGCTCTTACAGGGGCCTATTCATCATAACCAAAAATGGATGGAGGTAATTAGGTTTAGAACTCGCATGGAGTACTACCTAAATACCAGAGGAATTCATCATTCCTTCTCTCCATCTGTATCTATTCCGAAAAGGTCTAAAAACACTAAGGGCCTGATTCAGACCCGGTCGCAAGCGCTGAGCGCTTGCACCCGGGTCGATGGTGGCCCACAGCGCATGCGCACGACGGTGCCGGCTCCTTCGTGCGCATGCTCGAGACCCGGCTAGCGACGGGCAATCCGTCGCTCCGGGTCTCGCACCAAAGGGGGCGAGCTGTCGATGTTGAGTGAAAGCTCGCCCCTTTTGGTGGGCGGGCCGGGGGGGTGGCTGCCCAAATGGAGGCGTTCCCATGAGAACGCCTGTTTGGGGGCGGCCTCACTGACCTCACAAGTGAGGTCAGTGGGAGATATTCCGGGACTCAATTTGAGCCAGAAGCTCACTGGGGCTTGCGGCCACGAGACCCTACCACAAGGGTCTCGTCGCAAGCCCGATGGTCGCATGACCACTCGCTATAGCTGTGGGTGGTCACCCACAGCTATACGACCGGCCAAGAGGCCGTTCCAAAAAAGAAAAAAACCCTGGCCCTGATTCAGAGCGAGCGCTCTGTCAGAGCATCCGGCTCTGAATCAGGCCTTAAGCGGTCTATTTACTAAGCAGTGTTAGGAGACAGAGTGAATAGTGATAAGAAAGTGATAAGGTACCAGCCAATCAGCTCCCAACTGTCATTTTTCAAACACAGCCTGTGAGATGGCAGTTGGGAACTGATTGGCTGGCACCTTATCACTTTCTTATCACTTTTCACTCTGTCTCCTAACACTACTTAGTAAATATACCCCTGAAGCAGCAAACTTTGTGGAAACCAATACTTACTTCTCAAAACTTTTGGCCACGGCTGTATACAGCAGTGGGCGTAGCCGGCATTGTGACACATTTCAGCGCGAAACGCATCACCGCGCCCCCCTCTCTGGGAGTTTCTCTAGTTACTGCGGGGGGGGGGGGCGGGCGACAGAGGCACCCTATATTCGGGTGGCTCCCAGCCAAATCGGGAGGCTAGGCACGCCTGATAGACCTCCAAGTGTGCCCTGCGTAGCGCAGTGTCAATACCGATGGGCCAATTTATTAAAGAGTGACAATACCTGTACCATACTTGCCAACTCACCATCATTGTCAGGGAGACTCACTGAAATAGTAGCAATCTCCCTGTCTCCCTGAATAGTCCAGCAATCTCCCTGATTGCACATTACCCCCAGTATGAGGCTGTTATATAAAAAAAAAAATAACAGAGATATATATATTCAAATGGGGTTGGGTATGATATCCTGGCTGTCGGGATGCCGATGTTCAGAATAACGACAGTGGCATCTCGACAGCCAAAATCCTGACACTCATAGGAACTAAAGGTAAGTATTTTCTCTACCCCTACCCAAACCCCTACCCTCACTCGCCGGTGCCCTAAACCTAACCCCCCCTTCCTAATGCCTAAACCTAACTTCCCTCTCCTCGCACCCTAAACCTAAGACCCCCTCCCCGATGCCTAAACCTAATCTCCTACCCTAGTGCCTAAACCTAACCTCCCTGTCAGGGTTCGGCCTAGGAACGGCCGTTACTCACCCCAGCACTGGCTTCTCCTGACTTCTCGTGCGGTCAGACGTCAGGTGCGGCAGCGGGTGATGCGCTGAGGATTTTGCCTTAGGTGATTTTGGGACTTCCATGTTTGGCTCTATGTCTTGGTTTCCGAGGTTGCCGTCATGGGCGCCGCCATGTTAGTCTTTCTCACCTGACTGTTCCCTTAACCAATGGTAGCATAGTCTCGGTCAGCTGACAGTGACCTCCAATGAACTGCTACTGTAGGGTATATAACTGGGCTCTGGACACCAGGAAGTTGCCTGTGCAATGTCGTCACTTCCAGTGTATGCTGATCATTATTCTGTTCCAGGTTCTTGTTCCTCGGTCTCAAAGTTATTGCTGTAGCATCCCGTTACCATCTTCCGATGCGTCTGGAGTCACACATTGTGTACACAGGGCCTGATTCAGAGCCGGTCGCTAGATGCGTACGCTCACACAGAGCGTATGCAAATATGACTGAATGACGAAATGGGAAGCGATCGCTCGCCACGGCATAAGCACGCCCACTATGTCTTGGCGAGCGATCACTTTGTGTAAGCGTACGGTGAGCCGCCCACTAGCGCACGTCATCTCCAGGAAGTGTACTAAAACATTGGTACATCGAGGACTATCGGAAGCGAACGCAGCGCTTGTGGTTGCCTTTACCCAACTGCAAGCTCTGCGAGGATTTCAGTGTAAAAAGAAGGCTGGTGACGTGTACTATGACGCTGCGTGTTAATTATGCACGCCTCTAAAACGTTTGCACCTACACTCCCCCGTTATTACTGGACTGCCCCTGTTACCACCCACAAACGGCCTCTCCTGTCACTCATTATACTGGGCTGTCTTTGCAGGGCGAGCGAGCGCATCCCGATTGCTATGAGTAGTTTGCGCACGCGCCTTATGATGCATACGCATGCGCAGATCAGCAAACATCGGCAATAGCGAGAGGACGGATGCTAGCGACTGGGTCTGAATCAGGTCCACAGTACACACCACTGTGTACAATCTCCGTATCATCCTCCGGTGCATCTGGAGTCGCACATTGTGTACTCAGGGCCTGATTCTGACCCGGTGCGCTCGCAACCGGGTCGATTGTGGGCCAGTGTGCATGCGCACGACGGAGCCGGCTCCGTCATGCGCATGCGCGAGACCCAGATAGTAATGGGCACTCCTTCGCTCCGGGTCTCGTACCAAAGGGGGCGTGCTGTCGATGTTGAGTGACAGCACGCCCCCTTTGGTGGGCGGGCCGGGGGGGGGGGGGGTGACTGCCCAAACGGAGGTGTTCCCATGTGAACGCCTACCGTTTGGGGCCGGCCCCACTGACATCACGAGTGATGTCAGTGGAAGAGATTTCGGCTCTGTTAGAGCCAAAATCCCTCTGGGGCTTGCGGCAACGAGACCCTACCACAAGGGTCTCGTCGCAAGCCCGATGGTCGCGATGGTCTTCCTGGCCGCTTGCTATAGCTGTGGGTGGTCACCCACAGCTATGCGAGCGGCCAAGCGGCCGTTCTAAAGAAAAAATAGCCCGGCTCTGATTCAGAGCGAGCGCTCTGTCAGACACGCCTCTCAGATGTAGCAGGGCACGCCTCTCAGATGTAGCAGGACACGCCTCTCAGATGTAGCAGGACACGCCTCTCAGATGTAGCTGGGCACGCCTCTCAGATTTAGCAGTACACGCCTCTCAGATGTAGCAGGACACGCCCCTCAGATGTAGCAGGACACGCCTCTCAGATGTAGCAGGACACGCCTCTCAGATGTACCAGGACACGCCTCTCAGATGTAGCAGGACACACCTCTCAGATGTAGCAGGACACGCCTCTCAGATGTAGCAGGACACGCCTCTCAGATGCAGCAGGACACGCATCTCAGATGCAGCAGGACACGCCTCTCAGATGTAGCAGGACACGCCCCTCAGATGTAGCAGGACACGCCTCTCAGATGTAGCAGGACACGCCTCTCAGATGTAGCAGGACACGACTCTCAGATGTAGCAGGACACTCCTCTCAGATGTAGCAGGGCACGCCCCTCAGATGTAGCAGTACACGCCTCTCGGATGTAGCAGGACACGCCTCTCAGATGTAGCAGTACACGCCTCTCAGATGTAGCAGGACACTCCTCTCAGATGTAGCAACACGCTTCTCAGATGCAGCAGGACACGCCTCTCAGATGTAGCTGGGCACGCCCCTCAGATGTAGCAGGACACGCCCCTCAGATATAGCAGGACACGCCTCTCAGATGTAGCAGGACACGCCCCTCAGATATAGCAGGACACGCCTCTCAGATGTAGCTGGGCACGCCCCTCAGATGTAGCAGGACACGCCCCTCAGATGTAGCAGGACACGCCTCTCAGATGTACCAGGACACGCCTCTCAGATGTACCAGGACACGCCTCTCAGATGCAGCAGGACACACCTCTCAGATGCAGCAGGACACGCCTCTCAGATGCAGCAGGACACGCCTCTCAGATGTAGCAGGACACGCCCCTCAGATGTAGCAGGACACGCCTCTCAGATGTAGCAGGGCACGCCTCTCAGATGTAGCAGGACACGCCTCTCAGATGTAGCAGGACACGCCTCTCAGATGTAGCAGGACACGCCTCTCAGATGTAGCTGGGCACGCCTCTCAGATTTAGCAGTACACGCCTCTCAGATGTAGCAGGACACGCCTCTCAGATGTAGCAGGACACGCCTCTCAGATGCAGCAGGACACGCCTCTCAGATGTAGCAGGACACGCCCCTCAGATGTAGCAGGGCACGCCTCTCAGATGTAGCAGGGCACGCCTCTCAGATGTAGCAGGACACGCCTCTCAGATGTAGCAGGACACGCCTCTCAGATGTAGCAGGACACGCCTCTCAGATGTAGCAGGACACGCCTCTCAGATGTAGCAGTGCACACCTCTCAGATGTAGCAGGGCACGCCTCTCAGATGTAGCAGGACACTCCTCTCAGATGTAACAGGACACGCCTCTCAGATGTAGCAGGACACGCCTCTCAGATGTAACAGGACACGCCTCTCAGATGTATTTGGACACGCCTCTCAGATGTAGCAGGACACTCCTCTCAGATGTAGCAGGACACACCTCAGATGTAGCAGGACACGCCCCTCAGATGTAGCAGGACACGCCTCTCAGATGTAGCAGGACACTCCTCTCAGATGTAGCAGGACACGCCTCTCAGATGTAGCAGGACACGCCCCTCAGATGTAGCAGGACACGCCTCTCAGATGTAGCAGGACACGCCTCTCAGATGCAGCAGGACACGCCTCTCAGATGTAGCAGGACACGCCCCTCAGATGTAGCAGGACACGCCCACTTTACCAACGCGCTCATAGGTGCTGCTTTCACCATCTCCCTGAGATGCTTTTTCAAAAGTGGGCAATTATGGTATAGCCGGCAATAGCACTGCGTTCCCTGGGCAGCATTTTTCCTCCGATACACTTGTTCTGTTATTGCCATCTCTTTCATTAAAGTATTTTTATGTTTTTTTTAAACTTGTAAAAAAATTATAAATTACGCCCAAATGGGAATTTTTATAATAGCGATAAGCGACAATAACAAATCATTGCTGTCGCTAGACAAGGGCCCCGACTGATATATATTTCCGCAGTCTCCATACTGGGGTATATATTTACTAAATGAGAGTTTTTAGAAGTGGAGATGTTGCCCATAGCAACCAATCAGATTCTACTTATCATTTAACAAGCACCTTCTAGAAGATAATAGCTAGAATCTTATTGGTTGCTATGGGCAACATCTCCAGTTCTAATAACTCTCATTTAGTAAATATATACCCCAGTATGGAGACTGCGGAAATATATATCACCCCTATGACTCTGGTGACAGGTGCCCGGGTAGAGGATGGCGCCGGCTGCATAATGACTTGGATTGCGGGGCACCGCGTTTATTTTACCTGATGGGGATTAGGAGTCATTAGCAGCAACACGTCACCCAATCAGAGTATTTAAGGAGCCATTCTCTGCAATGCTGGAAATGACTCCACGTCCCTCGTGTGTATGTGTCTGTCCTCGCCACCTCATCCACACACGTAACGCATCAGCGGAGGGCTAACTGCCAGGATTACTGGTTAACCCCTCATCTGCTGAACACAGAATCCTGCTTTGTTAACCATGTCAGTGCCAGCATTTTGCTGGTGCAGATTTGTTAATAAAATTATACTGAATAAGGGTTAAATTGCTATTACTGACATAATCTGAACCAAAAAATAAAAAATTTCAGGGACATATTTTGGAAAATATTGTTCTTTACAGTAAAAAGAAAAACTCTACGGTGATGCCACCACACCTGGCAAGTGGCTTAGTGTACTTAACGCCACAGCACTGGGCTGAATTCCCTAGAAGTAAGCAGTTCCTAGGTGCTGGTGGAACAAGCGGTTCCAGCTGCCGCTATAGGAGGCTGTGAGTGGCAGTTACCTGCCTATGGTGCAGGGCGAGGGTCAGTAACAGGAGGTTACTGATGGTGGCAGAGTATCCATATACCCCAGGACTGGAAAAGTAAGTGTAGTCATGATCACTCAAGTAGTGGAGCCATCCTGCCCAGGGGCATTACTAGGGATTTGCGAATGGTGCCGTTGCCCAGGGTGCAGAGCCTTGGGGGTGGCACTGTTGCTGCCATACGCCACTTGCATTTGGCTTGCTCTCTACAGCCTGTAGTGCGGCAGCAGCAGAGGCAGGACTGGCAACAGTAATCATGGGGCCCTGTACATCCATGGATTTGCCCCCTCCCCCATCCCTGGGTCCCTGGCAGACCAGTTGCCTAAGAGCCGGCCTTACCTATATGTGGCTTCTCTGGGGAACCGCTGAAGAAATTGCTCCTCCCTGGGCAGATAAATGCCTACTCCCCCGAACATTGCAGGAGACTCCCGATTTTTCAGGTAACCCCCCGCACCCCCGGAAGAGTAGGCAGATCTCCCGCATCCCGCCCACTTCCTAGTAAAGTGGGCAGGATGGGGAGATTTTACCTGGAATTTTTGGGTCCGGGAGTAAGGGGCGGGGCTAAAATGACGCGTATCTATGTGTATGTAACTGTATATATGTGTGATGTGTAACGGTATGTATCTATGTATGTAACTGTATATATGTGTGATGTGTAACGGTATGTATCTATGTATGTAACTGTATATATGTGTGATGTGTAATGGTATGTATCTATGTGTATGTAACTGTATATATGTGTGATGTGTAACGGTATGTATCTATGTATGTAACTGTATATATGTGTGATGTGTAACTGTATGTATCTATGTTTATGTAACTGTATATATGTGTGATGTGTAACGGTATGTATCTATGTATGTAACTGTATGTATGAGTGATGTGTAACGGTATGTATCTATGTATGTAACTGTATGTATGTGTGATGTGTAACTGTATGTATCTATGTGTATGTAACTGTATGTATGTGTGATGTGTAACTGTATGTATCTATGTGTATGTAACTGTATGTATCTATGTGTATGTAACTGTATGTGTGATGTGTAACTGTATGTATCTATGTGTATGTAACTGTATATATGTGTGATATGTAACGGTATGTATCTATGTATGTAACTGTATGTATGAGTGATGTGTAACCGTATGTATCTATGTGTATGTAACTGTATGTGTGATGTGTAACTGTATGTATCTATGTGTATGTAACTGTATACATGTGTGATATGTAACGGTATGTATCTATGTATGTAACTGTATGTATGAGTGATGTGTAACCGTATGTATCTATGTATGTAACTGTATGTATGAGTGATGTGTAACGGTATGTATCTATGTATGTAACTGTATGTATGAGTGATGTGTAACGGTATGTATCTATGTATGTAACTGTATGTATGAGTGATGTGTAACGGTATGTATCTATGTGTATGTAACTGTATGTATGTGTGATGTGTAACTGTATGTATCTATGTGTATGTAACTGTATGTATGTGTGATGTGTAACTGTATGTATCTATGTGTATGTAACTGTATGTATCTATGTGTATGTAACTGTATGTGTGATGTATAACTGTATGTATCTATGTGTATGTAACTGTATATATGTGTGATATGTAACGGAATGTATCTATGTATGTAACTGTATGTATGAGTGATGTGTAACGGTATGTATCTATGTGTATGTAACTGTATGTATCTATGTGTATGTAACTGTATGTATCTATGTGTATGTAACTGTATGTGTGATGTGTAACTGTATGTATCTATGTGTATGTAACTGTATATATGTGTGATGTGTAACGGTATGTATGTGTATGTAACTGTATATATGTGTGATGTGTAACGGTATGTATGTGTATGTAACTGTATATATGTGTGATGTGTAACAGTATGTATCTATGTGTATGTAACTGTATATATGTGTGATGTGTAACTGTATGTATCTATGTGTATGTAACTGTATGTATGTGTGAGGTGTAACTGTATGTATATATGTGTATGTAACTGTATATATGTGTGATGTGTAACGGTATGTATCTATGTATGTAACTGTATGTATGAGTGATGTGTAACGGTATGTATCTATGTGTATGTAACTGTATGTATGTGTGATGTGTAATGGTATGTATCAATGTATGTAACTGTATGTATGAGTGATGTGTAACGGTATGTATCTATGTGTATGTAACTGTATATATGTGTGATGTGTAACGGTATGTATCTATGTGTATGTAACTGTATGTATATATGTGTATGTAACTGTATATATGTGTGATGTGTAACGGTATGTATCTATGTGTATGTAACTGTATATATGTGTGATGTGTAACGGTATGTATCTATGTGTATGTAACTGTATATATGTGTGATGTGTAACGGTATGTATCTATGTGTATGTAACTGTATATATGTGTGATGTGTAACTGTATGTATCTATGTGTATGTAACTGTATATATGTGTGATGTGTAACGGTATGTATCTATGTGAATGTAACTGTATATATGAGTGATGTGTAACGGTATGTATCTATGTGTATGTAACTGTATATATGAGTGATGTGTAACGGTATGTATCTATGTGTATGTAACTGTATATAAATATGTGTGATGGGTAACTGTATGTATCTATGTGTATGTAACTGTATGTATGTGTGATGTGTATCTGTATGTATCTATGTGTATGTAACTGTATGTATGTGTGATGTGTAACTGTATGTATCTATGTGTATGTAACTGTATATATGTGTGATGTGTAACGGTATGTATCTATGTGTATGTAACTGTATATATGTGTGATGTGTAATGGTATGTATCTATGTGTATGTAACTGTATGTATGAGTGATGTGTAACGGTATGTATCTATGTGTATGTAACTGTATGTATGAGTGATGTGTAACTGTATGTATCTATGTGTATGTAACTATATATATGTGTGATGTGTAACTGTATGTATCTATGTGTATGTAACTGTATGTATGAGTGATGTGTAACGGTATGTATCTATGTATGTAACTGTATGTATGAGTGATGTGTAACGGTATGTATCTATGTGTATGTAACTGTATGTATGTGTGATGTGTAACTGTATGTATCTATGTGTATGTAACTGTATGTATCTATGTGTATGTAACTGTATGTGTGATGTGTAACTGTATGTATCTATGTGTATGTAACTGTATATATGTGTGATGTGTAACGGTATGTATCTATGTTTATGTAACTGTATATATGTGTGATGTGTAACGGTATGTATCTATGTGTATGTAACTGTATATATGTGTGATGTGTAACTGTATGTATCTATGTGTATGTAACTGTATGTATGTGTGAGGTGTAACTGTATGTATCTATGTGTATGTAACTGTATATATGTGTGATGTGTAACGGTATGTATCTATGTATGTAACTGTATGTATGAGTGATGTGTAACGGTATGTATCTATGTGTATGTAACTGTATGTATGTGTGATGTGTAACGGTATGTATCAATGTATGTAACTGTATGTATGAGTGATGTGTAACGGTATGTATCTATGTGTATGTAACTGTATATATGTGTGATGTGTAACGGTATGTATCTATGTGTATGTAACTGTATATATGTGTGATGTGTAATGGTATGTATCTATGTGTATGTAACTGTATGTATATATGTGTATGTAACTGTATATATGTGTGATGTGTAACGGTATGTATCTATGTGTATGTAACTGTATATATGTGTGATGTGTAACGGTATGTATCTATGTGTATGTAACTGTATATATGTGTGATGTGTAACGGTATGTATCTATGTGTATGTAACTGTATATATGTGTGATGTGTAACTGTATGTATCTATGTGTATGTAACTGTATATATGAGTGATGTGTAACGGTATGTATCTATGTGTATGTAACTGTATATAAATATGTGTGATGGGTAACTGTATGTATCTATGTGTATGTAACTGTATGTATGTGTGATGTGTAACTGTATGTATCTATGTGTATGTAACTGTATGTATGTGTGATGTGTAACGGTATGTATCTATGTGTATGTAACTGTATATATGTGTGATGTGTAACGGTATGTATCTATGTGTATGTAACTGTATATATGTGTGATGTGTAATGGTATGTATCTATGTGTATGTAACTGTATGTATGAGTGATGTGTAACGGTATGTATCTATGTGTATGTAACTGTATGTATGAGTGATGTGTAACTGTATGTATCTATGTGAATGTAACTGTATATATGAGTGATGTGTAACGGTATGTATCTATGTGAATGTAACTGTATATATGAGTGATGTGTAACTGTATGTATCTATGTGTATGTAACTGTATATATGTGTGATGTGTAACGGTATGTATCTATGTTTATGTAACTGTATATATGTGTGATGTGTAACGGTATGTATCTATGTATGTAACTGTATGTATGAGTGATGTGTAACGGTATGTATCTATGTATGTAACTGTATGTATGAGTGATGTGTAACGGTATGTATCTATGTGTATGTAACTGTATGTATGTGTGATGTGTAACTGTATGTATCTATGTGTATGTAACTGTATGTACCTATGTGTATGTAACTGTGTATGTGATGTGTAAATGTATGTATCTATGTGTATGTAACTGTATATATGTGTGATGTGTAACGGTATGTATCTATGTGTATGTAACTGTATATATGTGTGATGTGTAACGGTATGTATGTGTATGTAACTGTATATATGTGTGATGTGTAACGGTATGTATCTATGTGTATGTAACTGTATATATGTGTGATGTGTAACTGTATGTATCTATGTGTATGTAACTGTATGTATGTGTGAGGTGTAACTGTATGTATCTATGTGTATGTAACTGTATATATGTGTGATGTGTAACGGTATGTATCTATGTATGTAACTGTATGTATGAGTGATGTGTAACGGTATGTATCCATGTGTATGTAACTGTATGTATGTGTGATGTGTAACGGTATGTATCTATGTGTATGTAACTGTATGTATGAGTGATGTGTAACTGTATGTATCTATGTGTATGTAACTGTATATATGTGTGATGTGTAACGGTATGTATCTATGTGTATGTAACTGTATATATGTGTGATGTGTAACGGTATGTATCTATGTGTATGTAACTGTATATATGTGTGATATGTAATGGTATGTATCTATGTGTATGTAACTGTATATATGTGTGATGTGTAATGGTATGTATCTATGTGTATGTAACTGTATGTATATATGTGTATGTAACTGTATATATGTGTGATGTGTAACGGTATGTATCTATGTGTATGTAACTGTATATATGTGTGATGTGTAACGGTATGTATCTATGTGTATGTAACTGTATATATGTGTGATGTGTAACGGTATGTATCTATGTGTATGTAACTGTATATATGTGTGATGTGTAACTGTATGTATCTATGTGTATGTAACTGTATATATGAGTGATGTGTAACGGTATGTATCTATGTGTATGTAACTGTATATAAATATGTGTGATGGGTAACTGTATGTATCTATGTGTATGTAACTGTATGTATGTGTGATGTGTAACTGTATGTATCTATGTGTATGTAACTGTATGTATGTGTGATGTGTAACGGTATGTATCTATGTGTATGTAACTGTATATATGTGTGATGTGTAACGGTATGTATCTATGTGTATGTAACTGTATATATGTGTGATGTGTAATGGTATGTATCTATGTGTATGTAACTGTATGTATGAGTGATGTGTAACGGTATGTATCTATGTGTATGTAACTGTATGTATGAGTGATGTGTAACTGTATGTATCTATGTGAATGTAACTGTATATATGAGTGATGTGTAACGGTATGTATCTATGTGTATGTAACTGTATATATGAGTGATGTGTAACGGTATGTATCTATGTGTATGTAACTGTATATAAATATGTGTGATGGGTAACTGTATGTATCTATGTGTATGTAACTGTATGTATGAGTGATGTGTAACGGTATGTATCTATGTATGTAACTGTATGTATGAGTGATGTGTAACGGTATGTATCTATGTGTATGTAACTGTATGTATGTGTGATGTGTAACTGTATGTATCTATGTGTATGTAACTGTATGTATCTATGTGTATGTAACTGTATGTGTGATTTGTAACTGTATGTATCTATGTGTATGTAACTGTATATATGTGTGATATGTAACGGTATGTATCTATGTATGTAACTGTATGTATGAGTGATGTGTAACCGTATGTATCTATGTATGTAACTGTATGTATGAGTGATGTGTAACGGTATGTATCTATGTGTATGTAACTGTATATATGAGTGATATGTAACGGTATGTATCTATGTGTATGTAACTGTATGTATGAGTGATGTGTAACGGTATGTATCTATGTGTATGTAACTGTATGTATGAGTGATGTGTAACGGTATGTATCTATGTGTATGTAACTGTATGTATGTGTGATGTGTAACTGTATGTATCTATGTGTATGTAACTGTATATATGTGTGATGTGTAACTGTATGTATCTATGTGTATGTAACTGTATATATGTGTGATGTGTAACGGTATGTATCTATGTATGTAACTGTATGTATGAGTGATGTGTAACGGTATGTATCTATGTATGTAACTGTATGTATGTGTGATGTGTAACTGTATGTATATGTGTATGTAACTGTATGTATGTGTGATGTGTAACTGTATGTATCTATGTGTATGTAACTGTATGTATCTATGTGTATGTAACTGTGTATGTGATGTGTAACTGTATGTATCTATGTGTATGTAACTGTATATATGTGTGATGTGTAACGGTATGTATCTATGTGTATGTAACTGTATATATGTGTGATGTGTAACGGTATGTATGTGTATGTAACTGTATATATGTGTGATGTGTAACGGTATGTATCTATGTGTATGTAACTGTATATATGTGTGATGTGTAACTGTATGTATCTATGTGTATGTAACTGTATGTATGTGTGAGGTGTAACTGTATGTATCTATGTGTATGTAACTGTATATATGTGTGATGTGTAACGGTATGTATCTATGTATGTAACTGTATGTATGAGTGATGTGTAACGGTATGTATCTATGTGTATGTAACTGTATGTATGTGTGATGTGTAACGGTATGTATCAATGTATGTAACTGTATGTATGAGTGATGTGTAACGGTATGTATCTATGTGTATGTAACTGTATATATGTGTGATGTGTAACGGTATGTATCTATGTGTATGTAACTGTATATATGTGTGATGTGTAATGGTATGTATCTATGTGTATGTAACTGTATGTATATATGTGTATGTAACTGTATATATGTGTGATGTGTAACGGTATGTATCTATGTGTATGTAACTGTATATATGTGTGATGTGTAACGGTATGTATCTATGTGTATGTAACTGTATATATGTGTGATGTGTAACGGTATGTATCTATGTGTATGTAACTGTATATATGTGTGATGTGTAACTGTATGTATCTATGTGTATGTAACTGTATATATGAGTGATGTGTAACGGTATGTATCTATGTGTATGTAACTGTATATAAATATGTGTGATGGGTAACTGTATGTATCTATGTGTATGTAACTGTATGTATGTGTGATGTGTAACTGTATGTATCTATGTGTATGTAACTGTATGTATGTGTGATGTGTAACGGTATGTATCTATGTGTATGTAACTGTATATATGTGTGATGTGTAACGGTATGTACCTATGTGTATGTAACTGTATATATGTGTGATGTGTAATGGTATGTATCTATGTGTATGTAACTGTATGTATGAGTGATGTGTAACGGTATGTATCTATGTGTATGTAACTGTATGTATGAGTGATGTGTAACTGTATGTATCTATGTGAATGTAACTGTATATATGAGTGATGTGTAACGGTATGTATCTATGTGTATGTAACTGTATATATGAGTGATGTGTAACGGTATGTATCTATGTGTATGTAACTGTATATAAATATGTGTGATGGGTAACTGTATGTATCTATGTGTATGTAACTGTATGTATGTGTGATGTGTAACTGTATGTATCTATGTGTATGTAACTGTATGTATGTGTGATGTGTAACTGTATGTATCTATGTGTATGTAACTGTATGTATGTGTGATGTGTAACTGTATGTATCTATGTGTATGTAACTGTATATATGTGTGATGTGTAACGGTATGTATCTATGTGTATGTAACTGTATATATGTGTGATGTGTAATGGTATGTATCTATGTGTATGTAACTGTATGTATGAGTGATGTGTAACGGTATGTATCTATGTGTATGTAACTGTATGTATGTGTGATGTGTAACTGTATGTATCTATGTGTATGTAACTGTATATATGTGTGATGTGTAACTGTATGTATCTATGTTTATGTAACTGTATATATGTGTGATGTGTAACTGTATGTATCTATGTGTATGAACTGTATGTATGTGTGAGGTGTAACTGTATGTATCTATGTGTATGTAACTGTATATATGTGTGATGTGTAACGTTATGTATCTATGTATGTAACTGTATGTATGAGTGATGTGTAACGGTATGTATCTATGTGTATGTAACTGTATGTATGTGTGATGTGTAACGGTATGTATCAATGTATGTAACTGTATGTATGAGTGATGTGTAACGGTATGTATCTATGTGTATGTAACTGTATATATGTGTGATGTGTAACGGTATGTATCTATGTGTATGTAACTGTATATAAATATGTGTGATGGGTAACTGTATGTATCTATGTGTATGTAACTGTATGTATGTGTGATGTGTATCTGTATGTATCTATGTGTATGTAACTGTATGTATGTGTGATGTGTAACTGTATGTATCTATGTGTATGTAACTGTATATATGTGTGATGTGTAACGGTATGTATCTATGTGTATGTAACTGTATATATGTGTGATGTGTAATGGTATGTATCTATGTGTATGTAACTGTATGTATGAGTGATGTGTAACGGTATGTATCTATGTGTATGTAACTGTATGTATGAGTGATGTGTAACTGTATGTATCTATGTGTATGTAACTATATATATGTGTGATGTGTAACTGTATGTATCTATGTTTATGTAACTGTATATATGTGTGATGTGTAACGGTATGTATCTATGTATGTAACTGTATGTATGAGTGATGTGTAACGGTATGTACCTATGTATGTAACTGTATGTATGAGTGATGTGTAACGGTATGTATCTATGTGTATGTAACTGTATGTATGTGTGATGTGTAACTGTATGTATCTATGTGTATGTAACTGTATGTATCTATGTGTATGTAACTGTATGTGTGATGTGTAACTGTATGTATCTATGTGTATGTAACTGTATATATGTGTGATGTGTAACGGTATGTATCTATGTTTATGTAACTGTATATATGTGTGATGTGTAACGGTATGTATCTATGTGTATGTAACTGTATATATGTGTGATGTGTAACTGTATGTATCTATGTGTATGTAACTGTATGTATGTGTGAGGTGTAACTGTATGTATCTATGTGTATGTAACTGTATATATGTGTGATGTGTAACGGTATGTATCTATGTATGTAACTGTATGTATGAGTGATGTGTAACGGTATGTATCTATGTGTATGTAACTGTATGTATGTGTGATGTGTAACGGTATGTATCAATGTATGTAACTGTATGTATGAGTGATGTGTAACGGTATGTATCTATGTGTATGTAACTGTATATATGTGTGATGTGTAACGGTATGTATCTATGTGTATGTAACTGTATATATGTGTGATGTGTAATGGTATGTATCTATGTGTATGTAACTGTATGTATATATGTGTATGTAACTGTATATATGTGTGATGTGTAACGGTATGTATCTATGTGTATGTAACTGTATATATGTGTGATGTGTAACTGTATGTATCTATGTGTATGTAACTGTATATATGAGTGATGTGTAACGGTATGTATCTATGTGTATGTAACTGTATATAAATATGTGTGATGGGTAACTGTATGTATCTATGTGTATGTAACTGTATGTATGTGTGATGTGTAACTGTATGTATCTATGTGTATGTAACTGTATGTATGTGTGATGTGTAACGGTATGTATCTATGTGTATGTAACTGTATATATGTGTGATGTGTAACGGTATGTATCTATGTGTATGTAACTGTATATATGTGTGATGTGTAATGGTATGTATCTATGTGTATGTAACTGTATGTATGAGTGATGTGTAACGGTATGTATCTATGTGTATGTAACTGTATGTATGAGTGATGTGTAACTGTATGTATCTATGTGAATGTAACTGTATATATGAGTGATGTGTAACGGTATGTATCTATGTGTATGTAACTGTATATATGAGTGATGTGTAACTGTATGTATCTATGTGTATGTAACTGTATATATGTGTGATGTGTAACGGTATGTATCTATGTTTATGTAACTGTATATATGTGTGATGTGTAACGGTATGTATCTATGTATGTAACTGTATGTATGAGTGATGTGTAACGGTATGTATCTATGTATGTAACTGTATGTATGAGTGATGTGTAACGGTATGTATCTATGTGTATGTAACTGTATGTATGTGTGATGTGTAACTGTATGTATCTATGTGTATGTAACTGTATGTACCTATGTGTATGTAACTGTGTATGTGATGTGTAACTGTATGTATCTATGTGTATGTAACTGTATATATGTGTGATGTGTAACGGTATGTATCTATGTGTATGTAACTGTATATATGTGTGATGTGTAACGGTATGTATGTGTATGTAACTGTATATATGTGTGATGTGTAACGGTATGTATCTATGTGTATGTAACTGTATATATGTGTGATGTGTAACTGTATGTATCTATGTGTATGTAACTGTATGTATGTGTGAGGTGTAACTGTATGTATCTATGTGTATGTAACTGTATATATGTGTGATGTGTAACGGTATGTATCTATGTATGTAACTGTATGTATGAGTGATGTGTAACGGTATGTATCTATGTGTATGTAACTGTATGTATGTGTGATGTGTAACGGTATGTATCTATGTGTATGTAACTGTATGTATGAGTGATGTGTAACTGTATGTATCTATGTGTATGTAACTGTATATATGTGTGATGTGTAACGGTATGTATCTATGTGTATGTAACTGTATATATGTGTGATGTGTAACGGTATGTATCTATGTGTATGTAACTGTATATATGTGTGATATGTAATGGTATGTATCTATGTGTATGTAACTGTATATATGTGTGATGTGTAATGGTATGTATCTATGTGTATGTAACTGTATGTATGTATGTGTATGTAACTGTATATATGTGTGATGTGTAACGGTATGTATCTATGTGTATGTAACTGTATATATGTGTGATGTGTAACGGTATGTATCTATGTGTATGTAACTGTATATATGTGTGATGTGTAACGGTATGTATCTATGTGTATGTAACTGTATATATGTGTGATGTGTAACTGTATGTATCTATGTGTATGTAACTGTATATATGAGTGATGTGTAACGGTATGTATCTATGTGTATGTAACTGTATATAAATATGTGTGATGGGTAACTGTATGTATCTATGTGTATGTAACTGTATGTATGTGTGATGTGTAACTGTATGTATCTATGTGTATGTAACTGTATGTATGTGTGATGTGTAACGGTATGTATCTATGTGTATGTAACTGTATATATGTGTGATGTGTAACGGTATGTATCTATGTGTATGTAACTGTATATATGTGTGATGTGTAATGGTATGTATCTATGTGTATGTAACTGTATGTATGAGTGATGTGTAACGGTATGTATCTATGTGTATGTAACTGTATGTATGAGTGATGTGTAACTGTATGTATCTATGTGAATGTAACTGTATATATGAGTGATGTGTAACGGTATGTATCTATGTGTATGTAACTGTATATATGAGTGATGTGTAACGGTATGTATCTATGTGTATGTAACTGTATATAAATATGTGTGATGGGTAACTGTATGTATCTATGTGTATGTAACTGTATGTATGAGTGATGTGTAACGGTATGTATCTATGTATGTAACTGTATGTATGAGTGATGTGTAACGGTATGTATCTATGTGTATGTAACTGTATGTATGTGTGATGTGTAACTGTATGTATCTATGTGTATGTAACTGTATGTATCTATGTGTATGTAACTGTATGTGTGATTTGTAACTGTATGTATCTATGTGTATGTAACTGTATATATGTGTGATATGTAACGGTATGTATCTATGTATGTAACTGTATGTATGAGTGATGTGTAACCGTATGTATCTATGTATGTAACTGTATGTATGAGTGATGTGTAACGGTATGTATCTATGTGTATGTAACTGTATATATGAGTGATATGTAACGGTATGTATCTATGTGTATGTAACTGTATGTATGAGTGATGTGTAACGGTATGTATCTATGTGTATGTAACTGTATGTATGAGTGATGTGTAACGGTATGTATCTATGTGTATGTAACTGTATGTATGTGTGATGTGTAACTGTATGTATCTATGTGTATGTAACTGTATATATGTGTGATGTGTAACTGTATGTATCTATGTGTATGTAACTGTATATATGTGTGATGTGTAACGGTATGTATCTATGTATGTAACTGTATGTATGAGTGATGTGTAACGGTATGTATCTATGTATGTAACTGTATGTATGTGTGATGTGTAACTGTATGTATATGTGTATGTAACTGTATGTATGTGTGATGTGTAACTGTATGTATCTATGTGTATGTAACTGTATGTATCTATGTGTATGTAACTGTGTATGTGATGTGTAACTGTATGTATCTATGTGTATGTAACTATATATATGTGTGATGTGTAACGGTATGTATCTATGTGTATGTAACTGTATATATGTGTGATGTGTAACGGTATGTATGTGTATGTAACTGTATATATGTGTGATGTGTAACGGTATGTATCTATGTGTATGTAACTGTATATATGTGTGATGTGTAACTGTATGTATCTATGTGTATGTAACTGTATGTATGTGTGAGGTGTAACTGTATGTATCTATGTGTATGTAACTGTATATATGTGTGATGTGTAACGGTATGTATCTATGTATGTAACTGTATGTATGAGTGATGTGTAACGGTATGTATCTATGTGTATGTAACTGTATGTATGTGTGATGTGTAACGGTATGTATCAATGTATGTAACTGTATGTATGAGTGATGTGTAACGGTATGTATCTATGTGTATGTAACTGTATATATGTGTGATGTGTAACGGTATGTATCTATGTGTATGTAACTGTATATATGTGTGATGTGTAATGGTATGTATCTATGTGTATGTAACTGTATGTATATATGTGTATGTAACTGTATATATGTGTGATGTGTAACGGTATGTATCTATGTGTATGTAACTGTATATATGTGTGATGTGTAACGGTATGTATCTATGTGTATGTAACTGTATATATGTGTGATGTGTAACGGTATGTATCTATGTGTATGTAACTGTATATATGTGTGATGTGTAACTGTATGTATCTATGTGTATGTAACTGTATATATGAGTGATGTGTAACGGTATGTATCTATGTGTATGTAACTGTATATAAATATGTGTGATGGGTAACTGTATGTATCTATGTGTATGTAACTGTATGTATGTGTGATGTGTAACTGTATGTATCTATGTGTATGTAACTGTATGTATGTGTGATGTGTAACGGTATGTATCTATGTGTATGTAACTGTATATATGTGTGATGTGTAACGGTATGTACCTATGTGTATGTAACTGTATATATGTGTGATGTGTAATGGTATGTATCTATGTGTATGTAACTGTATGTATGAGTGATGTGTAACGGTATGTATCTATGTGTATGTAACTGTATGTATGAGTGATGTGTAACTGTATGTATCTATGTGAATGTAACTGTATATATGAGTGATGTGTAACGGTATGTATCTATGTGTATGTAACTGTATGTATGTGTGATGTGTAACTGTATGTATCTATGTGTATGTAACTGTATGTATGTGTGATGTGTAACTGTATGTATCTATGTGTATGTAACTGTATGTATGTGTGATGTGTAACTGTATGTATCTATGTGTATGTAACTGTATATATGTGTGATGTGTAACGGTATGTATCTATGTGTATGTAACTGTATATATGTGTGATGTGTAATGGTATGTATCTATGTGTATGTAACTGTATGTATGAGTGATGTGTAACGGTATGTATCTATGTGTATGTAACTGTATGTATGTGTGATGTGTAACTGTATGTATCTATGTGTATGTAACTGTATATATGTGTGATGTGTAACTGTATGTATCTATGTTTATGTAACTGTATATATGTGTGATGTGTAACTGTATGTATCTATGTGTATGAACTGTATGTATGTGTGAGGTGTAACTGTATGTATCTATGTGAATGTAACTGTATATATGTGTGATGTGTAACGTTATGTATCTATGTATGTAACTGTATGTATGAGTGATGTGTAACGGTATGTATCTATGTGTATGTAACTGTATGTATGTGTGATGTGTAACGGTATGTATCTATGTGTATGTAACTGTATGTATGAGTGATGTGTAACGGTATGTATCTATGTGTATGTAACTGTATATATGTGTGATGTGTAACGGTATGTATCTATGTGTATGTAACTGTATATATGTGTGATGTGTAATGGTATGTATCTATGTGTATGTAACTGTATGTATATATGTGTATGTAACTATATATATGTGTGATGTGTAACGGTATGTATCTATGTGTATGTAACTGTATATATGTGTGATGTGTAACGGTATGTATCTATGTGTATGTAACTGTATATATGTGTGATGTGTAACTGTATGTATCTATGTGTATGTAACTGTATATATGTGTGATGTGTAACGGTATGTATCTATGTGAATGTAACTGTATATATGAGTGATGTGTAACGGTATGTATCTATGTGTATGTAACTGTATATATGAGTGATGTGTAACGGTATGTATCTATGTGTATGTAACTGTATATAAATATGTGTGATGGGTAACTGTATGTATCTATCTGTATGTAACTGTATGTATGTGTGATGTGTAACTGTATGTATCTATGTGTATGTAACTGTATGTATGTGTGATGTGTAACGGTATGTATCTATGTGTATGTAACTGTATATATGTGTGATGTGTAACGGTATGTATCTATGTGTATGTAACTGTATATATGTGTGATGTGTAATGGTATGTATCTATGTGTATGTAACTGTATGTATGAGTGATGTGTAACGGTATGTATCTATGTGAATGTAACTGTATATATGAGTGATGTGTAACGGTATGTATCTATGTGTATGTAACTGTATATATGAGTGATGTGTAACGGTATGTATCTATGTGTATGTAACTGTATATTAATATGTGTGATGGGTAACTGTATGTATCTATGTGTATGTAACTGTATGTATGTGTGATGTGTAACTGTATGTATCTATGTGTATGTAACTGTATGTATGTGTGATGTGTAACTGTATGTATCTATGTGTATGTAACTGTATGTATGTGTGATGTGTAACTGTATGTATCTATGTGTATGTAACTGTATATATGTGTGATGTGTAACGGTATGTATCTATGTGTATGTAACTGTATATATGTGTGATGTGTAATGGTATGTATCTATGTGTTTGTAACTGTATGTATGAGTGATGTGTAACGGTATGTATCTATGTGTATGTAACTGTATGTATGTGTGATGTGTAACTGTATGTATCTATGTGTATGTAACTGTATATATGTGTGATGTGTAACTGTATGTATCTATGTTTATGTAACTGTATATATGTGTGATGTGTAACGGTATGTATCTATGTATGTAACTGTATGTATGAGTGATGTGTAACGGTATGTATCTATGTGTATGTAACTGTATGTGTGTGTGATGTGTAACGGTATGTATCTATGTGTATGTAACTGTATATATGAGTGATGTGTAACGGTATGTATCTATGTATGTAACTGTATGTATGAGTGATGTGTAACGGTATGTATCTATGTGTATGTAACTGTATGTATGTGTGATGTGTAACTGTATGTATCTATGTGTATGTAACTGTATGTATGTGTGATGTGTAACTGTATGTATCTATGTGTATGTAACTGTATGTATCTATGTGTATGTAACTGTATGTGTGATGTGTAACTGTATGTATCTATGTGTATGTAACTGTATATTTGTGTGATATGTAACGGTATGTATCTATGTATGTAACTGTATGTATGAGTGATGTGTAACCGTATGTATCTATGTATGTAACTGTATGTATGAGTGATGTGTAACGGTATGTATCTATGTGTATGTAACTGTATATATGAGTGATATGTAACGGTATGTATCTATGTGTATGTAACTGTATGTATGAGTGATGTGTAACGGTATGTATCTATGTGTATGTAACTGTATATATGTGTGATGTGTAATGGTATGTATCTATGTGTATGTAACTGTATATATGTGTGATGTGTAACGGTATGTATCTATGTGAATGTAACTGTATATATGAGTGATGTGTAACGGTATGTATCTATGTGTATGTAACTGTATATATGAGTGATGTGTAACGGTATGTATCTATGTGTATGTAACTGTATATTAATATGTGTGATGGGTAACTGAATGTATCTATGTGTATGTAACTGTATGTATGTGTGATGTGTAACTGTATGTATCTATGTGTATGTAACTGTATGTATGTGTGATGTGTAACTGTATGTATCTATGTGTATGTAACTGTATGTATGTGTGATGTGTAACTGTATGTATCTATGTGTATGTAACTGTATATATGTGTGATGTGTAACGGTATGTATCTATGTGTATGTAACTGTATATATGTGTGATGTGTAATGGTATGTATCTATGTGTATGTAACTGTATGTATGAGTGATGTGTAACGGTATGTATCTATGTGTATGTAACTGTATGTATGTGTGATGTGTAACTGTATGTATCTATGTGTATGTAACTGTATATATGTGTGATGTGTAACTGTATGTATCTATGTTTATGTAACTGTATATATGTGTGATGTGTAACGGTATGTATCTATGTATGTAACTGTATGTATGAGTGATGTGTAACGGTATGTATCTATGTGTATGTAACTGTATGTGTGTGTGATGTGTAACGGTATGTATCTATGTGTATGTAACTGTATATATGAGTGATGTGTAACGGTATGTATCTATGTATGTAACTGTATGTATGAGTGATGTGTAACGGTATGTATCTATGTGTATGTAACTGTATGTATGTGTGATGTGTAACTGTATGTATCTATGTGTATGTAACTGTATGTATGTGTGATGTGTAACTGTATGTTTCTATGTGTATGTAACTGTATGTATCTATGTGTATGTAACTGTATGTGTGATGTGTAACTGTATGTATCTATGTGTATGTAACTGTATATTTGTGTGATATGTAACGGTATGTATCTATGTATGTAACTGTATGTATGAGTGATGTGTAACCGTATGTATCTATGTATGTAACTGTATGTATGAGTGATGTGTAACGGTATGTATCTATGTGTATGTAACTGTATGTATGTGTGATGTGTAACTGTATGTATCTATGTGTATGTAACTGTATGTATGAGTGATGTGTAACGGTATGTATCTATGTATGTAACTGTATGTATGAGTGATGTGTAACGGTATGTATCTATGTGTATGTAACTGTATGTATGTGTGATGTGTAACGGTATGTAGCTATGTGTATGTAACTGTATATATGTGTGATGTGTAACGGTATGTATCTATGTGTATGTAACTGTATGTATGAGTGATGTGTAACGGCATGTATCTATGTGTATGTAACTGTATGTATGAGTGATGTGTAACGGTATGTATCTATGTGTATGTACCTGTATATATGTGTGATGTGTAACGGTATGTAGCTATGTGTATGTAACTGTTTATATGTGTGATGTGTAACGGTATGTATCTATGTGTATGTAACTGTATGTATGAGTGATGTGTAACGGTATGTATCTATGTGTATGTAACTGTATATATGTGTGATGTGTAACGGTATGTATCTATGTGTATGTAACTGTATGTATGAGTGATGTGTAACGGTATGTATTTATGTATGTAACTGTATATATGTGTGATGTGTAACGGTATGTATCTATGTGTATGTAACTGTATGTATGTGTGATGTGTAACGGTATGTATCTATGTGTATGTAACTGTATTTATGTGTGATGTGTAACAGTATGCAGGGCCGGCCCGAGACAATTTTCTTAGGTAAGCAAAAAATAATGTAAGCGCCTCAAGGGGTACCAATGTACGGGCCGAATGCATGCACCCAGAAAACAAATAAAGGAGCGTGGTCTAGTGGAAAACAATACATCCCCACCTCACATAATAATACACCCAACACCTCTCAAATAATATTAATAACCCCCATCCCACATGATACATCCCCACCCACATAATACACAGAATACCCCTCAAACAACATTAATAAACCACTACCCAACATAACACACCCCCACCCCACATAATACATAGCACACCCCTGAAACAACAATATACTACACCACAAAATAAAAGTCCCCACTCCTCAGATCACATTAATATACCCCCACCCCACATAATACATGTCACAACTCTCAAATAATATTAATAACCCCCATCCCACATGATACAGCACACCCCTCAAACAACATTATTAAACCACCACCACACATAATACACCCCACGCATCGACAGTGGCAGTGCACACATACCTTTTTACCTTTTTATAGAGGCACTGCACTGAGACAGGCTGCAGGACACGGCACCCTGCCCATCCACGATTAGCAGCAGCAGCAGCCAGCAGGTCGTCCCCTGAAGACAGGGCCTTATTCAGAGCCGGACGCTATTTGCGCTCGCATGTTCAGAAAAAGGGGCCGGCTATTTAAATTGAGCGCTCGCTATTTGCGGTCTGTTGACGCCTCTATGTCTGAGCGAGCGAATGAAACATGCGCTCGCTATTTTGTAAAGTCGCCCCCTGGCCGCTCGCATCATACGTCATCTCCGCTATTTATTAGGTTAATCGAGTACATCGAAAAGGCGTCTGAACTGCTCGCAGTGCTTGTGGTAGGTTTATCCTACCGCAATCATGCGAGCAGTTCAGGCTAAGAGACAACCAAGTGACGTGGCCGATGACGCTGCTTTGTTAATTATGCATACCCTTAAAACCGTTTTGACCGTTAGGCACGCCTGCGTTCGGATCTCCACTCCCCGTTTTCAAGCACCTTCCCCTGTTACCACCCACAAACGCCTCATCCTGTCATTCAAATTAGCAGGCACTCGCTATTTGGCAAGCGCTCGATTTCCGATCGCACTGACTGGTTGGCGCATGCGCATTACGACCCATATGCATGCGCAGATGTGCGAACATCGCTCGGAGCGAACGAGCGGCTCTGAATCAGGCTCACAGCACGCTGGACAGCCCTGGATGCAGGTACAGTTTGCCGCGGTGGTGTGGTGGCGCTTCTGTGATGTCACACGCCGCAACCTCACACAGCGCAGAGGAGGAGTTCTGAACGGTGCAGAGAGGGCTTGTGAAGCCTTCTACTGCACCTTCATTAATTACTGTTCTATGCACACATAGGATCCAGAGACACTGGCGGCAGAGCTGGAGAGTTCTCTCTACTCCAGTGTCTGTGGCCGCGCCGCGTTCCTGGCGGCTATTCACAGCGCCCTCTGCCGGGCGGCGCTCTACGCACCTGCGTAGTCGTGTAATGGGCGGGCCGGCCCTGACGGTATGTATCTGTGTATGTAACTGTATGTATGTGTGATGTGTAACGGTATCTTCCCTCCCCCCCCCAGCGGCGACGACAAGCCTCCGTTTCGGGTAATGGAGGCTGTCGCCGCCCTCAAACGGCAGCAGAATGTCAATCACTGACACAGTGGCTTATCTATAATGGGTGCAGTGTGTGCGGGCCCCGCACTGCATACCCATATTAGTTTAAACTTACCTGTCCTTGGTCCCACATTGGGTGTCAGCCCTGCTCAGCACACCGGAAAATGGCTGCGAACATTTATTTACTATTTACTAACCTAACCCCCCCCCCTAACCCTCCCTTAGGGGTGCCTAACCCTAACCTCCCCCAAGTGCCTAACCCTATCCCCCCCTGTAAGTGCCTAACCCTAACCTCCCCTGTAAGTGCCTAAACCTAACCCCCTCCCCACCGGGAGCCCCTAACCTATTGATTCCTAATAGTCGCTATTTAGCGCTACAAGTCACATAAGAAAGAATTGCTTTCCAGTCCAATCGTGTGGTTCCAAAGCACAAAAAGTTATTTATGTAATGAAAAAGTAACACAATGAAAGTTTTAACAATTAGAGTAAAAAGCAATCAATAATAGTACAAGCCGATACATACGCATGGTCCCAGTATACAGTCATCAATCCAGAAGCCTGTGATCATCAAAGAGGATGTCTGAACACTGGGGTCGGGTCACAGCTTATATACCTTACAGAGTTCTACATTAACAAAGGAACTAGTATACAGGTTTCCATTGGTTCTTCCTTCTGGATGATCTGGTCATTGGTCGGTTCATACGGTGTCATCAGGGGTATGGCTCAGTCCTCCAACGGTCTCTTTGTGTAGTTTCCCGCTGAACAACTGGTTAATACTAGCTACAACACTGCACATAGATACTAACATTCAATGCAATAACTCCCTAACATCCATAACTAGCGGACGCAAGATGTGACTCCATTGCCGATAGGAACAGGAGTCTGCAAATAAACAGGGATTTAGTATGATACCAAACATGACATGTCCACTATGTTCTAAACCTTAGATCTCGTTTAAGTACATATTACATCATAATTATTAGTTAATAATGCCTTTAATAACTCTGGTTAGTAACTATTGTGAATGGGAACCATTTTATACATATGCGTTCGCATATGTGCATCTGTATATTGAAATAGGAAGAGTTCGTATGTATGTATGTGAATACGCATGTGAGCGTCTATGTGTACGCATGTGGATACACATACGAGCGTCTCTGTGTATGCATATAAGTTTATGTGTGTGCGTTATGTGCATCAGTGTATGTGTGTTGTGGAATTGCATTTATGCGCATCAGATTGCGCCGACGCAAAGTAGCGTCGTGGTAACCCATCGTCAGACCATAGACGATTAGATCATCAGATAATAATTGCAAGCAATCATATCCAATTATTTGATTTTGACAAACCTAACCCTCCCCTCGCCGCCCGGCTTACTTTCGATCGGGCTCCCAACGTAGGTAAAATGACAGGCGTCGGGATTTCGACCGTCGGCTTCCTGACTGCATCCCCTCTAGCAGCAAGCAGAACATGGCCCATCACATACCTGTCTCCAGACGTTACATCCCCCTGGTGGAAAAGAAACCGAAAGATTAAATAAGAGGTGTTTTAAACCTCTAGGATGGGGGCCGGCATGTATGTAAATGACTTGTGGAGTTAGCCTATGGCAGTCAGGGGCGGGTTTGCAACAGGAACTCTATATAATGGGCTTGACGTGTGGGCCTAACCCTCTTTATTCCAGATTTCCCGCCCTCCCTCCCCTTTAAATTTGGTATGTTGTGGGTTTGTCTTGGGTGGCGGGAAAGAACGGCAGGTCACCAGTCCGGGTGCAATTATGATTTAAGGGCGCTCCCTTCGTTGACTGGTAGTTGGCTGTACCAACCTAACGGGGGGCAGTATCACCACTTAAACGGGTGGGAAGTCAAGATGGGGGTGAGCGTTACCTTTTTGTTGATGATATGATTTACATGGTTATGTGTATGCACTCTGGGCGATCTACGCCTGCTATGCCTTTTGTTGTTTGTGTGTGGGCATAGCAGATCTGGCTGATTTCTGGCCATCCTTTCTTTGCCACCATACATCCTTAAATAAATAATAAATAATAATAATTTATTTTGCTCCGATAAATCGCCATCAAGTTATCTGCCAAATCCACGTCTCAGTGTCTTTATTTTATCTTAGTATGATAAGTGGTTTGCACACATGACAACACCTCATCCGATAGAAGGTTTAATGGAATAATGCTACAAGAGGATCTGGGGTTATAGAAGTCCCAGGTACTTTAGAGATTAAACTTGGTGCCACAGCTGTCTAATGCTGGGTACACACTGGCAGATATACTGGCCGATCAATTGAACGGGCGATATATCGTGTGCGTCGGCCCGTGTGCACCAGCGATATGTCTGTGAAGTGAGAACACAGACATATCGCGTCGGCTGTGCTGCGCAGCCGATGCCCAATATATCTGCAGATAGATTGGTGCGCTGTGCAGTGTGTACGGGCCGTCAGTTGCTGCAGAAGCCGCCGGAGAGGTGGGCGCGACGCAACTGCCGGACGGCGGGACCCCCGGCAAGCTATATCTTGGCAGTGATGGTAGTTCAGTGTCTATGAACAAGCATCACCTACAGATATATCTTTCAGGTGTGTACCCAGCTTAAGTTCCGGACATGCCCAGAAAACATGGTAAACATCTCCAACCTGACCACAATTTCGCCAGCGCGGATTAGAAATAGATCGCCATATTTTGTGCAACCTATCAGAGGTCAAATATATCCGATGAATAACTACTATGGCATATTCATACTAGATCTGCATGGCATTAACGGGGATAGCCGTCATATCATCCTACAGAAAAGTATTTGTGTACTGTACACCATGCCCTGGTTATAGGAACAATATGTATACCAGCGAGACATTGCCCAACGTGCTTATATAGCTTGTACTAGTGAATGTAACTTAATATTGTATTCAACATTGACATTCCAAGTGTACAGTGTATAATACAAAGGATGTCCTGTATAAAGCTGTAATCTTATGAGTGGGTGGTAAAATAGGGACAGGATATAATGGTTTAGGGGGAATAATATTTGGTTCCTAGGTCTGGAGAAGATTCTCTGCATAACTGGTATATACCTGACACTCCTATATAAAAGCAATCTCTAGCCCTGTAGCGGTGGGCAATAAGCAGCCCCCAACTGTTGTAGAACTACACATCCCAGCATCTCTTTCCGCAGTTTTGCTATTTGGTCATGCTGAAACTGTTGCAAGGCATGCTGATATTTGTAGTTCAACAACAGCTGGAAGGCTTATTGCCCACCCCTGCTAGCGGATATAAAAACTTGCATTTAAGGTACAAGGGAATGTAGACTAAATGCTGCTGGTCTATATCCCGACAAGGGGCTTAAGATAGGTGTCGAAATACCGACGCCTATCTTAATCCCGGAGCCGTAATGTTGAAGAACGCTGGACCAATCGAGGTAAGTCCGGCGTCCTTATCTCTTAGCCGCGGGTGGTGGGGGGGACGTTTAGGCACCCCCGGGGGGGACTTAGGGTTAGACATCACCCCGGGAGTTTTAGGGTTAGAAGGGGGAGACAGGTAGGGTTAAGGGACTTATCTGTTTAGTCTTGATTCTCATTTGTCGGTCTTTCGCGTCTGCATTTCATCCCGGCGGCTATTGAACTGCCGGGATTTCATACCCAACCCAGGTACAAGAATAAGTCTGTCATTGTGATGAGATGTAATGGTAAATCATTGCTGATGTCATATGAGATGGTTCACTATTAAAATTGTGGATTTATTCTCTGAAACATCGTTCTCCCGACACGATAAAGTTTCGTCACTATGGATTTATTCATTGGGTGTCTGTGTCTTGGTATGGAGTAAGGCCGCCTGTAAGATTGTTTTATACGATGTGTACGATTTCGATCGATAGTAACAATAGATCGTACACATCGTATGTTGGTTTGGTGTACATACGAAGGAGATGCGCCTCCCCGCAGTCGTATAATCGGATCGCCTCTCGTACTGGAAAACCGTACGAGGGCGACCTATCTTACCATGATGTGACACACATCCTATCACTTTTGGCAGATGATCCGATGTCTGATTATGAAGTGATTAAAAATCCCGGCATTGTGAAACGTAGCATTGGATCGTATGATCGTATGAAAAATCCTCTGAAAAATCCTACTTATTGAGCACATCGTATCTAAAGTTTCAAGGGTAGATTTCAAGGGAAACCTTATAAGACATGTTGTACGTCTTTTTATCGCACCCTGGTGAGCAGCCAGCCAGCCCTCATGGAAGGTGACAATCTGCTTGGGTGGAGGCACCCCTATGTGACGACTTTTTTAGTCAGCTGCAATCTCGAAAGAAGAGAGTATCACTCAGATAAAGGTGAACCCCGGCTACACATACACAAAATCCCGAAATCTACTGTACACTTACCATTCATATAGATAACTATGGGGACGTGTGATGCGAGGGCTGGTGGGCGGCACACAGGAGATATCGACAATGGAATACATACGATTTACCGCCGGCCGCATGGCTGGCGGTTCTAATCCCGATAGCGGCATCCCGGCAGAGGAGGAAATCCCGATCGTCCAAGGTAAGTATATACTAACCTATTTCTACCCCCTAACCCTCCCTTAGGGGTGCCTAACCCTAACCTCACCCCCAAGTGCCTAACCATAATCCCCCCTCTAAGTGCCTAAACCTAACCCCCCTTCCCCGCCGCCTAAACCTAAGTCCTCCCCGGGGGTGCCTAACCCTCACTCCCCCTAGCCTAAACCTAAACCCCCGGGGGCAGTGCCTAACCCTAAATCCCCCCCATGGGCCCTAAACCTAACCCTCCCCCCCAAGTGCCTAACCATAATCCCCCCTCTGTGCCTAAACCTAACCCTCCCTCCCCCTAGCCTAAACCTAAGTCCCCCAGGGGGATGCTTAACCCTAACCTCCCCCCGGGGGTGCCTAACCCTAACCCCCCTTCCCCTAACCTAAACTAACCTCCCGGGGAGGTGCCTAACCCTAACTCTCCCCCCCCCCGGAACCCTAAACCTAAGCCCCCCCACCCGCGGCTGTACCATCCAATAGTGAATAATGTATATAACACATGTAACTTTGACAAGGAAGATGGGCCCCACTCAGCTCTGGGCCCCATATCAGTCACACCCTTAAACCTGTGTTAGTTACACCCATGCGAACTAAGGGCCCGACTCAGTAAGGAAAGCACGCTAGCAGACGCACGCATCCGTCCGCTGCGAGAATCTGCTAATTAATGCATACGCACGGAGACAGCAGCACATTCTGCAAGCGCCCAGCCCCCATACTAATCTGCCCATCTCACTTTACTCACGGCCTGATCAGCACGTATCGGTAACATCGATATGCACAATAGTGGCTGACGTGACCTGCCGCAGGATTTTGTCCGATACCTGTGTATGCCGCTGCACTGCTACAGCATAACCCGATGGCACTGGCCAGTTCGCGCACATGCGCAGTGTGATGCATACGCATGCGTGCGGTGCAAAAACATCGTCCGAGTGCGTGCGTTCTCTCCTGTGCGTTCCTTGCTGAATCAGGCCCTAAAACACGTGAGGGTGGTATTGCCAAAACGAATGATAATTTAGAACCAAAATATGGGGGTCTGCGCCATCTCTAATTTAATCCTTAATTTATAGGGCAGAAATATGTGATAAATAGGCCCCTATATATGATGGTCTGGATTGCGTAAAATTATCAAATAAAGTTCCCTTACTCTAAATGATAAGGAGTCGCTAAGTAGTCCTGTGACCCAATGTAACATCACACAGCTTATATCCAGGTGACGGAGCTCAGAGGTGACTGCGAATATGCTGATTATCATTACTAGCTGGAAAAATATTTCCTATATGTTTATATAAATAGAACATTAAGGGGCCTATTTATAAATAAATATTTGTGGCATATTTCCCGAAAACACTAGTTTTTGGGACATAACCGCAAATATTTAGTATCCCCAGATGCAATATGGAGGTACCGCAGCAGATTGGGCTTTACTCAGAGGCGACCGTACGGTCTACGACCGCATGGCCGCCTCGATGTTTGTCTAGTGCGCATGCGCACGAGGGAGCCGGCTCCTTCGTGCACATGCGTGAGACCCGCTACGACCGACAGCGCCGGTCGTAGCGGCTCTCTTTCCAAAGGGGGCGAGCTGTCGATGTTGATTGACAGCTTGCCCCGTTTGGAAGGCGGGCCGGGGGGGTGGCAGCCCAAACGGAGGCGTTCCCATGGGAACGCCTGCCATTTGGGGGAGGCCCCACTGACATCACTAGTGATGTCAGTGGAGAGCTTCCGGCTCTGACAGAGCCAGAAGCTCTCCGGGGCTTATGACAAGTGAGACCCTACCCTAGGGCCTCGTCGTAAGCCCCGATGGTCGCGATGGTCAATGACCATCACGACCATCACCCTAGCGGTCGTTAGAGCTGTGGGTGTTAACGACCGAAACAGAGGCGGGCGGTCAGGATGCAAGCGGACGGCCAGTTTCTGAGCGACAGCTTGCATCTTCCAACCGCCACAGTCCCTCCGTCTCTGTCAGTAGCGCAGTCCCCATAGGTTTCTATAACACTTACCATGCTCCGGAATGCAAAGCATTGGTCCCCGCAGATTACACCATCTGAAGGTGACGTACGCCACTGTAACATATGGGCTACACATCGCAACACTAACCATGGAGTTTTCCATAGGAACCCTTCCCCGGCTATGGCGGCTGCACCTGTGTGGTCTGTAGACAGCGCATGCGTGGGATCCGTGGCACAGAAGAGGCCACTGAGGCTGTCACTTCACTCCTGGCACATCGCAGGGACCTGCTCCTTTCGAAGCCCCTGTCCCTGCTCTTTACTACATCCGGGCCCTACATGGGCACCAATATCATGACCAGATCCAACTGTAAATGCGATTTTGAATAAATGGGCCCCTAATGGAGACCCTACTACCTCATACAGACGCTGGTACATTAGTGTCTCTTCTATAAGTACAGATGTGTCCTCATACAGACACTGGTACATTAGTGTCTCCTCTATAAGTACAGATGTGTCCTCATACAGACACTGGTACATTAGTGTCTCTTCTATAAGTACAGATGTGTCCTCATACAGACACTGGTACATTAGTGTCTCCTCTATAAGTACAGATGTGTCCTCATACAGACGCTGGTACATTAGTGTCTCCTCTATAAGTACAGATGTGTCCTCATACAGACACTGGTACATTAGTGTCTCCTCTATAAGTACAGATGTGTCCTCATACAGACACTGGTACATTAGTGTCTCCTCTATAAGTACAGATGTGTCCTCATACAGACACTGGTACATTAGTGTCTCCTCTATAAGTACAGATGTGTCCTCATACGGATACCGGTACATTAGTGTCTCCTCTATAAGTACAGATGTGTCCTCATACAGACGCTGGTACATTAGTGTCTCCTCTATAAGTACAGATGTCTCCTCATACAGACACTGGTACATTAGTGTCTCCTCTATAAGTACAGATGTCTCCTCATACAGACGCTGGTACATTAGTGTCTCCTCTATAAGTACAGATGTGTCCTCATACAGACACCGGTACATTAGTGTCTCCTCTATAAGTACAGATGTGTCCTCATACAGACACCGGTACATTAGTGTCTCCTCTATAAGTACAGATGTCTCCTCATACAGACACTGGTACATTAGTGTCTCCTCTATAAGTACAGATGTCTCCTCATACAGACACTGGTACATTAGTGTCTCCTCTATAAGTACAGATGTCTCCTCATACAGACGCTGGTACATTAGTGTCTCCTCTATAAGTACAGATGTGTCCTCATACAGACACTGGTACATTAGTGTCTCCTCTATAAGTACAGATGTGTCCTCATACAGACACTGGTACATTAGTGTCTCCTCTATAAGTACAGATGTGTCCTCATACAGACGCTGGTACATTAGTGTCTCCTCTATAAGTACAGATGTGTCCTCATACAGACGCTGGTACATTAGTGTCTCCTCTATAAGTACAGATGTGTCCTCATACAGACACTGGTACATTAGTGTCTCCTCTATAAGTACAGATGTGTCCTCATACAGACACTGGTACATTAGTGTCTCCTCTATAAGTACAGATGTGTCCTCATACGGATACCGGTACATTAGTGTCTCCTCTATAAGTACAGATGTGTCCTCATACAGACACCGGTACATTAGTGTCTCCTCTATAAGTACAGATGTCTCCTCATACAGACACTGGTACATTAGTGTCTCCTCTATAAGTACAGATGTCTCCTCATACAGACACTGGTACATTAGTGTCTCCTCTATAAGTACAGATGTCTCCTCATACAGACGCTGGTACATTAGTGTCTCCTCTATAAGTACAGATGTGTCCTCATACAGACACTGGTACATTAGTGTCTCCTCTATAAGTACAGATGTGTCCTCATACAGACACTGGTACATTAGTGTCTCCTCTATAAGTACAGATGTGTCCTCATACAGACGCTGGTACATTAGTGTCTCCTCTATAAGTACAGATGTGTCCTCATACAGACGCTGGTACATTAGTGTCTCCTCTATAAGTACAGATGTCTCCTCATACAGACACTGGTACATTAGTGTCTCCTCTATAAGTACAGATGTGTCCTCATACAGACACTGGTACATTAGTGTCTCCTCTATAAGTACAGATGTGTCCTCATACAGACGCTGGTACATTAGTGTCTCCTCTATAAGTACAGATGTGTCCTCATACAGACACTGGTACATTAGTGTCTCCTCTATAAGTACAGATGTCTCCTCATACAGACACTGGTACATTAGTGTCTCCTCTATAAGTACAGATGTCTCCTCATACAGACGCTGGTACATTAGTGTCTCCTCTATAAGTACAGATGTCTCCTCATACAGACGCTGGTACATTAGTGTCTCCTCTATAAGTACAGATGTGTCCTCATACAGACACTGGTACATTAGTGTCTCCTCTATAAGTACAGATGTGTCCTCATACAGACACTGGTACATTAGTGTCTCCTCTATAAGTACAGATGTGTCCTCATACAGACACTGGTACATTAGTGTCTCCTCTATAAGTACAGATGTGTCCTCATACAGACACTGGTACATTAGTGTCTCCTCTATAAGTACAGATGTCTCCTCATACAGACGCTGGTACATTAGTGTCTCCTCTATAAGTACAGATGTGTCCTCATACAGACACCGGTACATTAGTGTCTCCTCTATAAGTACAGATGTGTCCTCATACAGACACCGGTACATTAGTGTCTCCTCTATAAGTACAGATGTGTCCTCATACAGACACCGGTACATTAGTGTCTCCTCTATAAGTACAGATGTCTCCTCATACAGACACCGGTACATTAGTGTCTCCTCTATAAGTACAGATGTCTCCTCATACAGACACCGGTACATTAGTGTCTCCTCTATAAGTACAGATGTGTCCTCATACAGACACTGGTACATTAGTGTCTCCTCTATAAGTACAGATGTGTCCTCATACAGACACTGGTACATTAGTGTCTCCTCTATAAGTACAGATGTCTCCTCATACAGACGCTGGTACATTAGTGTCTCCTCTATAAGTACAGATGTGTCCTCATACAGACACTGGTACATTAGTGTCTCCTCTATAAGTACAGATGTGTCCTCATACAGACACTGGTACATTAGTGTCTCCTCTATAAGTACAGATGTCTCCTCATACAGACACTGGTACATTAGTGTCTCCTCTATAAGTACAGATGTCTCCTCATACAGACACTGGTACATTAGTGTCTCCTCTATAAGTACAGATGTGTCCTCATACAGACACTGGTACATTAGTGTCTCCTCTATAAGTACAGATGTCTCCTCATACAGACACTGGTACATTAGTGTCTCCTCTATAAGTACAGATGTCTCCTCATACAGACACTGGTACATTAGTGTCTCCTCTATAAGTACAGATGTGTCCCTCATACAGACACCGGTACATTAGTGTCTCCTCTATAAGTACAGATGTGTCCTCATACAGACACTGGTACATTAGTGTCTCCTCTATAAGTACAGATGTCTCCTCATACAGACACTGGTACATTAGTGTCTCCTCTATAAGTACAGATGTCTCCTCATACAGACACTGGTACATTAGTGTCTCCTCTATAAGTACAGATGTCTCCTCATACAGACACTGGTACATTAGTGTCTCCTCTATAAGTACAGATGTGTCCCTCATACAGACACCGGTACATTAATGTCTCTTCTATAAGTACAGATGTGTCCTCATACAGACAACGGTACATTAGTGTCTCCTCTATAAGTACAGATGTGTCCCTCATACAGACACTGGTACATTAGTGTCTCCTCTATAAGTACAGATGTGTCCTCATACAGACGCTGGTACATTAGTGTCTCCTCTATAAGTACAGATGTGTCCTCATACAGACGCTGGTACATTAGTGTCTCCTCTATAAGTACAGATGTGTCCTCATACAGACACTGGTACATTAGTGTCTCCTCTATAAGTACAGATGTGTCCTCATACAGACACTGGTACATTAGTGTCTCCTCTATAAGTACAGAAGTGTCCTCATACAGACGCTGGTACATTAGTGTCTCCTCTATAAGTACAGATGTCTCCTCATACAGACGCTGGTACATTAGTGTCTCCTCTATAAGTACAGATGTCTCCTCATACAGACGCTGGTACATTAGTGTCTCCTCTATAAGTACAGATGTCTCCTCATACAGACGCTGGTACATTAGTGTCTCCTCTATAAGTACAGATGTGTCCTCATACAGACACCGGTACATTAGTGTCTCCTCTATAAGTACAGATGTGTCCTCATACAGACACCGGTACATTAGTGTCTCCTCTATAAGTACAGATGTGTCCTCATACAGTCACTGGTACATTAGTGTCTCCTCTATAAGTACAGATGTCTCCTCATACAGACACTGGTACATTAGTGTCTCCTCTATAAGTACAGATGTGTCCTCATACAGACACTGGTACATTAGTGTCTCCTCTATAAGTACAGATGTGTCCTCATACAGACACTGGTACATTAGTGTCTCCTCTATAAGTACAGATGTGTCCTCATACAGACACTGGTACATTAGTGTCTCCTCTATAAGAACAGATGTGTCCTCATACAGACACTGGTACATTAGTGTCTCCTCTATAAGAACAGATGTGTCCTCATACCGACACTGGTACATTAGTGTCTCTTCTATAAGTACAGATGTGTCCTCATACAGACGCTGGTACATTAGTGTCTCCTCTATAAGTACAGATGTGTCCTCATACAGACGCTGGTACATTAGTGTCTCCTCTATAAGTACAGATGTGTCCTCATACAGACACTGGTACATTAGTGTCTCCTCTATAAGTACAGATGTGTCCTCATACAGACACCGGTACATTAGTGTCTCCTCTATAAGTACAGATGTGTCCTCATACAGACACCGGTACATTAGTGTCTCCTCTATAAGTACAGATGTGTCCTCATACAGACACCGGTACATTAGTGTCTCCTCTATAAGTACAGATGTGTCCTCATACAGACACTGGTACATTAGTGTCTCCTCTATAAGTACAGATGTGTCCTCATACAGACACTGGTACATTAGTGTCTCCTCTATAAGTACAGATGTGTCCTCATACAGACGCCGGTACATTAGTGTCTCCTCTATAAGTACAGATGTGTCCTCATACAGACACTGGTACATTAGTGTCTCCTCTATAAGTACAGATGTGTCCTCATACAGACACTGGTACATTAGTGTCTCCTCTATAAGTACAGATGTGTCCTCATACAGACACTGGTACATTAGTGTCTCCTCTATAAGTACAGATGTCTCCTCATACAGACGCTGGTACATTAGTGTCTCCTCTATAAGTACAGATGTGTCCCTCATACAGACACTGGTACATTAGTGTCTCCTCTATAAGTACAGATGTGTCCTCATACAGACACTGGTACATTAGTGTCTCCTCTATAAGTACAGATGTGTCCTCATACAGACACTGGTACATTAGTGTCTCCTCTATAAGTACAGATGTGTCCTCATACAGACACTGGTACATTAGTGTCTCCTCTATAAGTACAGATGTGTCCTCATACAGACGCTGGTACATTAGAGTCTCCTCTATAAGTACAGATGTGTCCTCATACATTGTTGCACAAGTTACGACACACAGCCCCAATCCCGGAGAGCCAGTTCCCGTGCGAGTTGGCCGAGCTGAGCGTCTTTCTCGCTCAAAACGTGAGTTTTATTCGCACAAATAAAACTACTGGAAGCGACAAAACTACATTGCTACATTACACTGATCACTTAGTTGTGCGAATATGACCCAAAACTGAAAGAAAAGGACAGTGCCCTACACCTCTCAGAGCGGCTCAGTCACGCCGTGCGTCTCGCACTATATGGTGTATAGCCACTAGGTGTATAAGGAGACATCTGTAAGACAATAGTAAATATAATACATTGGAATTTAAATGTACATTAATATGAGTGTATTAGTGGTTGTTATGTTTGGCTGCTGTAAGAGAAAACCTTGGTGTTAGTAATAATAATGACCGATCCCTCCTCTCTCCTCTCCCGTGTTGGGTTTGTTTGCTAAAGGAGCGATCTCCTGTTCTGCAGCTGTTGTATCCGGCTCTGATGAAGCCGTCTAATCAGACCTCACCTGGCGTCACTGAGCCCCAGGAGACCACCTGTCTATGTGCTAAAGGGCTCGGCTCACTGACAGTGACTGCACAATGCTCTGAGGACACAGTGACTCAGTCCTAAGACATAAACATGACGAAAAGAGTATTACGGTGCGCAATATGTAACAAAGCGCGTTCAGTCCTGCAAAATAATAAAGACACAGCGCCTGATTCCAAGATCTACACAATGCCGACTGCCGACATTTACGCAGAATGCCGCACTGCACAAGCGCAGCGTTTGTATTGCAATTACGCTCGTACCGATGATTCACTCGCAAAGTGAGTGACAGGTAAGTCAGCGTTTGGGGGAGGTAATGGGGGGTGTCTGACCGTTTGAATGCCGTTTCATGGGCGTGCATAAATTAGCCATTGTGATCCCCTTCGCAGCATGAGAGCTCCGCGTGTCAGGAGAGACGTAGCACTTGCGGCTGGTGAGACATGACTTACATGCTGAGTGACTGCCCGATCTGCGTTGAAGTTACTGATGTTTGCGCTGTTGCACGGCGTCAGATGGACATGACAAGGCAGCAGCGGGTGTTCCTATGCTCGGGTAAGCTTTAGAAGACATTAGCATATTTTCGCTATTGAAGTCCGTGAGAGATCGCCGCATCGATCACATTAGCGTAAATCTTATTAAACATATGCTTTATTCTTCCAGTAATTTGTGGGTTAAAACAACCACAGCAAGACCCTAGAAAGAGGAGAGATTTGCGCCACTAGGAGCCGCAATGCAAATGACAAATGGCAGCAGCTCTACAAGCATCAAGACAGAGCGGCGTTGGTGTTACTGGTTTGAAAGTGAGAGAGCTACTAATTGGAGACATCTCCTAACCTGTTTCTGCTTCTTCTTATACCACTTTCACCTTCTCACTTGCCAGGCGCTGCCTGTGGCCTCCTTCAGTCTTCAGCTGTCTTGCATGCCCTCTGCGGTGTGTGGCTCCAGCATGTCTGCTAAACCAGGATGCAACGCAGTGGGCTGCTTGCTGTCCATGTATGGATGAAAGGGGCAGTAGGCATATTACACACATAACAGTATGTTTATGTAGTAGTAGTTTTTGCTAAAAAAACAAAACAAACACACCCGAACTTTGGGGTTCCGAGTCAAACAGAGGGCCTGATTCAGACCCGGACGCTATTTGCGCTCGCTCGTTCAGAAAAAGGGGCCAGCTATTTCAATTGAGCGCTCGCTCTTTGCAGTCTGTTGACGCCTCTATGTCTGAGCGAGCGAACGAAACATGCGCTCGCTATTTTGTAATGACGCCCCCTGGCCGCTCGCATCATACGTCATCTCCACTATTTATTTGATTAATCGAGTACATCGAAAGGCGTTTGAACTGCTCGCAGTGCTTGTGGTTGGATTTTCCTACCGCAATCATGCGAACAGTTCAGGCTAAGAAACAACCAAGTGACGTGGTCGATGACGCTGCTTTGTTAATTATGCACACCCTTAAAACGCCCGTTTTGACCGTTAGGCACGCCTGCGTTCGGATCTCCACTCCCCGTTTTCAAGCACTTTCCCCTGTTACCACCCACAAACGCCTCATCCTGTCACTCAAATTAGCAGGCACTCGCTATTTTGCGAGTGCTCGATTTCCGACCGCAATGACTGGTTGGCGCATGCGCATTACGACCCATACATATGCGCAGATGTGCGAACATCGCTCGGAGCGAACGAGCGGTCGCTTACGAGCGGCTCTGAATCAGGCCCGGAGTCCAAATCTACTCACCAAGTTTGGAACTCGGATCTAAAAAAATCTGATCTTGCATATTTTGAATTGTGATTTCAGGTGCAGTCTGACGCGGCTGACCGGCGATCGCAGCATCAGTAGACTCTGGGCACTAGTCTGAGTGCAGAGTCTACTGTGCATGTGCAATTTCATCACTGCGCATACGCAAAACGCCAGAAAAAATGACCGTTTTGAGTTTAATAAGTATAATTCATCCCATCTTTATTGGATTGTCGGCAGCACTGCCCGGACGCTGTACTAAGGGAATAATGCCAGCTATGGCTGTAATACACTGATACTTAGTAACAGTACCCTCAGGATTATGTCACACATGTGGAACATAAGAGAACATTCTCAGCCCCTGCACCTTATTCCCAGGGACCTGTCAGTGCCTATAAATAGATGGTAAAAGGCAGCAATTTGCATTATGATGAAACACTGCGGTCTGTAATAATAGCTGTAAATTCCTCTTTTCTCTCCTCTGTAAATCTGCATGATAATGGAGCTCAGCGGGAGACGGGGAGCGTATGGGGGGGGGGGGTGAGTAATCCCTTCGGCTGTGGTTATGGTGCACAGAGAGCTGAGAGTTACCTGACTCACTAATGTCATGTTACACATAGTCACAACCAGCAGCAGCGTGATCCTGGCTCCTTACAGGAATACAATGCACAGAGGACCTGATTCAGATTTGGGAATAGGGTAACATATAGCAGGTGACTGTGTACCTGTACATACCATACTGCAATGCAAGGGGGCAAATATATACATTATTTTTGTTGCATGCAGGGTAAATACTGGCTGCTTTTGACTGTAGCCCACAAAAGCTGTACAGCTTTATTAATACACTGCAATTTAGATGTCAGTTTGGACACCCCCCTCCCAAATCTGATTTCGCTGTTCATCTGCCCCCCCTGCAGTGCAGCCTGGTGTTACCGAGCTGCACAGTTACTGACACTGGGCTCTATTTACTACAATCCGCATTTGTAATGCAGATTGTAGTGTGATATTACCGACTGAACTTGCATTGCGAATTCAGGCAATATCACAGGGATTTACTACAAATCCCTTACAGGGACAGAGCTTGTGATAAAGCTCTGTCCCTGCGAATCCCCTTCGGAGCCTTATCACGTTATTTTCGCAAAAAATACCGTGATTAAGTGCCCGCGCATGCGCCGACCGTCCGCCGCTACCCCCCCGGCGCTAAGCCCCGTCCCCCACGATTGCGGACCCCCCTCCCTTACTTACACTTACCTGCATGCTCCAGGCCTCCGGTGATGGTCTCCATTCCTCCGGTCAGGTGTTCTACCATACTGCACTGGGACCCGATCACCTGACGACCGGGCAGCAGGGCACTATGGGAGACCAGCTGACCGGAGGGGAGTCATCACCGGAGGCCCGATCACCGGTCCCTGGAGTCAGGTAATTTTTTTTTTTACTATTTTTTTTTTTTTTTACAGTAATCAGCTTGCGGTCTGTTTAGACCACACAGCTGATTACTGGGGCCGACTCCCGGCTCTGCTCTCCCCGTTAGGGCAGGGCAGGAGGCCGGTAACCGGGGGAGACCCTGGATAACGCCACCTCCAGGTGGAGTTATTATCACAGGGCTTTCCCGATATTTTTTTCACATTTATTTTAAGTAACTTTGATCGGATCACATTTCCCATTACAGTTATGGGAAGTGCGATCTGCTTTACTAAAAATAAGTGATACTTAGGGGTTGGAGTAGAATTTTACGAATTCTACTCCAATTGCCCAGTAATAACTACAGGTGAAACTAAAATAATGTGAAAAGGGTGTGAAAACACCCTTTTTCACATTATTTTAGTAAAAATAATGTTGATAAATAGAGCCCTATATCTCACTCTTTTCCCAAATCTAAATCTACCCCCTAGTGTAATGCTGTCCCATCAGCCGCTGTAACTGGTGTACATGTATGTACCCTGCACACGTGTGTATAATTGTTGCTACGTCATGTCTGGCTATCTTAATCATCCCAAATATTCCCTAGAGAACGCTTTGATGGGGATGGTCAGATCTGTGGTGAGATTATATCTGTATATACAGCTGTGTCAGTGTCACTAGTCAGCAATGATAACGATAAGGTGATAGTGGCTGTCACTACGGTGGTCATATTAGGACATTTTATCACCCGTGGCAGAGAGTGACAGAGATAATAGACATCACATGTCCTTCCTATGCTGTCTTTATAGAGGCTCTCAGTCACCTGGAGACCACACAGCATTAGCCTGCACGTGTAAGAGTAGGAGGAGGGACATACCCCCTGAGGGCCTTGCTAAGTGGTAAGATGTCCAGGAGTAGTCCAAGCAATACAAATATGGCGTGAGGTACATACATTACTCCAGTTTGATGGGATTGATCCGGACACCAGTGGCGTGACTAGGGTGGGGCCGGCGGGGCATGTGCCCTGGGCGCCGTGGGACCGGCAGCACGAGGGGGGGAGGGAGTGGGCGCCGCCACTGGCCACAGTACCAGCCCCGGCTAGTTACCCAGTGTAGTGCTGACCGCAGTGAGAGTGTGGTCAGCACTGCACATTTACACAGGACCGGCGCTAGGCTTCCCTCCGCCCAGCGCTGGTCCTGTGCTCCACAGCCGAGTCCCCCTTCCCTCCCCCTGAGAGCTTACCCAATAGCGCCAGGCGAAGGGTGGGAGACGGGCTCAGGCTGTGCAGTTTCACACACACATCGACGCCAGCGAAGCAGCGATGTGTGTTAATCGGTAGCCAATGAGAGTCAGACAGACTCTCATTGGCTGCTGCTGTACACACACCGTGCGGCGACGATGTGCGTGTTAACCAGCAGCCATTGGCTGCAGTGCCCACTGCAAGAGCCGGGCTGGAGCTCACTCATGAGCTCCACCTTCTGGCTACTGCAGTGGGTAATGGGAGAGACGTTATGATGTCTCTCCCATAATGCAAAGCGCGCCAGCCCGGGAGGACCGATGCACGGATGACAGCGGGAGCCGGAGCGGGGATTCAGGTAAGTTTTTTTGTTATTTCTTTTTACTGGGGGCTCTACTGGGGGGGGGGCTACTACTGGGGAGGACCTACTATTGGAGGCACTGCATCGGGAGGGGAGACCTCTACTTGGGAGTACTACTGGGGGGGCTTACTACTGGGGGCACTGCACTGTGGGGACACTGGATAGGGGGGATCACTACTGGAGGCCTGAACAAGGGGAACCACTACTGGGTCACTAAATAGGGAGGACCACTACAGGGGGCACTGCATAGTAGTAGTCCCCTCTATGCATTGCCCCAGTAGTAATCCCCCTATGCTGCATTGCCCCCAGTAGTAATCCCCCCAGTAGAAGTCCCCCCTATACAGTGCTCCCAGTAGTAGTCCCCATATACAGTGCCCCCAGTAGTAGTCCCCCCTATGCAGTGCCCCAGTAGTAGTCCCCCCTATGCAGTGCCCCAGTAGTAGTCTCCCCTATACAGTGCCCCAGTAGTAGTCCCCCCTATGCAGTGCCCCAGTAGTAGTCCCCCCTATGCAGTGCCCCAGTAGTAGTCCCCCCTATGCAGTGCCCCAGTAGTAGTCTCCCCTATGCAGTGCCCCAGTAGTAGTCTCCCCTATGCAGTGCCCCAGTAGTAGTCTCCCCTATACAGTGCCCCAGTAGTAGTCCCCCCTATGCAGTGCCCCAGTAGTAGTCCCCCCTATGCAGTGCCCCAGTAGTAGTCCCCCCTATGCAGTGCCCCAGTAGTAGTCCCCCCTATGCAGTGCCCCAGTAGTAGTCCCCCCTATGCAGTGCCCCAGTAGTAGTCCCCCCTATACAGTGCCCCAGTAGTAGTCTCCCCTATACAGTGCCCCAGTAGTAGTCCCCCCTATACAGTGCCCCAGTAGTAGTCTCCCATAAATAGTGCCCCCAGTAGAACCCCTCCCAATAAAGTGCACCCAGTAGCGCCCGCCCCCCGCCCCCCCCCTCCCGTGGCAGGCTTACACACACACAGAAAAAGACAGCTTACCTGATTCCCGCTCCTGACGACGACCGCCGCTGTCCACTCCTCTGGGCCCGCTCTCGCTCTGCACTATGGGATGGGAGAGATGTCATGACGTCTCTCCCATCACACGCTGCGGGGGGAGCCGGAAGACGGAGCTCATGAGTGAGCTCCAGCCAGCTCCCTCCGTGGACGCAGCAGCCACTGAGCGTCTGTGTGACTCTCATTGGCTGCTATAACAAACACACAGCTGCCGCTGGCGGCTGTGTGTTTGTAACTGTGTAGGGCAGAGCGCTATCACTGCTGTTTGCCCTACACTTGTGGGGCCCGGGGGACTAGTGGAGAGGGCGGTGCAAGGCACCGGGTGTACTGCCGCTAGTCCCGGCCTGATTCTACGTACACAATGCTCTGCTCCTGGACTTCCTTCTTAATGTATGAGACAGGTGGTGACACACCTGTCTCATCTATTACCTAGATCATCACAGGTGTCTGCAAATATAAATTAGGTGGGAAGCCCAGGAGCAGAGCATTGCGTACCTAATGGGACGGGTCATGCTGGAGGTTAAAGCTGCATACACATGTAAAGACTTTCTGTCCAACCATCCAACTAGCTGATTGGTTGGAATGAGAATCTGGTAAGGGATGAAAGTAAATGACAATCAGCAATTTGCTCCCAAATGCTGGAAAATGGACAAAAACTGTTGTTTGAACAAATTGTTTAGATCAAACATTTAACAAACTTGTCTGACATCGTTTTCATCTGTTTTCTGGCATTTAGAAGCAAATTGCTGATAATCAGTTACTCCCATATGTTACCAGGTTCTCATTCCAACCAACCACCTAGTTGGCTGGTTGGACAGAAAGTCTTTACGTGTGTACCCAGCTTTAGTGATACCTGACTCCCTCACTGAACCAGGATGGTGGAGACCTAGGGGTGTATTGACTAAAGGTTTATTTTGATTTTGATATACTTTCATTGATTTGAAATCGATCAAAATCGACGTTTAGTAAATATTCCCCCTAGCAACCGCGAATGCGCGCTACAAGTTGGATGTAGTGTTTTGTATTCTGGTGCCCGCACTCTTCAGATGATGTCTGTCACTAACCCTGCCATGTCTCTAGTGCCGGCCTACACAGGTGGTGACAGGGGGCAGTAATACTCATCGGAACCACTGGGGGGGTCTTCTTGAGTTGCAGTGACGCTTCCCCAAAGAGGGTACACAGATAGTTGTTTTTTTTATACATATACTCAGATGGATTTCACGTGCCCCACATATAATATATATAATGTTTGTGTAGTCCTCCACTCCAGTGTTACATACACTTAGGGCTATTTCACACTAAACGGTTTTATCCGGATGTCCAAAAAATTGTTAGTTTTTTTTGCCGTACAGTATGTTAAGTCAAGCTTGTAAATACATGGATGCTTTCAGCCGCCACGAACTCGGCACGGTCGCCGTATTACAGCCGTGAATAAACACTGACAAGGAAGACTGCTGCCCACGGTTTCAGTGTTAAAGAATGAAAAGAAATTCAAACACACGGCAAGAAATCACACAAGGCACAAAACGGTGGTGTGGGAAAGGGACAGATCTACAAGAAAAATACGGCTTTTTTTTGCCGTCCGGATAAAACCATTTAATCTGAAATAGCCCGTAAAAAAGTTTCAAGGTTTACGATTAACTATAATCAGTAAATGCAATTACAATGTTGTCACAAACAATGGACTTTCTATAACAATTCATTCAGAACCTTTGTCTGAGGCATAATCTAGAACCTTTGTCTGAGGCATAATCTAGAAACTTTGTCTGAGGCATAATCTAGAAACTTTGTCTGAGACATAATCTAGAACCTTTGTCTGAGGCATAATCTAGAACCTTTGTTCAGGCATGATCTAGAACCTTTGTCTGAGGCATAATCTAGAACCTTTGTCTGAGGCATAATATAGAACCTTTGTCTGAGGCATAATATAGAACCTTAATATAGAACCTTTGTCTGAGGCATAATATAGAACCTTCGTATGAGGCATAATCTAGAACCTTTGTCTGAGGCATAATATAGAACCTTCGTCTGAGGCATAATATAGAACCTTAATATAGAACCTTTGTCTGAGGCATAATCTAGAACCTTTGTCTGAGGCATAATATAGAACCTTGGTCTGAGGCATAATCTAGAACCTCTGTCTGAGGCATAATCTAGAACCTTTGTCTGAGGCATAATATAGAACCTTCGTATGAGGCATAATCTAGAACCTTTGTCTGAGGCATAATATAGAACATTCGTCTGAGGCATAATATAGAACCTTAATATAGAACCTTTGTCTGAGGCATAATCTAGAACCTTTGTCTGAGGCATAATATAGAACCTTTGTCTGAGGCATAATATAGAACCTTTGTCTGAGGCATAATATAGAACCTTTGTCTGAGGCATAATATAGAACGGAAACCCGGGGAAACCCGTGGTAGCCGGCTCCGTTGTGCGCATGCGCGAGATCTAGCTAGCGCCGGGCAATCCGTTGTTCCGGGTCTCGCATCAAAGGGGGCGAGCTGTCGATGTTGAGTGACAGCTCGCCCCCTTTGGTGGTCGGGCCGGGGGGTGTTCCCATGACAACGCCTGCCATTTGGGGCCGGCCCCACTGACATCACGACTGATGTCAGTGGAGAGATTCCGGCTCTGTTAGAGCCGAAATCTCTCTGGGGCTTGCGGCAACAAAACCCTACCACAAGGGTCTCGTCGCAAGCCCGATGGTCGCGATGGTCTTGACCATCGCAACCATCATCGTGGCCCCTCGCAATAGCTGTGGGTGGTCACCCACAGCTATGCGAGCGGCCAAGAGGCAAATCCCCCCCCAAAAAAGCCTGGCCCTTATTCAGAGCGAGTGGCTCTGAATCAGGCCCTATGACAGATGTGCAACATAGGGGAGGCTAGACGCATACACACCTCCCTTATGTAAGGATCTGCCGATGGGGGGACGCATAAAAATAGCATCAATAATGCATATGAGCAGGGAAATGTCGTCACAACCAGCGCATGGTAAATATATATCGCTGAGCGCACGCGGACAGCAGAGTAATCGCCACAGGCACCAAAACTCTGCTTTTACATGTCTATAAAATAAAGAAAATCAATTACTGACCCAGAACAGCCAGTAAGATTGCATTTACCATGTGACGGACCCTCTAAAATCGCGGTTAATGCGTCACGCGCCACATGTAAGTTACGTGACACAATTATAATTACAGTAGTGAGATATTTCGCTAACTCCGCCATAGAAAGAAATTGCTGTTTAGAGGCTGCTGCATATTTCTAATCCAAAGCTGTGGTGGCTGATATGAGACGCCTTATACCACAAAGGCAGCATTTACACACCGCTCTGAGCGTCAGTGATAAATGTATCACACTGATGAGATAATCAATATGACAACAATGGCTGCTCTGATGAATACAGACAATGGGGCAGTCTCCCCGCCCGCTGGTATGGGGCTCGGTACAAGGAGTCAGGGTCTGTTTGGATAACCTGTCAGTAACGGCTCTGCGCCTGGAAGGGGAACAGACGCAGAATACAATAACACAGTACGCATGTAGCACTGGCGGTCACGGGATGGGTATAATATGCCTCCTGTCAGAATACCAACAGCGGCTTCTCGATAGTTGGTATCCCGACTGAGATCGGGTAAAAATACTTACCATCTCCCCCCTTACCATCCAATTTTGTAGCCTAACTCCTCCCGTTAGAGCCTACCTTAAGTCTCCCTTCATGCCTAAACCTAGCCCCTCCCATGTGGTGCCTAACCCCCCCTAGGTGTGCCTAAGGGCGCCCCGGACTAACCTCGCTCATGCTGGCGTCCTTCGGTGTTCAAAAGTTGGGATTAAGGTAGGCATCAGTAGCCTTCTCCTTCTTACTCCTACCCACTGTATCTCACAGCAGCCTCCTCCTTCTTACTCCTATTCCCTGCATCTCACAGCAGCCTCCTCCTTCTTACTCCTCCCCCTGTATCTCACAGCAGCCTCCTCCTTCTTAATCCTACCCCCCGTATCTCAGAGCAGCCTCCTCCTTCTTACTCCTACCCCCCGTATCTCACAGGAGCCTCCTCCTTCTGACTACTACCCCCTGTATCTCACAGCAGCCTCCACCTTCATACTCCTACCCCCTGTATCTCACAGCAGCCTCCTCCTTCTTACTCCTAACCCCTGCATCTCACAGCAGCCTCCTCCTTCTTACTCCTACCCCCTGTATCTCACAGCAGCCTCCTCCATCATACTCCTACCACCTACATCTCACAGCAGCCTCCTGCTTCTTACTCCTACCCCCTGAATCTCACAGCAGCCTCCTCCTTCTTACTCCTACCCCCTGTATCTCACAGCAGCCTCCTCCTTCTTACTCCTACCCCCTGTATCTCACAGCAACCTCCTCCTTCTTACTCCTACCCCCTGCATCTCACAGCAGCCTCCTCCGTCTTATTTCGACCCCGTGTATCTCACAGCAGCTTCCTGCTTCCTACTCCGACCCCCTGTATCTCACAGCAGCCTCCTCCTTCCTACTCCTACCCCCTGTATCTCACAGCAGCCTCCTCCTTCTTACTCCTACCCCCTGTATCTCACAGCAGCCTCCGCCTTCTTACTCCTACCCCCTGTATCTCACAGCAGCCTCCTCCTTCTTACTCCTATCTCCTGTATCTCACAGCAGCCTCCTCCTTCTTACTCCTACCCCCTGTATCTCACAGGAGCCTCCTCCTTCTTACTCCTACCCCCTGTATCTCACAGGAGCCTCCTCCTTCTTACTCCTACCCCCTGCATCTCACAGCAGCCTCCTCCTTCTTACTCCTACCCCCTGTATCTCACAGAAGCCTCCTCCTTCTTACTTCTATCCCCTGTATCTCACAGCAGCCTCCTCCTTCTTAACCCTACCTCCTGTATCTCACAGCAGCCTCCTACTTCTTACCCCTACCCCCTGTATCTCACAGCAGCCTCCTGCTTTTTACCCCTACCCCCTGTATCTCACAGCAGCCTCCTCCTTCTTACTCCTACCCCCTGTATATCACAGCAGCCTCCTCCTCCTTACTCCTACACCCTGTATCTCACAGCAGCCTCCTCCTCCTTACTCCTACCCCCTGCATCTCACAGCAACCTCCTCCTTCTTACTCCTACACCCTGTATCTCACAGCAGCCTCCTGCTTCTTACTCCTACCCCCTGTATCTCACAGCAGCCTCCTCCTTCTTACTCCTACCCCTTGTATCTCACAGCAGCCTCCTGCTTCTTACTCCTACCCCCTGTATCTCACAGCAGCCTCCTCCTTCTTACTCCTACCCCCTGTATCTCACAGAAGCCTCCTCCTTCTTACTCCTACCCTCTGTATCTCACACCAGCCTCCTCCTTCTTACTCCTACCCCCTGTATCTCACAGCAGCCTCCTCCTTCTTACTCCTACCCCCTGTATCTCACAGCAGCCTCCTCCTTCTTACTTCGACCCCCTGCATCTCACAGCAGCCTCCTCCTTCTTACTCCTACCCCCTTGTATCTCACAACAGCCTCCTCCTTCTTACTCCTAACCCCTGCATCTCACAGCAGCCTCCTCCTTCTTACTCCTATCCCCTGTATCTCACAGCAGCCTCCTCCTTCTTCCTCCTACCCCCTGTATCTCACAGCAGCCTCCTCCTTCTTACCCCTACCCCCTGTATCTCACAGCAGCCTCCTCCTTCTTCCTCCTATCCCCTGTATCTCACAGCAGCCTCCTCCTTCTTACTCCTACCCCTTGTATCTCATAGCAGCCTCCTCCTTCTTACTCCTACCCCCTGTATCTCACAGCAGCCTCCTCCTTCTTACTCCTACCCCCTGTATCTCACAGCAGCCTCCTCCTTCTTACTCCTTCCCCCTGTATCTCACAACAGCCTCCTCCTTCTTACTCCTAACCCCTGCATCTCACAGCAGCCTCCTCCTTCTTACTCCTATCCCCTGTATCTCACAGCAGCCTCCTCCTTCTTCCTCCTACCCCCTGTATCTCACAGCAGCCTCCTCCTTCTTACCCCTACCCCCTGTATCTCACAGCAGCCTCCTCCTTCTTTCTCCTATCCCCTGTATCTCACAGCAGCCTCCTCCTTCTTACTCCTACCCCTTGTATCTCATAGCAACCTCCTCCTTCTTACTCCTACCCCCTGTATCTCACAGCAGCCTCCTCCTTCTTACTCCTACCCCCTGTATCTCACAGCAGCCTCCTCCTTCTTACTCCTTCCCCCTGTATCTCACAGCAGCCTCCTGCTTCTTACTCCTACCCCCTGTATCTCACAGCAGCCTCCTCCTTCTTACTCCTACACCCTTGTATCTCACAGCAACCTTCTTCTTTTTACTCCTACCGTCTGCATCTCACAGCAGCCTCCTCCTTCTTCCTCCTACCCACTGTATCTCACAGCAGCCTCCTCCTTCTTACTCCTATCTCCTGTATCTCACAGCAGCTTCCTGCTTCCTACTCCGACCCCCTGTATCTCACAGCAGCCTCCTCCTTCCTACTCCTACCCCCTGTATCTCACAGCAGCCTCCTCCTTCTTACTCCTACCCCCTGTATCTCACAGCAGCCTCCGCCTTCTTACTCCTACCCCCTGTATCTCACAGCAGCCTCCTCCTTCTTACTCCTATCTCCTGTATCTCACAGCAGCCTCCTCCTTCTTACTCCTACCCCCTGTATCTCACAGGAGCCTCCTCCTTCTTACTCCTACCCCCTGTATCTCACAGGAGCCTCCTCCTTCTTACTCCTACCCCCTGCATCTCACAGCAGCCTCCTCCTTCTTACTCCTACCCCCTGTATCTCACAGCAGCCTCCTCCTTCTTACTTCTATCCCCTGTATCTCACAGCAGCCTCCTCCTTCTTAACCCTACCTCCTGTATCTCACAGCAGCCTCCTACTTCTTACCCCTACCCCCTGTATCTCACAGCAGCCTCCTGCTTTTTACCCCTACCCCCTGTATCTCACAGCAGCCTCCTCCTTCTTACTCCTACCCCCTGTATATCACAGCAGCCTCCTCCTCCTTACTCCTACACCCTGTATCTCACAGCAGCCTCCTCCTCCTTACTCCTACCCCCTGCATCTCACAGCAACCTCCTCCTTCTTACTCCTACACCCTGTATCTCACAGCAGCCTCCTGCTTCTTACTCCTACCCCCTGTATCTCACAGCAGCCTCCTCCTTCTTACTCCTACCCCTTGTATCTCACAGCAGCCTCCTGCTTCTTACTCCTACCCCCTGTATCTCACAGCAGCCTCCTCCTTCTTACTCCTACCCCCTGTATCTCACAGAAGCCTCCTCCTTCTTACTCCTACCCTCTGTATCTCACACCAGCCTCCTCCTTCTTACTCCTACCCCCTGTATCTCACAGCAGCCTCCTCCTTCTTACTCCTACCCCCTGTATCTCACAGCAGCCTCCTCCTTCTTACTTCGACCCCCTGCATCTCACAGCAGCCTCCTCCTTCTTACTCCTACCCCCTTGTATCTCACAACAGCCTCCTCCTTCTTACTCCTAACCCCTGCATCTCACAGCAGCCTCCTCCTTCTTACTCCTATCCCCTGTATCTCACAGCAGCCTCCTCCTTCTTCCTCCTACCCCCTGTATCTCACAGCAGCCTCCTCCTTCTTACCCCTACCCCCTGTATCTCACAGCAGCCTCCTCCTTCTTCCTCCTATCCCCTGTATCTCACAGCAGCCTCCTCCTTCTTACTCCTACCCCTTGTATCTCATAGCAGCCTCCTCCTTCTTACTCCTACCCCCTGTATCTCACAGCAGCCTCCTCCTTCTTACTCCTACCCCCTGTATCTCACAGCAGCCTCCTCCTTCTTACTCCTTCCCCCTGTATCTCACAACAGCCTCCTCCTTCTTACTCCTAACCCCTGCATCTCACAGCAGCCTCCTCCTTCTTACTCCTATCCCCTGTATCTCACAGCAGCCTCCTCCTTCTTCCTCCTACCCCCTGTATCTCACAGCAGCCTCCTCCTTCTTACCCCTACCCCCTGTATCTCACAGCAGCCTCCTCCTTCTTTCTCCTATCCCCTGTATCTCACAGCAGCCTCCTCCTTCTTACTCCTACCCCTTGTATCTCATAGCAACCTCCTCCTTCTTACTCCTACCCCCTGTATCTCACAGCAGCCTCCTCCTTCTTACTCCTACCCCCTGTATCTCACAGCAGCCTCCTCCTTCTTACTCCTTCCCCCTGTATCTCACAGCAGCCTCCTGCTTCTTACTCCTACCCCCTGTATCTCACAGCAGCCTCCTCCTTCTTACTCCTACACCCTTGTATCTCACAGCAACCTTCTTCTTTTTACTCCTACCGTCTGCATCTCACAGCAGCCTCCTCCTTCTTCCTCCTACCCACTGTATCTCACAGCAGCCTCCTCCTTCTTACCCCTACCCTTTGCATCTCACAGCAGCCTCCTCCTTCTTACTCCTACCCCCTGTATCTCACAGCAGCCTCCTGCTTCTTACTCCTACCCCCTGTATCTCACAGCAGCCTCCTGCTTCTTACTCCTACCCCCTGTATCTCACAGCAGCCTCCTCCTTCTTACTCCTACCCTCTGTATCTCACACCAGCCTCCTCCTTCTTACTCCTACCCCCTGTATCTCACAGCAGCCTCCTCCTTCTTACTCCTACCCCCTGTATCTCACAGCAGCCTCCTCCTTCTTACTTCGACCCCCTGCATCTCACAGCAGCCTCCTCCTTCTTACTCCTACCCCCTTGTATCTCACAACAGCCTCCTCCTTCTTACTCCTAACCCCTGCATCTCACAGCAGCCTCCTCCTTCTTACTCCTATCCCCTGTATCTCACAGCAGCCTCCTCCTTCTTCCTCCTACCCCCTGTATCTCACAGCAGCCTCCTCCTTCTTACCCCTACCCCCTGTATCTCACAGCAGCCTCCTCCTTCTTCCTCCTATCCCCTGTATCTCACAGCAGCCTCCTCCTTCTTACTCCTACCCCTTGTATCTCATAGCAGCCTCCTCCTTCTTACTCCTACCCCCTGTATCTCACAGCAGCCTCCTCCTTCTTACTCCTACCCCCTGTATCTCACAGCAGCCTCCTCCTTCTTACTCCTTCCCCCTGTATCTCACAACAGCCTCCTCCTTCTTACTCCTAACCCCTGCATCTCACAGCAGCCTCCTCCTTCTTACTCCTATCCCCTGTATCTCACAGCAGCCTCCTCCTTCTTCCTCCTACCCCCTGTATCTCACAGCAGCCTCCTCCTTCTTACCCCTACCCCCTGTATCTCACAGCAGCCTCCTCCTTCTTTCTCCTATCCCCTGTATCTCACAGCAGCCTCCTCCTTCTTACTCCTACCCCTTGTATCTCATAGCAACCTCCTCCTTCTTACTCCTACCCCCTGTATCTCACAGCAGCCTCCTCCTTCTTACTCCTACCCCCTGTATCTCACAGCAGCCTCCTCCTTCTTACTCCTTCCCCCTGTATCTCACAGCAGCCTCCTGCTTCTTACTCCTACCCCCTGTATCTCACAGCAGCCTCCTCCTTCTTACTCCTACACCCTTGTATCTCACAGCAACCTTCTTTTTACTCCTACCGTCTGCATCTCACAGCAGCCTCCTCCTTCTTCCTCCTACCCACTGTATCTCACAGCAGCCTCCTCCTTCTTACCCCTACCCTTTGCATCTCACAGCAGCCTCCTCCTTCTTACTCCTACCCCCTGTATCTCACAGCAGCCTCCTGCTTCTTACTCCTACCCCCTGTATCTCACAGCAGCCTCCTGCTTCTTACTCCTACCCCCTGTATCTCACAGCAGCCTCCTCCTTCTTACTCCTACCCTCTGTATCTCACACCAGCCTCCTCCTTCTTACTCCTACCCCCTGTATCTCACAGCAGCCTCCTCCTTCTTACTCCTACCCCCTGTATCTCACAGCAGCCTTCTCCTTCTTACTTCTACCCCCTGTATCTCACAACAGCCTCCTCCTTATTACCCCCTGCATCTCACAGCAGCCTCCTCCTTCTTACTCCTATCTCCTGTATCTCACAGCAGCCTCCTCCTTCTTACTCCTACCCCCTGTATCTCACAGGAGCCTCCTCCTTCTTACTCCTACCCCCTGCATCTCACAGCAGCCTCCTCCTTCTTACTCCTACCCCCTGTATCTCACAGCAGCCTCCTCCTTCTTACTTCTATCCCCTGTATCTCACAGCAGCCTCCTCCTTCTTAACCCTACCTCCTGTATCTCACAGCAGCCTCCTACTTCTTACCCCTACCCCCTGTATCTCACAGCAGCCTCCTGCTTTTTACCCCTACCCCCTGTATCTCACAGCAGCCTCCTCCTTCTTACTCCTACCCCCTGTATATCACAGCAGCCTCCTCCTCCTTACTCCTACACCCTGTATCTCACAGCAGCCTCCTCCTTCTTACTCCTACCCCCTGCATCTCACAGCAACCTCCTCCTTCTTACTCCTACACCCTGTATCTCACAGCAGCCTCCTGCTTCTTACTCCTACCCCCTGTATCTCACAGCAGCCTCCTCCTTCTTACTCCTACCCCTTGTATCTCACAGCAGCCTCCTGCTTCTTACTCCTACCCCCTGTATCTCACAGCAGCCTCCTCCTTCTTACTCCTACCCCCTGTATCTCACAGAAGCCTCCTCCTTCTTACTCCTACCCTCTGTATCTCACACCAGCCTCCTCCTTCTTACTCCTACCCCCTGTATCTCACAGCAGCCTCCTCCTTCTTACTCCTACCCCCTGTATCTCACAGCAGCCTCCTCCTTCTTACTTCGACCCCCTGCATCTCACAGCAGCCTCCTCCTTCTTACTCCTACCCCCTTGTATCTCACAACAGCCTCCTCCTTCTTACTCCTAACCCCTGCATCTCACAGCAGCCTCCTCCTTCTTACTCCTATCCCCTGTATCTCACAGCAGCCTCCTCCTTCTTCCTCCTACCCCCTGTATCTCACAGCAGCCTCCTCCTTCTTACCCCTACCCCCTGTATCTCACAGCAGCCTCCTCCTTCTTCCTCCTATCCCCTGTATCTCACAGCAGCCTCCTCCTTCTTACTCCTACCCCTTGTATCTCATAGCAGCCTCCTCCTTCTTACTCCTACCCCCTGTATCTCACAGCAGCCTCCTCCTTCTTACTCCTACCCCCTGTATCTCACAGCAGCCTCCTCCTTCTTACTCCTTCCCCCTGTATCTCACAGCAGCCTCCTGCTTCTTACTCCTACCCCCTGTATCTCACAGCAGCCTCCTCCTTCTTACTCCTACACCCTTGTATCTCACAGCAACCTTCTTCTTTTTACTCCTACCGTCTGCATCTCACAGCAGCCTCCTCCTTCTTCCTCCTACCCACTGTATCTCACAGCAGCCTCCTCCTTCTTACCCCTACCCTTTGCATCTCACAGCAGCCTCCTCCTTCTTACTCCTACCCCCTGTATCTCACAGCAGCCTCCTGCTTCTTACTCCTACCCCCTGTATCTCACAGCAGCCTCCTGCTTCTTACTCCTACCCCCTGTATCTCACAGCAGCCTCCTCCTTCTTACTCCTACCCTCTGTATCTCACACCAGCCTCCTCCTTCTTACTCCTACCCCCTGTATCTCACAGCAGCCTCCTCCTTCTTACTCCTACCCCCTGTATCTCACAGCAGCCTTCTCCTTCTTACTTCTACCCCCTGTATCTCACAACAGCCTCCTCCTTATTACCCCCTGCATCTCACAGCAGCCTCCTCCTTCTTACTACTACCCCCTGCATCTCACAGCAGCCTCCTCCTTCTTACCCCTACCCCCTGTATCTCACAGCAGCCTCCTCCTTCTTACTCCTACCCCCTGTATCTCACAGCAGCCTCCTCCTTCTTACCCCTACCCCCTGTATCTCACAGCAGCCTCCTCCTTCTTACTCCTACCCCCTGTATCTCACACCAGCCTCCTCCTTCTTACTCCTACCCTCTGTATCTCACAGCAGCCTCCTCCTTCTTACTCCTACCCCCTGTATCTCACAGCAGCCTCCTCCTTCTTACTCCTACACCCTGTATCTCACAGCAGCCTCCTCCTTCCTACTCCTACCCTCTGTATCTCACAGCAGCCTCCTCCTTCTTACTCCTACCCACTGTATCTCACAGCAGCCTCCTCCTTCTTACTCCTACACCCTGTATCTCACAGCAACCTCCTCCCTCTTACTCCTAGCCCCTATATCTCACAGCAGCCAACTCCTTCTTACTCCTACCCCCTGTATCTCACAGCAGCCTCCTGCTTCTTACTCCTACCCCCTGTATCTCACAGCAGCCTCCTCCTTCTTACTCCTACCCTCTGTATCTCACACCAGCCTCCTCCTTCTTACTCCTACCACCTGTGTCTCACAGGAGCCTCCTCCTTCTTACTCCTACCCCCTGTATCTCACAACCTCCTGCTTCTTACTCCTACCCCCTGCATCTCACAACCTCCTGCTTCTTACTCCTACCCCCTGCATCTCACAGCAGCCTCCTCCTTCTTACTCCTACCCCCTGCATCTCACAGCAGCCTCCTCCTTCTTACTCCTACCCCCTGTATCTCACATCAGCCTCCTCCTTCTTACTCCTACCCCCTGCATCTCACAGCAGCCTCCTCCTTCTTACTCCTACCACCTACATCTCACAGCAGCCTCCTGCTTCTTACTCCTAGCCCCTGTATCTCACAGCAGCCTCCTCCTTCTTACTCCTACCCCCTGTATCTCACAGCAGCCTCCTCCTTCTTACTCCTCCCCCTGTATCTCACAGCAGCCTCCTGCTTCTTACTCCTAGCCCCTGTATCTCACAGCAGCCTCCTCCTTCTTACTCCTACCCCCTGCATCTCACAGCAGCCTCCTGCTTCTTACTCCTAGCCCCTGTATCTCACAGCAGCCTCCTCCTTCTTACTCCTACCCCCTGTATCTCACAGCAGCCTCCTCCTTCTTACTCCTCCCCCTGTATCTCACAGCAGCCTCCTGCTTCTTACTCCTAGCCCCTGTATCTCACAGCAGCCTCCTCCTTCTTACTACTACCCCCTGTATCTCACAGCAGCCTCCTCCTTCTTACTCCTACCCCCTGCATCTCACAGCAGCCTCCTCCTTCTTACTCCTACCCCTGTATCTCACAGCAGCCTCCTCCTTCTTACTCCTACCCCCTGTATCTCACAGCAGCCTCCTCCTTCTTACTCCTACCCCCTGTATCTCACAGCAGCCTCTTCCTTCTTACTCCTACCCCCTGTATCTCACAGCAACCTTCTTCTTTTTACTCCTACCCCCAGTTTCTCATAGCAGCCTCCTCCTTCTTACACCTACCCTCTGCATCTCACAGCAGCCTCCTCCTTTTTACCCCTACCCCCTGTATCTCACACCAACCTTCTTCTTTTTACTCCTACCCTCTGCATCTCACAACCTACTAACCCCTGCACTTCACCATAGCATCCTACATTTTACCACAGCCCCCTGCATCACACCACATCCCTCTGCGTCTCACCACAACCCTTTGCTTCTCACTCCTGCCCCCTGTATCTCTCCAGTATCACCACAACCTCCGAAATCCGCCTGCAGGTCCAGCATAGGGATGGACATCGAAATCCGATGGTTACTAATCATCAATGTTTTTGTTACCATTTGATGGTGGCAGTCTGATGTTTGCTGCTTTCGGGGCATGTCGGAGACTGCGACTGCACAGAAAACATGGCTCTGGAATCCCAGTGCCAGCGGACATTCTACGCGACCATAGTGTTACTGGGAAAGCCGATAATTGAAGGATCTGCGACCGATGGTGCATCTTTGTAGGCAGATGTTTGGATTTGCGAAGCCGCCGCTGGGCGTCTCAGTACAAATCTAGGCGTCTGCGACATTTGAATATTTTCACACATCCACTGCGTACACAGACAGACACAGCAGCGGCATTAGCGGCCATCTCTGTATCAGGCCCTGAAAAGTGTCCCCACTCTCATATAGTAACAATATAGTATGCTGGCGCTTTATAAATAATAAATATTAAGAAATATTAAGAAATGAAAATTCAACAAGGGAAAACTGCTATTTATAATCAATTGTCAAATGTATTAATCTACTGTCAAATATCTGTCTTTTCTGGACACTCCAATAATGGTTACAAACAGTATATACAGTAAAAGCCATTCTATTATTTATAACAATCGTTAACACGTTTAAAACTGATGAAAGTATTGTAGAAAGTAAAGAGTTTCCGCCCTCTAGTGGTGAGTACTGGGTATTGCATATACAATACTGAAGATGGACAGGAGGGGGTATATTTACTAAGGTGCGGGCAGGGCAGTTTCTAGGGTCTGAGGCTCCCAGTGCGAGCAGTCAAAATGCGCCCCCCCCTTCCCTCAAGAAGCAGTAATATTGTGGGCGTGGCCTAATCATGGGGGGGGGTGGTACCACAGTAAGGGAGTGTTGTCTTGAAAGACCCCAGAATGTCAGCTGCTGTGACTACTGAGCCCAGGGGTGGCTAACTTGTCAGAGGCAAAGCGCTGAAAAATATATGTAGTTAAAAGAAAGACAGAAGGCGCGCGCTCAAAAATTGGGGTGTGGCCTAGCTGTCACAAACCCACGCCGCACTTGTGTGTGCATGCCTTTGGTGTGACATTTGCAGAAGTATGACCTTGTATCACACCCGTTTTTAGTAAGGTTGGGGGTCGAGCCCAGCACATTGAAGATACAGGCCAGATCCACAAAAAATACACTGAAAAGGCCACTTAGGGATTACACTGCAACAAACCACTTCCACATAAAATATATTGGAAAAGCCAGAACCACAAACTATGGCCCTCATTCAGAGCCGTTCGCTATTTGCGGTCGTTCGTTTAAAAACAAGGGGTGGCTATTCAAATGATCCGTACGCACATTGCAGTCTGTTCACACCTCTAAGTCTGAACGAACGAGCAAAACATACGCTCGTTTATTTGTTAAAAACGCCCCCTGGCCGCACGCATCCTACGTCATGTCCGCTATTTATTAGATTAATCGAGTACATCGACCAGCGTATGAACTGCTCGCTATTCTTGTGGTTGGTGTTTGCTACCACAAATTTGCGAGCAGTTCTGGCTATAAAATAACCCAGTGACGTGGTCAATGACGCTGCTGTTTTAAATATACACACCCATAAAACGCCCGTTTTGACCTTTAAGCACGCCTGCGTTCGGATCTCCACTCCCCATTTTCAAGCACCTTCCCCTGTTACCACCCACATACGCCTCATTCTGTCACTCAAAATAGCAGGCACTCGCTATATAGCGTACAAAGGATTTTCGGCCGCACTGACTGGTTCGCGCATGCGTACTAAAAAGCGTACGCATGCGCAGATGTGCAAACATCGCTCGGAACGAGCGTACTGCCGCTAACGAGCGGCTCTGAATGAGGGCCTATGTTTTAAAACCACAGGTGCCCCCTGTATTTATGCCCCTTATGCAGTGCCCACAGTGGTAGTGTAGTGCACCCAGTAGTAGTGCCCCCCGGAGTGGTGCCCCCTATGCCATGACTCCATTAGTAGTGCCCCCTATAGACTTGTGCCCCCTGTAGTCATGTCCACATTAGTAATGTCCCCAACAGTGATGTCCCCAGTAGTAGTGCCCAGGTGCCCCCAGTGGTAGTGTTTCCCCCAGCAGAAGTGCCCCCAGAGTAATGTCCCCAGTAGTAGTGCCCGGGTGCCCCCAGTAGTAGTGCCTCCCCCAGCAGACATGCCCCCCCCTCCAAGTATTGTCCCTACTCCCTAGTAAAAGCCGCGTGCACACACAAAAAAAACAAAACAGTAATACTTACCATAAGCCTCGCTCCGGCGTCCGCTCCGCTTGGCTGCTCCTCTGCACTATGGGAAAGACGTCATGAGTCATGACGTCTTTCCCATAGTGCACACTGGGGGAGCCGGAAGCCGGAGCTTCCGTCTCCGGCTGCTCTGCTCTGCCCTGCCCTGCCGGGCGCCCGCTGGTAACTGAATCTCAGCAGGCGCCCGGCAGTTCACAGGCTTTCTACAGTAGGGGTCGGAGGAGGCGCCCGGCCCTAGAAACGGTCCTGGGTGCGGGTTTTTAGAAGTGGTTTTGTTGCCCATAGCAACCAATCAGATTCTACTTAACATTTACCTAGCACCTTCTAGAAGGTAATAGCTAGAATCTGAATGGTTGCTATGGGCAACAAAACCACTTCTAAAAACCCGCACCTTAGTAAATATACCCCGAGGAATCCTTTTACAAACTGGTGTGAGTGTAGGGTGCCTGCTCCCTGTGTGGGAGTAGTGAGTGTACAGTGCATGATCCCTGCATGGGAGTAGTGAGTGTAGGGTGCCTGATCCCTGCATGGGAGTAGCGAGTGTACAGTGCCTGATTACTGTGTGGGAGTAGTGAGTGTAGGGTGCCTGATCCCTGCATGGAAGTAGTGAGTGTACAGTGCCTGATCCCTGCATGGGAGTAGTGATTGTAGGGTGCCTTCTCCCTTCATGGAAGTAGTGAGTGTAGGGTGCCTGATCCCTGCATGGAAGTAGTGAGTGTACAGTGCCTGATCCCTGCAAGGGAGTAGTGAGTGTAGGGTGCCTGATCCCTGCATGGAAGTAGTGAGTGTAGGGTGCCTGATCCCTGCATGGGAGTAGTGAGTGTAGGGTGCCTGATCCCTGCATGGGAGTAGTGAGTGTAGGGTGCCTAATCCCTGCATGGGAGTAGTGTGTGTAGGGTGCCTTCTCTCTGCATGGGAGTAGTGAGTGTAGGGTGCCTTCTCTCTGCATGGGAGTAGTGAGTGTATAGTGCCTGATCCCTGCATGGGAGTAGAGAGTGTACGCTGCCTTCTCCCTGCATGGGAGTAGGGTATGTAGGTTGCCTAATCCCTGCATGGGAGTAGTGAGTTACAGTGCCTGATCCATGCATGGGAGTAGAGAGTGTAGGGTGCCTTCTCTCTGCATGGGAGTAGTGAGTGTAGGGTGCCTTCTCTCTGCATGGGAGTAGTGAGTGTACAGTGCCTGATCCCTGCATGGGAGTAGAGAGTGTACGCTGCCTTCTCCCTGCATGGGAGTAGGGTATGTAGGTTGCCTAATCCCTGCATGGGAGTAGTGATTTACAGTGCCTGATCCGTGCATGGGAGTAGAGAGTGTAAGGTGCCTTCTCCCTGCATGGGAGTAGTGAGTGTAGGGTGCCTTCTCCCTGCATGAGAGTAGCGAGTGAAGGGTGTCTACTCCTTGCATGGGAGTAGCGAGTGAAGGGTGCCTTCTCCCTGCATGGGAGTAGCGAGTGAAGGGTGTCTACTCCTTGCATGGGAGTAGCGAGTGAAGGGTGCCTTCTCCCTGCATGAGAGTAGTGAGTGTATGGTGCCTGATCCCTGAATGGAAGTAGTGAGTGTAGGGTGCCTGATCTCTGCATGGGAGTAGTGAGTGTAGGGTGCCTAATCCCTGCGTGGGAGTAGCGAGTGTAGGGTACCTAATCCCTGCATGAGAGTAGCGAGTGTAGGGTGCCTAATCCCTGCATGAGAGTAGCGAGTGTAGGGTACCTAATCCCTGCATGAGAGTAGCGAGTGTAGGGTACCTAATCCCTGCATGAGAGTAGCGACTGTAGGGTGCCTAATCCCTGCGTGGGAGTAGAGAGTGTAGGGTACCTAATCCCTGCATGGGAGTAGCGAGTGTAGGGTGCTGCTACGGATTCCAAGGCTGTTCCGTGTAAACCCCTAGAACCCAGGCTAGCGAGGTCTTCTGCCACTAACCGTCACCCGCTGTTCCCTTAGGACTGGGAGACGTTCACGGTACATAAGTGGCCGCCTGGACTTATTACTTGAAGTAGTAGGGGTTTACACAGGGTTGGTTCTACGCATACACATGGTACGCAGCTGAGTAGGGCGCCACTGTGTCTCTGTGACACAGCTGCACCGCGGGTGTAGCGCTGACCGGACGGAGTTTGACCAGCACTACACAGTGACAAGCACACAGCCGCCGGCGCCGGCAGCTGTGTGTTTGTTTTAATTAGCAGCCAATGAGAGTCTGACAGACTCTCATTGGCTACTGTGCCCACTGCCGGAGCCAGGCTGGAGCTCACTCATGAGCGCCATCTTCCGGCTCCTGCAGTGGGTAATGGGAGAAACGTCATGACGTCTCTCCTGTAATGCAGAGCGGCCCGTCCCGGGAGGACGGACGGAGGAGCGGATGGCGGCTGCGGGAGCAGGAGCCGGAGATTCAGGTAAGTGTTTATTTTTATTTTATTATGTGTGTGTCTAGTGGGGGGGGCACTACAAGGGGGGGCTACTACTGGAAGCACTGCATGGCGGGGGGGAAACTCCCCTGGGGGCACAACAAGGAGGGGACTACTGCAAGGGGGGACTACTACTAGGGGCACAAGGGGGGGACTACTACTAGGGACACAACAAGGGGGGGGGACTACTGGAAGGGGGGACTACTACTATGTGCACTATAGGGGGGACTTCTACTTGGGGCACTACAAGGGGGGACTTCTACTAGGGGCACTACAAGGGGGGGACTACTACTATGGGGCACTACAAGGGGGGGGGACTACTACTAGGGGCACTACAAGGGGGGGGACTGCTACTAGGGGCACAAGGGAGGGACTACTACTAGGGACACAACAAGGGGGGGCTACTGGAAGGGGGGACTACTACTATGTGCACTATAGGGGGGACTTCTACTAGGGGCACTACAAGGGGGCGACTTCTACTAGGGGCACTACAAGGGGGGGACTTCTACTAGGGGCACTACAAGGGGGGGACTACTACTAGGGGCACAACAAGGGGGGGACTACTACTAGGGGCACAACAAGGGGGGGAATACTACTAGGGACACAACAAGGGGGGGACTACTGGAAGGGGGCACTACTACTAGGTGCACTATAGGGGGGGACTTCTACTAGGGGCACTACAAGGGGGGGCTACTATTAGGGGCACAAGGGGGGGACTACTGCAAGGGGGGACTACTACTAGGTGCACTACAGGGGGGGACTACTATTAGGGGCACAAGGGGGGGACTACTGCAAGGGGGGACTACTACTAGGGGCACTACAAGGGGGGGACTACTGCAAGGGGGGACAACTACTAGGTGCACTATAGGGGGGGACTTCTTCTAGGGGTACTACAAGGGGGGAACTTCTACTAGGGGCACTACAAGGGGGGACTTCTACTAGGGGCACTACAAGGGGGGGACTACTACTAGGGGCACAACAAGGGGTGGACTACTACTAGGGGCACTACAAGGGGGGACTACTACTAGGGACACAACAAGGGGGGGACTACTACTAGGTGCACTATAGGGGGGGACTTCTACTAGGGGCACTACAAGGGGGAGACTACTACTAGGGGCAGAAAAAGGGGGGGACTACTGCAAGGCGGGACTACTACTAGGGGCACTACACGGGGGGACTTCTACTAGGGGCACTACAAGAGGGGGGACTACTACTAGGGGCACTACAAAGGGGGGACTACTACTAGGAGCACTACAAGAGGGGACTATTACCAGGGGCACTACAAGGGGGGGACTGCCACTGGGGGCGCTGCATCGGGGGACCAATACTGGGGTTACTGCATGGGGGGGAAACTACAACTGGGGCCACTATTTAAAGGGCACTGCATAAGGGGTACCCCTACTCGGGGCACTGCATAGGGGGGACTACTACTGGGGGCACTATATAAGGGGCTTACTACTAGGGGCACAAGAGGCACTGCACAGGGGGTACCACTACTGGGGACACTGAACAGGGGGGACAACTACTGGGGGCACTGTATAAGGGGCTTACTACTGGGGGCACAAGAGGCACTGCACTGGGGGGACCACTACTGGGGGCAATGCATAAGGGGCAGTACTTGGGGCCTGCATAAGAGGGACCACCACTGGGGGGCATTGAATACTGGGGGTACTGTATAAGGGGCATATGGAATGGAAAGGACTGTTCCCAGAGTGACGAGAAAGGGGTGTGTGTCATGGTTATGACTTTTTCCATGAGACCACAGCCCCTTAATTTGTTTGGGCACGCGCAACAATATGCCTGGGGGCGCTAAGAAATATACTCGCTTATCAAAAAATTTGGGCTAGGGCCGGCCCTGGCTTTACACTGCTTACCTTTGGAACCCAGAGAATCACGGAAGATACTGGAAACTGAGAGAGACAGTAGTTTGGCTAAGAAGCCGATGGTGCGGCTATGAGAGCCGATGGTGTGGCTTTGAACGCTGATGATGCGGCTAAAGCTGGTAGTAAAATTAGAAGAGTTGATGCAGTGGCTTGGAGGCCAGTGATGCGGCTTTGAGCTGATAGTGTGGCTGCAGAGGTGGTGGTGAGATGCGGGTTTTGAAAGTGGCATGGCTTGTGGACCAGCTGGTGGTGAGATGCGGCTTTAAGCCGGTGGTATGGCTGCAGAGAGCCAGTGGTGCGATGCGGCTTTGAGAGCAGATAGTATGGCCTGTGAGCCTGGGGTAAGATGCGGCCTTGAGCCGGCAGTGTGGCTGGAGGACCGGTGGTGAGATGCGGCCTTGAACCTGCGGTGTGGCTAGATAGCCTGTGGTGAGATGGATACCAAAGCAAGGAGAAATACAGGAGTGCTGACCATACAGCTGAGCCGAGAGTTCCACAAGGAACGCTATAGTCGGCGAGGCGGCAAAGGGCCAGCCTGCAGAAATAGGGAAAAAGGAACAACATTGTTAGAAGGAGAAAAGTCGTGACCGCGACTTGTAACAGTACCCCCCCCCCCCTTGACGCAGGGTTGAAGAACCTCCAGAACACGGCTTATCAGGAAAATCCTGGAAGAAAAGTCTTCTCAACCTAGGAGCATGTAAAGCACTCTCAGGGACCTAGGAGCGTTCCTCCGGACCATAGCCCTTCCAATGAACCAGGAACTGCAAATGACCCATGGAAATCTTAGGGGTCAATCCTAGTTGGTGCAAATTGTGAGATGCGAGGTGCGATTTTCACTTTAAAATCTAATTGGATTGCAAAATTAATTGCATAGCGAATTCATTTTGCAATCCAATTAGCAACTCGCACTGATCAGTCAGACTGAGGGCCTGATTCAGAGCCGGACGCTATTTGCGCTCGCTCGTTCAGAAAAAGGGGCCGGCTATTTAAATTGAGCGCTCACTCTTTGCGGTCTGTTGACGCCTCTATGTCTGAGTGAGCGAATGATACATGCGCTCGCTATTTTGTAAAGACGCCCCCTGGCCGCTCGCATCCTACATCATCTCCGCTATTTATTTGATTAATCGAGTACATCGAAAGGCGTATGAACTGCTCACAGTGCTTGTGGTTGGATTTTCCTACCGCAATCATGCGAACAGTTCAGGCTAAAAGACAACCAAGTGACGCGGCTGATGACGCTGCTTTGTTAATTATGCACACCCTTAAAACGCCCGTTTTGACCGTTTGGCACGCCTGCGTTCGGATCACCACTCCCCGTTTTCAAGCACCTTCCCCTGTTACCACCCACAAACGCCTCATCCTGTCACTCAAATTAGCAGGCGCTCGCTATTTTGCGAGCGCTCGATTTTCGACCGCAATGACTGGTTGGCGCATGCGCATTACGACCCATACGCATGCGCAGATGTGCGAACATCGCTCGGAGCGAACGAGCGGCCGCTTACGGGCGGCTCTGAATCAGGCCCTGAATTCACAAGTTTCCACTCGCACCTCCCTGAGGGTGAGAGATGGAAAGGAAAATCTTTATTTTAAGGTTAAAATGTGGGGACACTGTGCTGAACCCCTTGGACAAGACCCCCCCCCAATGACCAATTAGGTAGTTAGAAGTTTCTAATTAGCTTATTTAGTTCAATAACTACATTCCATTTTTGAGGTTAAAAAAAAAGTTCTCAAATTACTCCAAAATCAACTTTTTCGTTAGTTTAGGCACCCCAAATTTATTTACAATAATTTTTTAGTTGAAAAATAATTGTTTTTACCACTTTTTTTTTCATTTTTCAAGGTGCCCTCAAAGTACCCCAAAATCACACTTTTTTCCTACTTTTTTTTGCATTTTTCGTTTAATTCGTTTAAGATTAAGGTAAAAAAGTTTATTTTTTTTAAAATGCAAGAAAATGATAAAAAAAAGCACAAATCAGCCATTTGACACCATTTCAAAACCTACAGTAACTTCCTAATGGTCACAAACAGCCGTCTATACAGTCCTGCTAACGAAATTATCAATTTTGGGGGTCCGGGATGGTCTCCCCACATTTTCAGGAATTTCTCGCAAATTTCATTTGGCACTCAATTCGCACTCCTCCGCTGCGAGTAGTGCGAATAGGCATTTTTAATTGGATTGGAGAACAAACTCGCTACTTGCAATTCGCACCTAATTGGATTGAGCCCTTAGAGTCCAAAATTTTCTCAACAATAAATTCACGTTGACCATGGACCACAATCAAAGCAGGTCTGGATGGAACCTTGGGCTTGAATTTAGCAGAACTGAAGACCGGTTTGAATTAGGAACAGTGGAAGGTGTTGTTGATGCGGAGATACCTAGGTAATTGAAGCTTGAAAGCAACCGGATTGACCTGAGTAATTATGCCAAACGGGAAAATAAACCTAGGACCCAGTTTGTGAGTAGGTTGGCAAAGCTTTTCACAGAGAGTCAAACCAAATCGCCTTTCTTGAATGTACATGACCTCTGATGTCTATCAGCAGATTCCTTGGAATGGAGAAGGCTTTGATGAAACTTGCTCCAAATGCGACGGAGCCGAGAGATAGAAGGTGAAACAGGCAAACTGGAGACAAAGGAATTCGCTCTGGGATGCTGACCAGTGACACAAAAAAAAGGAGACACTGAAGATGCAGAATGACACGAATTGTTTAAAGCAAATTCAGCAAGCGGCAGATGAGAAACCCAGTTGTTATGACATTTGGAGACATAACAGTGTAAATACTGTTCCAGAGATTGGCTTGCACACTCAGTTTGTCCATTGGACTGTGGGTGATACCCAGAGGAAAGGCTGAGGGAAATGCCCAGGGAAGCACAGAAAGCTCTCCAGAACTGTGCCACAAATTGTGTTCCTCGATCTGACACAATGTTCATTGGTAAACCATGCGGGAGGAAGATATGCTGGAGTAACAAGCCTCGTTGGCAGAGGGTAATTTAGGCAAAGGAACAAAGTGTGCCATCTTTCTAAACCGGTCCACCACCGTCCAGATAACGGAATATCGAGCAGAAACTGTGAGATCGACAATAAAGTCTATGTGAGTCCAGGGTCTCTCAGGTATTGAGAGCGGAAGCAACAAACCAGAAGGAGTCATTCGAAGTGTTTAATTATGAGCACGGACCTCACATGCAACAAGCCTCGTTGGCAGAGGATAATTTAGGCAAAGGAATGAAGTGCGCCATCTTTCTAAACCAGTCCTCCACCATCCAGATAACGGAACATCGAGCAGAAACTGTGAGATCAACAATAAAATGCATGGCGATGTGAGTCCAGGGTCTCTCAGGTATGGAGAGCTGAAGCAACAAACCTGAAGGAGCCATTCGAGGTGTTTTATTACGAGCATAGACCTCACATGCCAGAACAAAATGCATGAACATCCTTGGCCAGGGAAGGCCACACCGAGCGGGAGAGTAACTCTAAGGTCTTTCTAATGCCAGGATGACAGAAGGCTTGACGAGAGTGAAAATCCAGTAAAACTGATCTTCTGAATCTTTCTGGGACAAATAGAAGACCGGAAGGTTTATCAGGAGGTGATTCCGTCTGACAGACATGGATAAGCTCAGCCAAATTCCGGATGCAAAAATAAGGAATGATCGGTTTATCAGTACTAAAGTTGAACCGAGTAAAAAACAATGCCCAGGGTGCCTGTCGGGAGTTCAACCTTTTAGCAGACTGGATATATAACAAGTTCTTTTGGTTGGAAAGAACTGTGATTTGATGTTTGGCCCCCTCTAGCCAGTGCCCACTTAATCACGAGCAACTCCCGATTTCCCACATCGTAGTTGCGTTCTGCCGAGGTAAACTTGTGAGAGAAAAAAGCACAGGGATGCAATTTGTTATCAGTACAATCCCTCTGAGATAGGATGGCTCCAGCTCCTACTTCGGAGGCATCAAGTTCAAGGATAAATGGAAGTTCTGGATTGGGATGTCGAAGTACTGGAGCTTGTGTGAATGCGTTCTTAAGAGCTTCGAAGGCCAGAACAGTCTTGGGTGACCTATTGGAGGTATCAGCTCCTTTCTTGGTTAGATCTACAATGGGTGCCACGATGGTAGAAAAAGACCTCTCAAACAGTCGGTAATAATTAGCAAAGCCAAGGAAGCACTGAACTGCTTTAAGGGTAGTTGGTTGGACCCACTTCAGTATGGCCTCGACTTTACTGGGTTCCATGGAAGATCCCTGGGAGGAAATAATGTAGCCTAGAAAAGAGACCTGGGTGACGTCAAAATCACATTTCTCCAGCTTGGTGTAAAGATGGTTCTCTCGCAATCTCTGCAGCACTAGGCAAACATGGTGATGGTGTTGATCCACTGAGTGACAAAAAATAAGTATGTCGTCAAAGTACATGACTACAAAATTCCCTAGGAAATCTCGAAGGATATCATTGATGAAATCCTGAAAGACTGCTGGGGCATAGGCGAGGTCGAATGGCTTGACCGGGTACTCATAATGCCCTGAGTGAGTACTGAAGGCTGTCTTCCACTCATCACCACTCTTCATACGGATCAGATTATATGCTCCCCTAAGGTCAATCTTGGAAAAGATGTTGGCTTGACGCAGCTGATCGAAAAGGACCGAGATGAGAGGTAACGGGTAGAAGTTTTTAACTGTGATGTTATTCAGACCCCGATAATTGATACAAGGATGGAGGGAGCCGTCCTTTTTCTCAACAAAGAAACCAGCCCCTACCGGAGACTTAGAGGGGGGTTTAAACCCTTTTGCCAATGCCTCCTCGATGTATTGCTTTGTCGCCTTATCCTCAGGAACCGATAAAGAATACAATTGGACTTTATATAGCGTAGCACCAGGAAGTAAATTGATAGCACAATTGTATGGCCAGTGCAGAGGGAGGACATCTGCCAACTGTTTAGAGTAGACATCAGCATAATCTTAGTACTAGACTGGAATGAGTGGAGAAATTTTGGCAACAACAGGCTGAACTGCTCAGACAGGTATAGCAAGACAACGAGTTTGGCAGGCACGACTCCATTTCACGATTTCCCTGGAGGACCAGCCAATGACGGGATTATGATCCCTGAGCCAAGGGAGACCAAGAACAATGGGTGCTAAGGGATACTGGAGAAGAAAAAGTAAATAATTTCTGAATGCAGAACTCCAACTGATAAACGGAGAGGAGGTGTCTTAAGTCTAATGTGACCATTGGAAACTAATCCTCAACCCAGTCCGCAGATCAGGATTTCCTGATCCAGAGGACTAGCGAGTACACCCAGAGACTGAAAGAAAATGAAATCCATAAAATTGCCAGCTGCAACTTTATCCAGGAACAACGAAGTGGCCAAGGAGGAATTAACAAGTTGGATTGTCTGAGGAAATGGGAGCCAGGCTAAATGCAACACCTCCCCAACATTTAGGCCTTGCCTTTTACTGGCCTGAGTGGACAATTACGGAGTGCCCCTTGTCCCCACAATACATGCAAAGGCCCTGAGAACGTCTCTGGCGTCTCTCTTCAGGCGGTAACTGAAAGGCACCAATCTGCATTCGTTCCTCCGGCTCCAATGATGGGACCCAGACTGGAGATCGAGGCGATCTTATGGGAAGATTCTGCTCCCGCCTACTTTCTCGAAGATGTCGGTTGATTCTGATGTAGAAGGTCATCCAAAGATTCAGGAGAGGGATGCTGGACAAGGATATCCTTGATGGCCTCAGAGAGTCCAAGATGAAATTGGATGTGTAAGGCCAGGTCATTCCAACCAGAATCTGTTGCCCATCTGCGGAATTCCGAAGAGTAGTATTCTGCTGCCTTCTGTCCTTGCCTGAGGGAGCGTAATTTAGACTCACCCAGGCCTGTTCAGCCTAGGTCATCGTACAGTAACCCCATAGCTGTGAAGAAGGCATTGACCGATTGAAGAGCTACATGGGTTGAGGGCAACCCAAAGGCCCAAGTCTGCGGATCCCTCTGGAGAAGGAAAATAACCAGCCCCACAGTTGCGATTCTGATCCCGAGGAAACGGGACGTAGCCTGAAGTAAAGCTTACAACTTTCCCGCAACTTAAGGAATTGTCTGCGATCTCCACAAAAATGGTCAGGCAGATTCATTTTTGGCTCTTTAAGAGTTATTGGAACCACAGGAGACCAGACTTCCTCAACATGCAGAGAAAGCTCTTGGACCTTCTGTGTGAGCACTTGAATTTGTTCAGCAAGCACCTGGGCAGGATTCTGTACCTGTTTCATATTATCTTCCTGTTTTTTGGGCCGACTATAATGTTAAGGATTCCAAGGCTCTTCCGTGTAAACCCCCCAGGCTTGCGAGGTATTCCGCCACTAACAGCCACCCGCTGTTCCCTTAGGTTTGGGAGACGTTCACCAGTACTTAAGTGGCTGCCTGGACTTATTACTTGAAGTCGTTGGGCTTTATACTGGTTACCTTTGGAACCCCAAAAATCACGGAAGATACTGGAAACTGAGAGAGAAGTCAGTAATTTGGCTAAGAAGCCGATGGTGTGGCTATGAGAGCCGATGGTGTGGCTTTGAGCGCCGATGGTGTGGCTTTGAGCGCCGATGATGTGGCTAAAGCTGGAAGTAAAATTAGAAGAGTTGATGCAGTGGCTTGGAGGCCAGTGATGAGGCTTTGAGAGCCAGTGATGAGATGTGGCTTTGAGAGCTGGTAGTATGGCTTGTAAGCTGGTGGTGTGGCTTGTAAACTGGTGGTGAGATGTGGCTTTGAGAGCCGGTAGTATGGCTTGTAAGCCAGTGGTGAGATGCGGCTTTGAGAGACGGTGGTATGGCTGCAGAGGTGGTGGTGAGATGCGGCTTCAAGAGCCGATGGTGTGGCTGGAAATCCGATGGTGCTATGCAGCTTTGGGAGCCGGTAGTGTGTCTAGAAAGCCAGTGTGCTAGTGGTGAGATGCAGCTTTGAGAGAAGGTAGTATGGCCTGTGAGCTGGTGGTGAGATGCGGCCTTGAGCCGGCAGTGTGGCTGGAGAGTCGGTGGTGAGATGCGGCTTGAGAGCCAGTAGTATGGCTTGTGAGCCGGTGGTGAGATGCGGCCTTAAGCTGGCGGTGTGACTGGAGAGCGGGTGGTGAAATGCGGTAGTAGCTTGGGAGCTGGTAGTGCGGCTGGAAAGCCGATGGAGCAGCAACAAAACTGGTAACATCTTGGGAGCTGACGGTACGGCTGGGAAGACGATGTCACTGGATACCAAAACAAGAAGTACAGGAGCACTGACCATTCAGCTGAGCTGAGAGATCCACAAGGACCGCTATAGTCGGCGAGGCGGCAAAGGGCCAGCGTGCAAAAATAGAGGAAGAAACCAATCAAGTCGTGCTGCGAAGAACACGTGATGTCCAGAGGCATTCAGATCACCTAGTAACCAATGGAACAGGAACAACATTGCTAAACGGAGACGTCGTGACCGCGACTTGTAACAGGTGCCTGATCCCTGCATGGGAGTAGTGAGTGTTCGGTGCCTGATCCCTGCATGGGAGTAGCGAGTGTAGGGTGCCTGCTCCCTGCGTGGGAGTAGTGAGTGTAGGGTGCCTGCTCCCTGTGCCCTCTAGTGTGAGTGCATATACAATACTGAAGATGGTCAGTAGGAATCCTTTTACAAATTGATGTGTGTGTCGGGTGCCTGCTCCCTGTTTGGGAGTACGAGTAGTGAGTGTATGGTGCCTGCTCCCTGCGTAGGAGTAGTGAGTGTATGGTGCCTGCTCCCTGTGTGGGAGTAGTGAGTGTACGGAGCCTGCTCCCTGTGTGGGAGTAGTGAGTGTAGGGTGTCTGACCCCTGCAAGTGAAAAGTGAGTGTAGGGTGCCTGATCCCTGCATGGGAATAGCGAGTGTAGGATGCCTGATCTCTGTGTGGGAGTAGTGAGTGTATGGTGCCTGATTCCTGTTTGGGAGTAGGAGTAGTGAGTGTATGGTGCCTGATCCCTGCGTGGGAGTAGTGAGTGTATGGTGCCTGCTCCCTATGTGGGAGTAGTGAGTGCAGGGTGCCTGCTCCCTGTGTGGGAGTAGTGAGTGTAGGGTGCCTGATCCCTGTGTGGGAGTAGTGAGTGTAGGGTGCCTGATCCCTGCATGGGAAAAGTGAGTGTAGGGTGCCTGATCCCTGCATGGGAATAGCGAGTGTAGGATGCCTGATCCCTGTGTGGGAGTAGTGAGTGTATGGTGCCTGATTCCTGTTTGGGAGTAGGAGTAGTGAGTGTATGGTGCCTGATCCCTGCGTGGGAGTAGTGAGTGTATGGTGCCTGCTCCCTATGTGGGAGTAGTGAGTGCAGGGTGCCTGCTCCCTGTGTGGGAGTAGTGAGTGTAGGGTGCCTGATCCCTGTGTGGGAGTAGTGAGTGTAGGGTGCCTGATCCCTGCATGGGAAAAGTGAGTGTAGGGTGCCTGATCCTTGCATGGGAATAGCGAGTGTAGGATGCCTGATCCCTGCATGGGAGTAGTGAGTGTATGGTGCCTGATCCCTGTTTGGGAGTACGAGTAGTGAGTGTAGGGTGCCTGATCCCTGTGTGGGAGTAGTGAGTGTAGGGTGCCTGATCCCTGCATGGGAAAAGTGAGTGTAGGGTGCCTGATCCTTGCATGGGAATAGCGAGTGTAGGATGCCTGATCCCTACATGGGAGTAGTGAGTGTATGGTGCCTGATCCCTGCATGAGGGTATGGGGGAGTCAGGTGGGGGGCTGTGAGCCATGGCAAGCCCACATTAGATAAGCAGGGTATTCTATGGACAGCTGTCATCTCTGTGCTGGGCCATGTGGGGAAGTGCTGTCCCTTGTGTGGATTCCCACTTGGCAAGCCCACCAGATAGGACAAGGCAGCCTGTCGCAGCAGCTCTTTATCCTCCCGTCTGCTCCTACCTGTAGGGAAGAAGTGTGAGAGGTGTTGGGGTGCTGAGTTTCCCTGGGATCTTCCCTTTCCATGCACTGTGACCTTTTGCAGCTCCGCTTCCTCCTAGGCTGTGCAACTTCAGCCGTCACATCCTTCTCTTTCCTCATTTCCACCACAGGGTATTGGGGGGGAGGCAGAGGCTAAAATGACTGCTTGCTCCCGATGTCACCCATATTGCCTGGTGCCCAATCTGGGGTGGATGCACTCTTTGCGGCATGTAGGACAAGTGACTGCGCTCACCTTCGAGTGAAATGATGAGCCAATTCTCTTATCCATACTATAGCAGAGCTCACGCAACTCGCTGGATGCAACAGGGATCTGACCAGGGATTCTCCCTCCTCAGCCCCCTCCACAGGATCCACAGAATGGAACATTGCTCCTCCTGGGGTCACGGACCATGCTCCATCAGCCTCCTCCTCAGCTGCACCTGATGAACTGGCATGACTTGGTGTCATGGCCTGACAAAGGGGTACAGGGTCTGATTCAGGTGTACTTTTCCTTATGGAGGATTCTGACTCCCACCACTATGTCTGCACCAGGTTCTGGATGAGTCTCCTTCCCGGGCAGAAAGTCAGGTGGCAGAAGGCTCTGAACCGGAGGATTCCGTGTGTCCTGGCAAGGACACCGACAGGATGTTAGGAGTACAAGCCATCAGGCAGATATTAGAAGTCGAGGACAGTAAAGAAATGAAAATTCCAGACAGTTCACTGAACAAAGCGTAGACTAAGCCCGATTGCAGATTTCAGATAACCATATCTCCAAAAGGTATCTGTAGCGATTAGACACAGAAGTAATCACCATGAACTTTGTATGTGTAAAGCAACTTTATTCTATTGACCCATGTGTGTTCATTGTGTAAAATGGTCCTGGGAGATGTATCAAAATGGATGCCAGGTACTCTGTCTACACCTGACCTGGGTCTGTACTGCAGAGGGGCGGATGGGTAAAATGAGGTTTATGACCACTGAGCCCTTTGAAGCCTTGCATTCCCCAGTAGCTCCTTGAGACCTCAGCCTGCTGCCATCAGCCTTAAAGCACCCTCCCTTTCAACCAATAGTTTCAGTGGATTTAACATTTCTTATCGGTGAAACAACTATTTTTGTTGGTCTTCACAACCAGGGGGGCTGGAGGCTGTCTTTTAGGTCCCCATTCCTCATCTTCCATAGAGACTGGGCTATTCTTAGAAGCAAACCTTTTTTTCAGCTCAAGGTGTTTTTCAGATTCCATCTATAACAGGACAATGGATCCTGGACCTGGACCGGGATAAATCTCCAGAGGAAGAGGGCTCTACTTGCTCTTTGGAAATTTTTAGGTATTGAGGGTCTCTGTCAATAGTAGGACCAGGGGATTGTGCAGATGACCTGTTGTTTTTTGTGATGTCCTGAGAGGCTGGGCAGCTTCTAAACAGAACATTGCCAGTTTGATGACTTCAGTGTTTTTCCAGGCTAACATTGGGGCAGGACTGTCCTTTCCTAAGAATGTTAGACTGCATTGCCCCAGATCTGTGGGAGCCTCAAGGGCATTACAATACGAGGCCTCGGCTGAGCAGCTGTGCCGGATAGCCACCTGGCCTTCGATGCACACCTTCACAAAGTACTACAGGTATGTTTTTGCACCCAGAGATGCCAGTTATAGACGTAAAGTGCTGTGTACAGCTACTTCACAGCATACCCGTCTTCACTGACAGCTTAGTAATCTCCTCATTGTGTCCACTAATTGGATGCTAGAGACAATGGAATTTCCATACTTACAATAAATCCTTTTCTCTCGGGCACTGGGGGGACACTGGTTGCCCATGATTATGCTTTTTGTGTTTCTGCTGTTGCTGTTTCTTTCATTGTTATCCTTGTTACCATTAGTGTTCTCGTTAGAAGACATTGGCCCTGATTCAGAGCCGGACGCTCTGACCAGAGCGCTCGCTCTGAATCAGGGCCCACCTCCATTAAAATGGAGCGTCCTCCTGGACGCTCGTATAGCTGTGGGTCACCACCCACAGCATATACGAGCGTCCAACAAGATGGTCGCGATGGTCTTGACCATCGCGACCATCGGACTTGCGAGAGAAACCCTGTGGTCGGGTTTCTCAACTGCAAGGCCAGGAGTGATTTTGGCTTTATCAGAGCCAAAATCACTCCCACTGACATCACTAGTGATGTCAGTGGGGCCGGCTTCAGACGGTAGGCGTTCCCATGGGAACGCCTCCGTCTGGCAGGCACGCCCCCGGAACGCCCACCAAAGGGGGCGTGCTGTCAATCAACATCGACAGCACGCCCCCTTTGGTGTGAGACCCGAAGCGATGGAAAGTCCTTCGCTCGCCGGGTCTCGCGCATGCGCACGACGGAGCTCCCTCCGTCACGCGCATGCGCAGTGGGGAACATCGACCCACTTGCGAGCGGACTGCCGCTCGCGAGTGGGTCAGAATGACCCCCATTGTTCTCCCCTCTCTTTCCCGATCTGTTCTCCTGGTTCTGTCCTTTAGGACTTTGTTAGAAAAATACTGATGTCCCTTTCAGCTAATAAGGGTATAGAGGGGGAGGAGCATGAGCGTTCTTTTTTTTTTTTAATAAATATTTTTATTGAGACATTGTGCATATAAAACAAGAAACATTTTTGTTTCAAACATCACTTGATATACAGTCATACATAATAAAATGTAATACAGAAACAAATTCTATTCATATATAATGGTAAATCATACAATTCAACATATATCCCACAAACTTGAGAACAAATCTATAATTTTGTTTTCTGCATATATCTATTTAAAAAAACAAATCAGTACAAAATTATTGTTTGATTAGTGGTTATTCAAATATATTTATTTTTATTTTATCCTGGGGACCTGGAGAGAAAAACGGCCTAACCCACCTTTCTAGGTTATATTTATTGGAGGATCACCTACCGCCAGTCTTGTGAGATACCATGTGGTATTCCTCAAACTATAATGTATTTGTTTTCTTGTGGTGAGTGGAAGTGTGTCTATGTACGTTTCCCATAGGGAAAAGAAACGTTCCGCCCTTTTTTCTTTTTGTATGATAGTTTCTACCCAATCCATTTTGAAAATAAAATATAATTTTGTCATAAACAGAGACCATTGAGGAGGTGAGCTATCCAACCAACCCTGCAGTATGGTTTTCTTGCCTGCCGCACTCATGATCAACAGTAATCTCTTACTATCTGAGGTCATACGCTGTTCTGGGTCAAAAACCCCCAATATTGCCCACTCAGGAGTAAAAGGGACGTAGTTTACAAATTTTGTCGAGCATGAGCGTTCTTAAGGTGCCTAACCTCAGGTCGCTGCACTCGATGACTCAGTCAGTGTACCCGAAGTTCCACGATGGACTAAGGGCAGAGGAATCTAATGTAATTTAATGTAAGTACAAAAATCTAATTATTGCACCACCTTATTATTAGGATGGGGGAAAGGGTGTGCCATCTGCATGTAACGTGTACCACTGGCGATGATATCGGTAACTAGGGCCGTAGCTAGGGTAGTGCGGCCGGTGCCATCGCACAGGGCACCACAGGTCAGGGGGCGCTGTTTGGACCTGTCAAATTTCTGTTTATTATCATTCTTGCTTGTAGCTTCCTCTTCATTTATCCCCAGCATCTCCTGGCCTCCCCTATCTCTTCCCTGGTCCTTCCCCATGAAGCCATGGCCCATTTTTGGGTGCATTATGTCCCTTTGAAAAATGAGGGGGCGCCAATGCTCTTTCTGGCACAGGGCACCAAAATGTCTAGTTACGGCTCTATCGGTAACGCTGGTCATAAATATCTCTGCTTGATTACCACCACACACTTGCACATAACTACTGAGACTGGCAGACGCTATTTCCTGATTAAAAAAAAATACAATTTAAAATCAGTTTTATCACAGGTGAAAGGGATCAGCTGCTAAATAGTCCCCTGTACCAGTGACGGGGCGCTGAGCTGGGTCGCTGCAATGACAGGTGTGATCAGAGAAAGGGTGGGAAAAATGCGTAAACTCACCGTAGAAATAAATGTGAAAGTCCTAACGCAGCCAGTGCATTATCTTCAGTGACTAGTGGTGTGAGGTGGCCCAAGGTAATGACATCTCTCAGTGTTTACATAGATATTCACAGCGCTCGTCTTACAGGGAGCTTTCCCAGTTGCCAAGCTCATTGATAGTGATACCTGAACTGGGACACCACCTGACCTTCATCTACCTGAACTGGGACACCACCTAACCTTCATCTACCTGAACTGGGACACCACCTGACCTTCATCTACCTGAACTGGGACACCACCTGACCTTCATCTACCTGAACTGGGACACCACCTGACCTTCATCTTCCTGAACTGGGACACCAACTGACCTTCATCTACCTGAACTGGGACACCACCTGACCTTCATCTACCTGAACTGGGACACCACCTGACCTTCATCTACCTGAACTGGGACACCACCTGAACTTCATCTACCTGAACCGGGACAACACCTGACCTTCATCTACCTGAACTGGACACCAACTGACCTTCATCTACCTGAACTGGGACACCACCTGACCTTCATCTACCTGACCCGGGACACCACCTGACCTTCATCTGCCTGAAATGGGAAACCACCTGACCTTCATCTACCTGAACTGGACACCACCTGACCTTCATCTACCTGAACTGGACACCAACTAACTGGTTCACCATGAACATGACACATTGGAGGTGTACCACGCCCCCCTGGACTGTATGAAGCAATACCCATGTTCTACTCTAAAACAAAACATCTCTGCATTGGCGTACGCCCCAGGAGGAGCTGTGGAGAATGGCAGCGTACCAGACTGACCTCCCAACCTGTTTGATACACACCCAGAGAATGTAGCTAACCAATATCTGTCGGTATGTCAATTAAAGACTCATTTAGAGGTGAACCTCCAGCGTAGACAGTAGTGTAAGTTAGTAAAGCTGCAGAGTTGGCCCAATCAGCTTGCATAAAACACCAGGACCACCGACCGGGCTGGGATAACAATTTCCTGATGCTGCGGCCTGCAGGACAATGGAATTGGAAATGAGGGCGCAGAGAATAAACCTTGTCACAGGGGGGCAGGCATCACACGGTGGAATATGTATTTACCACACTATACTGACGGGTCACATTATTATTAAAATCAGCTGCGCAAACACCGGCAGGCGTTTATAACTGCGGCTCATTCGGGAATTATTTGGCGTTTATTAATGGATGCACAATTGGTGAAAGGTCTGGCGACTTTTTGCATCGATTAGTTGGGCAACAATCTAGAGCTGGCGTTCGTTAGGGCGATACCAGCAGCGAGGTTATAGGACCTTTAGAACAGACTGAGCGCTAGGCGCCATTTGGTGGCCATATATAACATCACAGTGTAGCTTTTATTACAGGCTGGTGTTTTTAGCTGCTGTTGTGCCCCATATTAATAAATGGCCTGCCCTGCCCCCTCACCCACTATGGCAGAACCACTCTTTGACCTTAGCTGATGTAACTCACCTGAAACCCAAGTACATACAGAAAACTACAATTCCCGACATGCACCAGGGAGCTGAGCACTGAGCGACGCGGAGCTTGCCGGGACACGTAGTTCTCTTCTACAGACTGCGGCTTCCTTCTACCGGCCTCAGTGACTACATCTCCCAGAGTGCAGTGCGGCGGCTGTCAGCTACATCCGAGGCAGCGGTCTGGGAAAGTGACAGGCGGTGGAATCCATCTTATCGCCCTGACGGCTGCTGCTGTGTGATTCCCGCTCATGTGGGTCTCCCGACTGTCCGGTCTCGGTATCTCCCGGCTCCTCACTTCCCGCCTGGGGCTGTCACTCAGCGCCGACGGTCCGTGGCGGCGGTTTGTCACTGGGAGGCATGGAGCGCTCGGGCTGCAGTACCACCTGAGCGACGCTGGAGGGCGCACTGGGCACGTCTGTCATAGCTGTATTCAGCATTCAACTCTACGGGCACAGGACAGGCTGCAGTACCTGCAGGTCGCCACTGGGGGCCGCCAGAGGCATAGAGAAGAGTGGCACAAGAGCTCACAGTCTAGAGTCCCCCTGCTCGCTGCTGCCGCCCTGCTGGCCTATTGCTACAGCAAGGAAAGCACAAATAGAGGTGATTATCCATCCACTACTAACATTAGTACTTCTGCTCACCATAATGGTCTCTCCAGAGAGAAAACTATGAACAGTGTTTCTCTATAGGTTATTTATGTGACGTATAGAGGGGTGTGGTAGGGAAGGTCGAGATCCAAAATGTTGACAGGGTTAAAACAGTTTACTTATTTTAGCATAACCCCAACTCTAACCCTAGCAATAAGCTTAACAGAGCATGTTGATATTCTGGTGTTGACATGTTATATGTAATGAACATGTTGACATTTTTGAATGTCGACACAGTGGTTGTCGACTTAAAAGCTGACTGACATTGAGAACCTGTTCACATTCTGACTCGATACCCATATATAATAGACTGACATCACAGCTTGAAATTATGGGCCTCATTCAGACCCACTCGCAAGCGGCTGTCCGCTCGCAAGTGGGTCGATGGTGTGCACTGCGCATGCGCACGACGGAGGGAGCTCTGTCGTGCACATGCGCCAGACGCGACGAGCGAAGGACTTTCCTTCGCTCGTTGTGTCTGATCAAAGGGGGCGTGCTGTCGATGTTGATTGACAGCACGCCCCCTTTGGTTGGCGTGCCGGGGGCGTGCCTCCCAGACGGGGGCGTTCCCAAGGGAACGCCTACCGTCAGAAGCCGGCCCACTGACATCACTAGTGATGTCAGTGGGAGTGATTTTAGCTCTGATAGAGCCAAAATCACTCCGGGCCTTGCGGTTGAGAAACTCAACCGCAGGCTCCGGCTCGCAGTGGCGATGGTCAAGACCATCGCGGCCATCAATCTGCACGCTCGTATAGGCTGTGGGTGGTGACCCACAGCTATACAAGCGTCCAGGAGGACGCTCCATAATTATGGAGGTGGGCCCTGATTCAGAGCGAGCGCTCTGGTCAGAGCGTCCGGCTCTGAATCAGGGCCTATATTCAGTCTACTGAGCTTTATAATATATATATTTATACAGCGTTCTCGCTAGGCTGTTTCAGCGGGGCGCCACGCCCTGCCCTATTTCTGAAGGGCAGAAAGCACCCTGCCCTCCAGTGTGGCGCCCCGCTGAAATAGCCTGCGGGTTCTATGCTCCACCCGCGGGCCTCAGTGTCCCACGGGTGGGAGAAATGGCAGAGCAGCGGTAACCGCTGGTGAATGGACGCCGAGTGAATGCGCCCCGCATCCATTCACAGTGACCACGGCGCTTGGGCCTGCCTGGCATGTCTGTAAGTGCCGGGCACGCCCCCAAGAGTAATGGAAAGGTGATGTGTCATAAAGACTCGCCCCCTGTTCATTGGCCACGCCCCCTGTTTGGACGCGCACGCCTTCGGCGCTATTGCTCTAGGTCCGGCGCCCTGCCTGCTGCCGAACCTAGAGTGAACTATATATATATATATATATCAGTCTTGCTATCGGCAATAATAATAATATACTGCAAATCTGGGTGTATCTAGCAAATAAAGCTTTGGGGGATCGTGTTCATATTTTGTTCAAAACATTTAAGCTTGTAGCCCATTGTCAGGGCCCCCAATTCCCTGACAGTCCCTACACTAGCATATATGCCCAACACACCAATACATTGCAGCTAGATTGCATAGTGTACATGGTACGGGCTGTGTGACGGCATTAATGCCATATATGTATACAGAGCAGTAATATATATGTATACAGAGCAGTAATATATATGTCTGTGCTCTGTGTTACACATAGTGTACATGGTACAGGCTGTGTGACGGCATTAATGCCATATATGTATACAGAGCAGTAATATATATGTATACAATACAGAGATTTTGGCATCGTCACTAGCGATATATTGGGTATTTGTGTAGATATAGGAGCACGCGGAGTGGTATTATTGCCCCCCTTTACAGCTGGGCCCCGCACATTCGGTGGGTTAGGTTACAGACCCTCAGTGCAAAATCGTCTTTAAAAACGGAACATTGCAATTTTTCAATCGTAAAGACAACGTAGAACATACATATATACTACTACAATGAATACAGAGCCCACATCACTTACTTTGTATTAGTATTGATCGTGATTAGGACGTCCTTCCGTCAGGGACGAAAAACCTCAAAATAAACAAAACGAATGAACTAGGAGCACATCAGAAAGTGCCATATTAGGAGAATTCAGAAAACCTGGTCCTGCTCTGTGATTTACTGTTATTGAAGTTCCTGAAGTAAAGTATTCATGCAGGGCTAGTGCAGAACCTACACCTGCCTCTCCTAGTAGTTCCTCCTGCTCGCCACAAGGGGGAGCCCTTACCTTCTGGTAGAGGAATGGTTTCTGGTGGAAAGTTGCAGCTTGTGGGCGCTGGTTTATGTGGTTATCCTGCCGCGCGGTGCTTTGTGCACGTCAGGACCGATTAGCCGCTTAATGATGACTTTAGCCAGAATTGTGAACAGCCTCCTATTTCTGTTTGCAATCACCACTGGAAACTAGGACTAGTTCCTAATGAACCTTTATAATACAATATAACCGCATTGCCGAGAATAACCCCAGTTCCCAGTGATAGCAAAACCTTACATTGTTGAACTACAAGTCCCAGCATTTCTTCCATCCTGAGGCAGTGAGAGTTGCACATGAGCCGGCTGTAATTAAAGGTGCATGGTATTAAATGCGGATGTTCGCCCACGTGCCAGGTTGCTCGCCTCTATGCGGCCGCAGTGCCTCCCTGTTTATGTAGCCGTCGTCATTACTAGCGCCCCGCGTGTACCAGCCCTATCTTTGGTCTCTGAGTACCCACAGCTCAGCATAGCCTGTAATTCTGAATACACGCCCTGGCATTGCCCCTAGTCCTGCCCATTCAGCCACATGGGAACTAGGCCTGGGCTCCCTGATTCTGTCTAGAGCACTGTATGGAGGAGCTGAAGGTCTCTTGTACTGGGAAGCAGTTGGGAATCCGATGGACGGAATCCCGACCGTCTGCTACCTGACTGTCTGATCCCGGCAAGGGCTAAATGACGGGCGTCATTTTACCTACTCCGGGAGCTCGACACCTGGCTTGCCGATCGAAGGTAAACCAGGCACGGACAGCCGGAACGGGGGGTGAGTTTAGCTTTAGGGCTCCCGTGGGGGACTTAGGGTTAGGCTAGGAGTAGGGAGGGTTAGGGTTAGGCACCCCCCCGGAGGAAGGTTAGGGTTAGGGTTAGATATCCCCCCGGGAGGTTAGGGTTAGGCTCCCCAGGAGGGAGGTTAGGGTTAGGTATCCCCCCGGGAGGTTAGGGTTAGGCTAGGAGAAGGGAGGGTTAGGGTTAGGCACCCCCCCGGAGGGAGGTTAGGGTTAGGTTTCCCCCCGGGAGGTTAGGGTTAGGCTAGGAGAAGGGAGTGTTAGGGTTAGGTTCCCCCGGAGGGAGGTTAGGGTTATGTATCCACCCGGGAGGTTAGGGTTAGGCTAGGAGAAGGGATGGTTAGGGTTAGGCTAGGAGAAGGGAGGGTTAGGGTTAGGCTAGGAGAAGGGAGGGTTAGGGTTAGGCTCCGAGGAGGGTTAGGGTTAGGCTCCCCAGGAGGGAGGTTAGGGTTAGGTGTCCCCCCGGGAGGTTAGGGTTAGGCTAGGAGAAGGGAGGGTTAGGGTTAGGCTCCCCCGGAGGGAGGTTAGGGTTAGGCTAGGAGAAGGGAGTGTTAGGGTTAGGTGTCCCCCCGGGAGGTTAGGGTTAGGCTAGGAGAAGGGAGGGTTAGGGTTAGGCTCCCCCGGAGGGAGGTTAGGGTTAGGCTAGGAGAAGGGAGTGTTAGGGTTAGGCTCCCCCGGAGGGAGGTTAGGGTTAGGCTAGGAGAAGGGAGTGTTAGGGATATGGCACCCCCCTGGGAGGTTTAGGGTTAGGCTAGGAGAAGGGAGTGTTAGGGTTAGGCATCCGCCCGGGGGACTTAGGTTTAGGCGGCGGGGAAGGGGGGTTAGGTTTAGGCACTTAGAGGGGGGATAGAGGTTAGGGTTAGGGGGGAGAATAGGTTAGTCAATAGTTACCTCTCGACGATCAGGATTTTCACTGCTGCCATGATGCCGCTGTCGGGATTTGAACCATGCGGCCGGCGGTAAATCATACTGAACCCCTTGTACTTATGTTTCTATTGCTTCCTATGGTGGGCAGTGTCGCCGAGTTTATAGATGACCTGGTTCGTAGGTGGACGCAGTGCCGCTGTGTGCGCAGTCCCGCCATTATTTGTGCATGTGCGAAAGTCCTGTAAACCCCCTAAGACAAATGCGTTCCCCCGAGTGTACGCGGAGTTCGCTGTTGCATATGGAGGCGCTGGCATTATCTATGGCCGTTCCTGGGCGGTGACTGGGTGGGGCCTGAAGTGAGCACATAAAAAGGCCGCCTCATGGGCGTGTCAGAGGCGTGTCACTGGTGTGTAAGAGGCCATGTTTAGGAGTCACTGTGCCAGCCATAGACTGTTGCAAGGGCCGGGGTCGATCGTGATGGTGGATGGTTTGGAACCATGGCGGCACGGCAACATCCCTGGGTGTCTCGCTACTACACAAAGGAATGGCTGACCCTAGCATTTGCATACTACCACCACCATGACGCCGCAAACAAATCGCACCCCCGGCTTCAACTGCGTCAACTTCTAAATAAAGGACCCTGCTGCGACCTGGTTTTTGGCGCATAATTCAGAATCTGCGCAAAGATTGTTGCTCCTTTTATATATATCCCCCCTCCTTCCACCCCCCCCCTGTCACCCCTCATTATGCACTAACTATAATATAACATGGGTGCTCCCACTGCTCAAAGAGAGACAGAAGAACAGCGCCCCCTGTCATCCCTCATTATACACTAACTATAATATAACTCATGGGTGCTCCCACCACTCAGAGAGAGAGAGGAACAGCGCCCCCTGTCACCCCTCATTATGCACTAATAATATAACTCATGGGTGCTCCCACCACCCAGAGAGAGAGGAACAGCGCCCCCTGCCACCCCTCATTATGCACTAACTATAATATAACTCTTGGGTGCTCCCACCACCCAGAGAGAGAGGAACAGCGCCCCCTGTCACTCCTCATTATGCACTAACTATAATATAACTCATGGGTGCTCCCACTGCCCAGAGAGAGAGGAACAGTGCCCCTGTCACCCCTCATTATGCACTAGCTATAATATAACTCATGGGTGCTCCCACTGCTCAGAGAGAGAGAGGAACAGCGCCCCCTGTCACCCCTCATTAGGCACTAGCTATAATATAACTCATGGGTGCTCCCACCACTCAGAGAGAGAAGAACAGCGCCCCCTGTCGCTCCTCATTATGCACTAACTATAATATAACTCATGGGTGCTCCCACCACTCAGAGAGAGAAGAACAGCGCCCCCTGTCGCTCCTCATTATGCACTAACTATAATATAACTCATGGGTGCTCCCACTGCTCAGAGAGAGATAGAGAGAGAGGAACAGCTCCCCCTGTCACCCCTCATTATGCACTAAGTATAATATAACTCATGGGTGCTCCCACCACTCAGAGAGAGAGAGGAACAGCGCCCCCTGTCACCCCTCATTATGCACGAAGTATAATATAACTCATGGGTGCTCCCACTGCTCAGAGAGAGAGAGGAACAGCGCCCCCTGTCACCCCTCATTATGCACTAACTATAATATAACTCATGGGTGCTCCCACTGCCCAGAGAGAGAGAGGAACAGCGCCCCCTGTCACCCCTCATTATGCACTAACTATAATATAACTCATGGGTGCTCCCACTGCCCAGAGAGCGAGAGAGAGAGGAACAGCGCCCCCTGTCACCCCTCATTATGCACTAACTATAATTTCTACTTCAGGGTCCATAGGGTATCCACAGGATACCTTGGGGTATAGGCGATGGCGGCAGACATCCAGGCACCACAGAGTTAAATTTTCAGCCTCCCAGGATGCACTGGGGTCCCTCTCCTATACCCCGCCCCCGAGCCTCAGGCCACTCAGTTTTCGTAGGTGCCTGGCCGGACCAGTCGCACCGTACAGAGGGGGGTCTTTTTAAGGCCCCTGAATATTTCTTCGCAGCTGTGGCTGCACAACTAGAGTGCTCCAGCATAGGACAGTCAGTATTGACGTCCATGCTGTCACTCCTACACCCCGCCGGTACCAGAACGCCGGTACCGATCCGGGGATGGTGGTAGGTAGCTGGGGTCACAGCTAGCGGTGATCCCCGGCTACCTGGACTGTGGCCGGATGCACGGGGAACAAGGTAAGCGGCGGGGTCCCGCGGTGGGCACCTGCCGGTAACACAGTCCTGTTTGGTCCCCAGGCAGGGGGCTCCCTGGGGACCGGCTGCGCGTGGGGCCAGGTACTGATCCTGCGCCTTCCACTAGACCACCAGGGACAGCGGGCCGTAGCATGTGCGGTACAGCGCGGCATCCCAGGGGTTGATAGCACGCCAGGGGAGAACGCCTTCCCTGTCTCACAGCCGGCGTCTCCCCCGCTGCACAGTGCCATTCCACAGTGGTCTGAGCGGACTGTGTCAGCGCTCCTCCCCCGGGCCGGCCTCCTCTCTGCTCCTCGGCGACCATTTTCTCACTACATTTGCTGGGGATGGCAAACGCTGCTGGAAGCTGATACAGATGCCATTGCGGTCTGGGTCCCCCGCATACCTCTCCTTCAATTAAGGTCAGTGTATGCAGCACTGTTTCCTACCAGGCTCTGGTCTGTGTAGTTGATCGCAGTGCTTGTAATGCAGGATGTTATCTGTGCATTGTATGTGACTTAAATGCTAGCGCTGTTTGCCTGTACTTTTATTTCTGACTGTCAGCCTTTTCCTATCCCTGTTCTTCTGCTACAGCCCTTGCGGTGCGGTGTTGCAGGGTGTTTATTACCTCACAGTAAACGTGGTTTTTCTGTGTGGGAGGTCACATACGCTCTGTTCACACTCCTCATGTCAGAAAGTGAACGAGGATATCCTCTTCCAGCTATAATGTACTGATATCATGTGCAGTTAGCGGAGGGATATGTAGACGCTGAGGGTTTATGGAGGGCATGTTGTATTATATATCACGCCCCATTTCTGTCACTGTGCCTGCACAAAAAAGGGGACCGCCCTCGGCTGGCTAAGATGCTTACAGCCTTTGTGGGCAACGCCCCCTGCGTTTCCCCAAGGGGTTATCGCAGCCTGTGGTGGTCTCATCACATGCAGGGGTCCCTGGACAGTTGATGGTACCCCAGTGTATCCTGTTTTTCGCCACCCCAGGTCTCGCAGGAGCCTGTGTGGGTGAATTTATTGTCCAAATGGTATAGCATCTGATGGACGTTTTACAGGGGGAGTCACCATTTCGGGCTTCTAAACGGCCTTTTCGGGTCTCAGACGGGTAAAGACATGACGTCTGATGACGGTGACATTATTGACTTTTTCAGACACGAGCCCCTTAGTGCAAAGGAGGCGTAGTCTGGGTCTAAAGTCTATATACCTGGCCTTCTACGGGCAGTCCGTGCGGCTTTGGTTATTACATATCCCCCGTGGCTAAATCCAAATATACCTTCTTTAAGGATAAGGGTGTTGCCACTGTAATTCCTCTATCTGATCATTTTAGAGGAGGCGTGGAAAATCCGGGTAAGCGGGTCCAGCCTCAAAAACGGTTGACCTTTTGCATACCCCTTGTGCGGATAATTACATTTCCGAATGGGAGTTACCTTTACGGGTAGATTCTCATGTTACACGCCTAGTGAGGAGTGCTACGTTGCCCATGCCCTCCAGGTCCTCTTTGAAGGAGGTTCCAGATTGCAAGGTGCAAATATATGTAAAATCCAATATTCCCTTGCTGGAGGGGCTTCCAGGCCGGCTATGGCCGTGTGCTGGGGGGCCAGAGCCATGGAACACTGAGTAGGTAACTGGATCTCTGCACACTGACTCTCCAGCAGAGCAGGTGGATAGTGGCAAATTCTCAGAGACTTTGCCACGTTCATAGTGAGACGGTCTTACATATAGCCTACTCCTGTCCAGAATCTCCTCGGCAGCAGTAGCGGCTTGCCGCTCCCTGTGGTTGCGCTCTTGGAAAGCGGCCGCAGATTCCATTTGGAATGCTTTGCCTTTTACGGGACAAGTCCTGTTCGGCCCTCGTCTGGACGCAATTGTGGCCCTGCAGGCAGCAGCTACGTCTGCGTGTCTGTCATCGGCTACAGTCCCATCAGGGTCTGGGACTTTGTCTTTTCGGCCCTGTGAGGCCAGGGTAAGTCTAAAATACAGCTTTCCAAGACAGTCAGTAGCCAGGAAATCTGCTCAGCCATAAGAACAGGCTTGGAGTACAAGACGTCCTACTCCCAAGTTGGACTATAAGCCTTCAGCCTCACGGGACGGGCCTCCTCTCGGGAGCCCCCAGAGTCGGAGGCCGGCTTCTCCAGTTCGCCCAGTGCTGGTGTCTGACCACCACGGACACTGGGGTAAGAGAAGTATTTGCTTGAAGGTATGTCTTTTCCTCCCGGTAAAAGCCTCCCAGAAGGTTTTTCGTTACAGGTCTTCTGTCAATTCAGGACTAGGCCCTGTAATTTTTGAGGGTGTTACCCTCTATGCTCCAGGCAGGAGTTATAGTACCTATTCCGTTGCCCCAAAGGGAAACGAGGTATTACTCCATCCTCTTTCTGGTACAGACACCCAATGGGTCTTACCAGGACATTCTCAACCTCGAATCCTTCAACAAATTCTTAAGGGTTCCTCGGTTCGGGAGGGGGACCCTGCATTCCATCATTCAATGGAGCCTGGGAATTTTGTGGTGTCGTTGGATATATTCAGGGTGACTACCTGAATATCCCTCTTTTCTTAGCACACCAGGGTTTTCCTCAGGTTTGCAGTGGTCGATAAGCATTTCCAGTTTCTGGTATTGCCCCTTGGTCTGGCCTCCGCGCCTCACGGTTTACCAGGGTCATGGTAGTTATGGCAGCCCACCTGCGGAGGCAGGGGGTCCGCTTGTTACCCTATCCGAGTGACCTCCTGTTGTTACACGGTCTCCAGAGATACTTCAGTGCCATATGCAACGGACAATATCTGTGTTGCTACGTTAGGGCTGACTGATAAACTGGAAATGGTCCTCTCTGATTCTTCACAGAGGATGCTCCATATCCCAACATCTGAGGATCTTTGTGATTGAGGAAAAGATCTCTGCATTACAGGCAAAGGTACGCAGTTGCCTGCAGAGTCGCCGAGTGTCTATTCACTTGGCAATGTGGTTCCTGGGTTCCAGGATGTCGCTGTTCGACATGGTGGAGAGTACCCAGCTTCACTCTAAAGAACTTGATCCTCTCCGGATGGGATGGGTTGCCCCATAGGATAAAGTCAATAGGCTTTCCCCGGAGGTTTGTCTCTCTCTGGCCTGGTGGCTGCAGAAAGCTCACCTAAACAAGGGGCACCCCCTTTGGGATTGCGGACAGGGTCCTTCTGACGACGGACGCCAGTATCCGTGGCTGGGAAGCAGTGACGGGTCCACACTTGTTCCAGGGCAGGTGGACACCAGTAGTTTTTGCGCTTCCCATAAACATCTGAGAACTCTGAGCAGTATTCAAGGTTCTCCAGCATGCAGGACAGGTCCTCCACGGAAATACCGTGCAGGTACAGACAACGCCATCATGATGGCTTATGTAAGCCACCTAGGAGGTTCCCGAAGTCAGGCGACACTAACAGTGGTGTCCCGAATTCTGGCTTGGGTGGAAGGCTATATCCCTGCCGTCATCGGCAGTGTTCATTCAGGAATCCTCAGATGGAAAGCAGGCTTTCTCAGCCGTCAAGACGTGCATTCAGGGAAATGTCCTCTTTATCGGGAGGTGTTCAATCATCTGGTGAACAAGTGGAGCCTTTCAGAGATGAGACTCTTCTGATAGACGTAGGTAGGTCCAGTGGACCTTCCAAGTTGTGTACCTCGTCCCTCCGTTATCCCTTCTTCCTCCAGTAATAGCAAGAAGGAGGCACGCTCCTGCTGATAGCTCCAGCGTAGGCCGGATGGCACTATTACTCAGATCTTCGGAGCCTCTCAGTTAACTCTCCGAAGCTGTTGCCTCTACGCCCGGACCTGTTGTCTCAGGATCCTGGCTGATACCCAGACCTGGGTTGTCTGTCCTTGACGGTGTGGCGGTGGAGACTGCCCTCTTAAGGTCTAGGAGTTTTTCCAGCTCTATAGTTAACAGGGGCTCTGTCCATGCTAAGAGCTCGGAAGTTTTTATCTGCAAGAATTTACCATTAGGTATGGTATACTTTCTTTCAGGTGTCGCCCTAGAGGCTAGGCTCCTCGGGTATTCCGGATATCCAGAGGTTGGCTTTCCTACAGGTGGGCTTAGATAACGGTCTTCGCCTTGCTTACCTGAAGGTGCAGGTTTCTGCCCTGTTAGTATGGTTTCAGTGTAGGATTGCTACTCTTCCTGATGTCCGCACCTTTGTGCAGGGTGTACGTTATATTCAGCATCCCTTTGTTCCACCTGTGGCTCCTTGGGATTTGGCTGTGGTCCTTAGGGCTCTCTGAGGACCGCCATTTGATCCACTGGGCTCAGTGGATTTCAAATGGCTTACGGCTAGGACTGTATTCCTTCTGGCTCTTAATTTGGCCATTAGGATCTCAGAATGGGAGGCTCTGTCATGTAGACCTCCCTTTTTCTCATCTTTCCTAGGAACAGGGCAGTGCTTGCCTTTACTTCCCCAGTCCTGTCTGCTGGTGAGGCCTATTTGGCTGTGGTACGGGCGCTAAGAATTTAAGTTGACCGTACCAGTCCATTTTGGAAATCAGACTCTCGGTTTTGTCCTTTCTGATTTCCATAAAAAGGGTTGGCCTGCCACTACGCTAACTTTGGCAGGATGGATTCACAGGTCTTCCTGTTCCATCCTCTATTAAAGCTCTTCCACTAGGTCTGTGGGTCCTTCGTGGGCAGCTCGACGTGGCGCCTCAGCGGTGATTGGCAGCCACGTGGTCATCTGTCCATATTTTTGTAAGGTATTATGCTTTTGATACCTTCGCCTCTCAGGATGCTTCTTTCGGGTGGCGGACTCTCCTTACAGCACAGGAGCGTCCCCACCCTTAAAGGATACTGCTTTGGGACATCCCCAAGGTATCCTGTGGATACCCTATGGACCCTGAAGTAGAAAATGAGATATGGTAAGAACTTACCCTTGTTATCTCTATTTCTACGAAGTCCATAGGGTTCCACAGGACTCCCGCCCTGTCGCACCTGTACTGCAGATGGGCTTTGATCTGGTCACCGGTTTCTCCGTCTCCTTCTGGTGAGAATGTGATTCTTGTGTGTTCCAGACTGTCTTCTCTCTCTTTTTTGTTCCTGCTCCGGCCTATGGCTTGTTACGAAACTGAGTGGCCTGAGGCTCGGGGGCGGGGTATAGGAGAGGGACCCCAGTGCATCCTGGGAGGCTAAAAATTTAACTCTGTGGTGCCTGGATGTCTGCCGCCATCGCCTATACCCCAAGGTATCCTGTGGAACCCTATGGACTTCGTAGAAATAGAGATAACAAGGGTAAGTTCTTACCATATCTCATATTATAACTCATGGGTGTTCCCACCACTCAGAGAGAGAAGAACAGCGCCCCCTGTCACCCCTCATTATGTACTATACATAATATAACTCATGGGTGCTCCCACTGCTCAGAGAGAGAAGAACAGCGCCCCCTGTCACCCCTCATTATGCATTAACTATAATATAACTCATGGGTGCTCCCACCACTCAGAGAGAGAGGAACAGCGCCCCCTGTCACTCCTCATTATGCACTAACTATAATATAACTCATGGGTGCTCCCACCACTCAGAGAGAGAACAACAGCGCCCCCTGTCACCCCTCATTATGCACTATACATTCTATAACGTCTGCTCACTACTAAGTCTTAGTAAATAAAGACATATAGGCACAAGTAATTTTTTATTAAAAATGAACCCTCCCAAACCTTTGTTCTTAATTCTCCAAAATCCATAGATCTCCTCTGATCCTGTCTTCTGATATAATCCTGCGGAAAATCCTGGTAAATGACGCATTGGTGCGAGCGGTGCCGCACAGGGGTGATGAGGGGCCTGTGCCAGGCTGGCCAACTGGAGCAGCTGGTTATGATTTGGCTGAAATGTGACAAATACTGGTCTGATTAGCTGTTCATGGACAAGTCATTGTTATACTACCTGCAGAGGGTCGTCATCTAATCCGCGTCCCGCCTCCCCCACATCAGCGATACCTGCAGAGGGTCGTCATCTAATCCGCGTCCCGCCTCCCCCACATCAGCGATACCTGCAGAGGGTCGTCGTCTAATCCGCGTCCCGCCTCCCCCACATCAGCGATACCTGCAGAGGGTCGTCCTCTAATCCGCGTCCCGCCTCCCCCACATCAGCGATACCTGCAGAGGGTCGTCCTCTAATCCGCGTCCCGCCTCCCCCACATCAGCGATACCTGCAGAGTGTCGTCCTCTAATCCGCGTCCCGCCTCCCCCACCTCAGCGATACCTGCAGAGGGTCGTCCTCTAATCCGCGTCCCGCCTCCCCCACCTCAGCGATACCTGCAGAGGGTCGTCGTCTAATCCGCGTCCCGCCTCCCCCACCTCAGCGATACCTGCAGAGGGTCGTCCTCTAATCCGCGTCCCGCCTCCCCCACATCAGCGATACCTGCAGAGGGTCGTCCTCTAATCCGCGTCCCGCCTCCCCCACATCAGCGATACCTGCAGAGGGTCGTCCTCTAATCTGCGTCCCGCCTCCCCCACCTCAGCCATACCTGCAGAGGGTCGTCCTCTAATCTGCGTCCCGCCTCCCCCACCTCAGCCATACCTGCAGAGGGTCGTCCTCTAATCCGCGTCCCGCCTCCCCCACCTCAGCCATACCTGCAGAGGGTCGTCCTCTAATCCGCGTCCCGCCTACCCCACATCAGCGATACCTGCAGAGGGTCGTCCTCTAATCCGCGTCCCGCCTCCCCCACCTCAGCCATACCTGCAGAGGGTCGTCCTCTAATCCGCGTCCCGCCTCCCCCACCTCAGCGATACCTGCAGAGGGTCGTCCTCTAATCCGCGTCCCGCCTCCCCCACCTCAGCCATACCTGCAGAGGGTCGTCCTCTAATCCGCGTCCCGCCTCCCCCACCTCAGCCATACCTGCAGAGGGTCGTCCTCTAATCCGCGTCCCGCCTACCCCACATCAGCGATACCTGCAGAGGGTCGTCCTCTAATCTGCGTCCCGCCTCCCCCACCTCAGCCATACCTGCAGAGGGTCGTCATCTAATACACATCCTGCCTCCCCCACCTCAGCGATACCTGCAGAGGGTCGTCCTCTAATCTGCGTCCCGCCTCCCCCACATCAGTGAATCCGGGATTACTCTACAGCAGCCCTCAAGTTTCCCCAACAATTCATGTGTTAAGGATTTCTGCCTTTGGGGGAAGGTGGGATAATTACCCAGTAAAATTGGGACTGAGAACCCCTGCTGTAAAAGGAGGGAAGGTACTGTGAGGGTAGGACCCCAACATTTTAAATGTAGGGGATTGACATAATTCTGAGTCCTGCTATCACTGGTGTGACGGACTTAGAGGACAGTGGAGATTAGTGATAGTTGGTTGTGGTGTAGATAGTGCAGGTGTAAAACAACCTGTGTATTTCCTGCAAGGCATGCTGGTATTTGTAGTTCTAATATAGCTGTAGTAATGCTGGATGCTTATTACTGTATGGACCCCTGACCCCCGTCCTCTTTCCTCCCAGGTGAGGAGCTGCTGGAGGCTGCACGGACCAATGACTACAAGAATGTGGAGAGGTGAGATTTGGGCTTCTGTTCCCCACTGTACAGCTGGTTATTCTGTCTGCTGATATCACTATTACTGTATTCATTACTGCTAATACTGTGATGAGACCAGGGTGGTTAGCATACTCTCATATACAGGGCAGCACAGTGGTTAGCATTGCTTCTTTACCAGGCTGTGGTCATGGGTTCAATTCCGACCAGGGCCCTATCTGTTGTGGAGTTTATGGGAAAGATCCCTGGTCTGCACAACCTGGAAAAATATATATATATATGGGAGGTGCTGCCTGATGAGTCTAATTGCAGGCACAGAAACAGGCAAATCTCAGGTGCACACCTCCAAATTATTGATAATATATAAATGCAATGAAATGTTGCACTCAGGAGAGATTTTTAGCATAATCATGGCCAAGGTTATGGGCCTACCCACCATTTCATTGCATTTATATATTATCAATAATTTGGAGGTGTGCACCTGAGATTTGTCTGTTTCTGTGCCTGTTGTGGAGTTTGTATGTGTTTCCATTACTATACACAGGACCTCATTCAGAGCTGCTTGCAAAATGCGAGCGCTCGCTCTGAATGAGGGCGACCGCTTCCATTTTCTGGTCCGGCCTCCTGGCCACTCGCTAGGCTGTGGGTTACCACCCACAGCTTTAACGAGCGACCAGGATGATGGTGGCGATGGTCCAGACCATCGCGACCATCGGGGGGCTTGCGATGAGACCCTTGTGGTAGGGTCTCATCTACCGCAAGCCCCAGAGAGCTTTCGGCTCTAATAGAGCCGGAATCTCTCCCACTGACATCACTGGTGATGTTAGTGGGGCCGCCCACAAACGGCAGGCGTTCGCTTGGGAATGCCTCCATTTGTGAAGCCACCCCCCCGCCACGCCTACAAAAGGGGGCGAGCTGTCGATCAATATCGACAGCCGCCCCTTTTGTAGTGAGCCACGGAGTGAGAGAATTTCTCTTTCGCTCCGGGGCTTGCGCACACGCAGTGCGGCTGCTGTGCGTGCGCAAAGCCAAACATCGACCCGCTTGCGAGCGCATTGGCGATTGCGAGCGGGTCTGAATGAGACTCGCAGTCCAGAAGATACTGATAGGATACTAGGCTGATAGGATGATATGATATTTAGTGCTGTGTAATATTATATATTCCATATTACACAACGCTTTCCAGAGAACATAGGGCCTTATTCAGAGCCGCTCGTAAGCGGCCGCTCGTTCGTTCCGAGCGATGTTTGCACAACTGCGCATGCGTACGGATCGTAATACGCATGTGCGAACCAGTCAGTGCGGCCGAAAATCGTTTGTTCGCTAAATAGCGAATGCCTGCTATTTTGAGTGACAGGAGGAGGCGTATGTGGGTGGTGACGGGGGAAGGTGCTTGAAAACGGGGAGTGGAGATCAGAACGCAGGCGTGCTTAAAGGTCAAAATGGGCGTTTTATGGGTGTGCATAATTAATACTGCAGCGTCATTGACCACGTCACTTGGTTATTTTATAGTCAGAACTGCTCGCAAGATTGCGGTACGAAAAACCAACCACAAGAATAGCGAGCAGTTCATACGCTTTTCGATGTACTCGATTAATCTAATAAATAGCAGACATGACGTAGGATGCGAGCGGCCAGGGGGCGTAGTTTTCCAAAAAACGACCGCAAGTTTTGTTCGCTCTTCAGACATAGAGGCGTCCACAGACCGCAAAGAGCGAAGGGTTCATTTGAATAGCCAGCCCTTTTTCCTGAACGAGCGACCGCAAATAGCGTCCGGCTCTGAATGAGGTCCATAATATGCTATGGAGATAAACATTAGGATATAATACGTATAGGGGATATATTATAGTGTGTTGTAGTTATAACATGAGAGTAGTGACATCATGAGATCAGTATGAGGTGACACTGCTGTAATTATCTGGTACCTACAGATATTACAAGTTGGCTGCCTTATAATGTGCAGTGAGCGTTTATAGTCTCAGTGTTACTGCCTATTACACACACACTGTTCCTGCCATTATAATCTGACTTTACGAGGAACCAGCGATAATACGGAGCCTGGTGCCTCAGTGATGCCGCCAGCTCCTAGAGAATCCATAGGCTACATTCTCGGGAATATTGGCCCCTCCCACAAGATGGCTGCCTTTCCGTTACTGCAAGTGGACGTGATGTTACCTAGAAGCAATCGCAGGGTAGAGTTTGCAGGGTTCCCCCTCCCCCTCCATCCTGATACTTTGAGAGACCCTTTTACTTTTACTTTATTCTGTGTCATATCGGTCTGATGAACTTGGGCAGGAGGGTGTGTGTGTGAGGGGGAGGGTTAATAGTCAGCCCTAAACCTGAGGCGGGCTGGCGGAGTGTTGGCTCCTCCCCCTCTAGACCGCAGCAGCCTGCTGGGTAGCTCTGTTTATATGCAGGTGCCCCGAAACAGCCTGGCGCTACATTTTCTGCCTTTCTATTACCGCCATTGTGTTTTAAACTTTATTATAAATTTTTTTTTTCAACTTGGCCAGCTGCGGCTGGAGTGCTTGAAGCTGCCTGAGGAGATCCTGCGTTCGGTACCTGCCCCTGCTACCTCCCGTAGCGGCTGATGCCACCAGCGGCAGGGTGCAGCTAGAACTGGTAGCGGATGCATTCCAGAGGCGCGGATTTACCGTAAGTGCTCCCTTTTCTGGTATAAAAAGCAGATGGCTCCATTCTCCCCGGTCTGAACCTAAAACCCAGAAATGTTGGGCTGTGGTGGACGAGTTGGAGTTGGAGGACTTGAGGTCGGTCATCGACAACATGGAACCGGATGAGTTCACGGTGTCCTTGGACATCTGGGACTCATGATTTCGTGTTATAATCTGAGACGGGCACTAGTCCCTTGCCATATTTGCCCTTCTTGACCATACGGTCCAATATCCGGCTCCACCTTTCGGCCTGGCTGCAGTGCCGAGGTTTCATGGCGGTGATGGCTATCCTTCTCTGGTCCAGGGTCCAGCGCTCGTCCTTTTCCTGGGTGATGTGCTGGTCCCCTTGCTGCAGGCTCGTCTTCTGGAGCTGGCCCACCCCTGACCTCCTGAGCTTTTCTTTGACACTCATCAGCAAAGCGTGTTCTTACAATAGGACAAAATCCTTGTCTGAACCACAAGGAGGCGCACTTCTGCCCCAGGACGTGGGGTCCGCAGGCGGTTCTGGTATACGCCATGTAGATCCCTTGGAGGTATCGTCTGATTTATCTGTTCCCTCTGATAGTGGTGCCTCCACTTGAACTCAGGAAAGTAAAAAGAGAAGGATTATGGGAGATTCTGGTAGCACCGGGCAGGCCGATAAGGCCATAATAGACCGACATTCTAGGCATGGCAAAGAGCCTTTCATGGGGCCGCCTCCAAGAACAGATCTGTTTTGACCGGTCTCCTCACAACCGTTTACCTCGGCCGGCTTTAATAGCGTGCCTGTTGAAACCATGATACTTGGAGTGGGGGTTGGATCCGGGATGCCGGCAGTCAAAATTCCGACGCCTGCATCCTGATGGGATAGGGATACTGACACCTGTCGGTAGGTATCCTAACCCTCCTCCCTCTCCCTACCCGTAACTCTAACCCTCCCTCCCTGGTGCCTAAACCTAACCAACCCTCTAGTACATAAACCATAACCCCCCCTTAGTGCCTAAACCTAACCCTCCCCCTAGTGCCTAACCCTCCCCCCCAATTCTGCTACTTTCGGTATTACGGGATTCTGACAGGTGTCGGGATTCCAGCACCGGTTCTCTAAGCGTAGGCTTCCCCTTTGCCGGGATTATGCCCTTAGAGAGTTTTTTTTTTTCCGATCGTATTGGTCTTGATCAGGGCTAGGAAACCTGTTTCGGCCAAGAATTACCACTGGGTGGGGAAGATCTGCTTCCCTGGTGCGAGACGACGGGATTTGCCACCACTTTACAGTCAGTCTGCTGCTGCAGTTCTCACAGGAATGGGGGATGGAAATGCTGTTTAAGTTTCGGGGGTCAGGCCTTTGGGTTTTCTGTCAGAGAATACCTTTTACCCGCTACGCAGGCCAGTATCCGGTCTACAGTAAAAAGGTAGACAATGGAAGTTAGACGGGTAGTAGGTCGACAGGGTCTGAAGGTCAACACACTAAAGGTCGACTAGTAAGAAGGTCGACAGGTACAGAAGGTCATTAGGTTGACCCATAAATGGTCGACACGTGTTTGTTTGTTTTTTTGGGTTGGTTAGGCACTTACCGGAGGGTGAGGGACTTACTCCGACGGTTAGGGTTAGGCACCAGGTGGGAGGATTAGGCACTTAACGGAGGGTTAGGCACTAGAAGGGACGGTTAGGCTCAGACACCTACCCCGACGGTTAGGGTTAGGCACCAGAAGGGAGAGTTAGGGTTAAGCACCAAGGGGAGGGTTAGGGTGAAGTTTAGGGATAGAAAAAACAAATAAAAAAAACATGTGTTGACCTTTTTGTGCGTTGACCTAATGACCGTGTCGACCTTCTTACTAGTCGACCTTTTAGTGTGTCGACCTTTCAGGTTAGCTTGGTTACTATTGGGACCCCTGATCGTTGACCGCGGGTCGTTATAGACGTTTGGGGGTTGGTGTATGTGCTGGATGTTAGATATCAAACATGCAGGACAATCAGACAACGATATCTGATCATTGTCTCATCGCTCTGTGTACGGAGCTTTACTTACATTGTCTACCCAGACATTGTCTACATTTTTACTGTAGACCTAATGATCCACACTCGCGCAGACCACCTTCAGGAAGATATACTGTGTAGCCTCCAGTAGCTCCTCTGGATCTCAGCCTGGGCTATCTGCCTCCCAGCACCCTTCTTTCCAGCCATTGGATTTGGTGGGATAAAGGTGCCTTCTGTTCGTTATATCCACATCAGGCAGAGTTTCTGAGCTGGTGGCTCTGCCTCGTGGGTCTCCATTCTCCTCTCCCATGAAGACGTGACTGTTCTAAGGACCAAACCTGAACATTATGATCTCTGCCTCAGAGGGGGAGAGGTCTGCAGAGGAAGAGGTCTCTTTCCTTTCTGGGTGCTGTAAGGGCACTGCGGACCTAATGTCCGTGAGAGAATTGCGCAGAATGGGTGACCTTTTGGTCCATTATGATGTCCAACAGAAAAGTTGGCTTGCGTCTGTCCAGACCTTTTGCCAGGTGGATTACTTCTGTGGCTCATCAGAGGTGCATTGGGGCAGGACAACGTGGAGCACTTTCCACCAGATCTGTTGGGGCCTCTTTAAGAGCGCGGGATGGGTGATAAGCTGTGCGGGGCGGCCTCTTGCTCTTCTGTGTGCACGATCTGTAAATACTACAAATATTTTTGCATCCGGTTTGCAGGAAAGGTTCTAGACTCTGCTACTGTGGAGCACCCCTTCCTTTACTGACAGCTTTGGGATATCCCCAGTGGGTCTAGAGCTCCCCATGGATGACAGGAGATGGGATCTTTGGACTCTGGGCCTGATTCAGAGCCGCTCGTAAGCGGCCACTCGTTCGCTCTGAGCGATGTTCGCACAACTGCGCATGCGTATGGGTCGTAATGCGCATGCGCCAACCAGTCAGTGCGGTCGGAAATCGAGCGCTCGCCAAATAGCGAGTGCCTGCTAATTTGAGTGACAGGATGAGGCGTTTGTGGGTGGTAGCAGGGGAAGGTGCTTGAAAACGGGGAGTGGTGATCCGAACGCAGGCGTGCCAAACAGTCAAAACGGGCGTTTTAAGGGTGTACATAATTAACAAAGCAGCGTCATCGGCCACGTCACTTGGTTGTCTCTGTTCACATGATTGCGGTAGGAAAATCCTACCACAAGCACTGCGAGCAGTTCAGACGCCTTTCGGTGTACTCGATTAATCAAATAAATAGCGGAGATGACGTAGGATGCGAGCGGCCAGGGGGCGTCTTTACAAAATAGCGAGCGCATGTTTTGGACGCTCGCTCAGACATAGAGGCGTCAACAGACCGCAAAGAGCGAGCGCTCAATTTAAATATCCGGCCCCTTTTTTTGAACGAGCGAGCGCAAATAGCGTCCGGCTCTGAATCAGGCCCTCTGTATATTAAATCCTCTTCTCTGACACTAAACTATTTCCCTTTACGCTCTTTGTCCTATACTCCATGTTTCTGACCTCGGGGCTGTGTTATAAGAACGCAGAGCTTCCCACAGGGCTTCCAAGTTAGGGGGGAGTATTTGGAGGTGCCACCGCAGTCTGTACCCCAGCACGTCCAGTGTCCTCTACTGGGAGGATTTATAGTAAGTACAAACATCCCATCTTACCAACATGCCCTAGTGTTCATTCTAGCACCCTGCACCTGTCACAACACGTGCAGTTCCTCTATCCTGCCTAGGGTGTCGCTCTCTGGTGCTTCTAGCACACTCTGGTCTGTATCTCGGCAGGTTGTTGCATCAGCTGAGCGTGCTAGAAGCACCAGAGCAGAGAGCGACACCCCAGACAGGAACTGTACGTGTTGTGACAGGTGCAGGGTGCTAGAATGAACACTACGCCCAATAATGTTCCGGCGGGCGTCTCGCCTGCTGGAGCCTGAGCTTAGGGGCTTTAGGCCAGTATTGCCGGTCACTGACTGATGGTGAATGTAGTTTGTGTCTCTGATATAATCTGGGCTGGGGTGAAATTGTTCATCCATTACTATGTATTTATAATATCTATCATACACTGTAATGTGCTGTGCAGTGTAACCTGTGAACCCACCTATCAGGCATCTCAGGGAACGGTGCACAGCGCTGGGAAGTGTGGCTGTCGCTGGGGGGATTATTACCCGTATGAAGGATTTAGTACTGGAGTTGGGACTTGCACCGTAGGAACAGAGGAGAATACGGGGATTGTAATGTCCCTTCCAGCAACGTCCGGGTATTATGTGTGGTTTGTCTGTGGCTACATTGGGATAGTCTGGGGTGGAACAGGTGGGATGTTACCCAGACCTAGTGGTACATTCTCTCCTCTAATCTGTAACCTGGCCCAGATTGCAAACGGTTAATAAAGACCTTTCTGTTCCAGGTTACTGCAGGAAAAAGTGGACCCCAATTCACGGCACAAACTCGGGTGGACCCCTCTCATGGTGGCAGCGATTGGGAGAAACCGGAGGTATGTTCAGTAGCTTCGTCCACAGGCTCCCCTGTATCTTCATTCTGAGGCTTCATGCGCAATTAGAGGCTGCCTGTCAGCGCTGCGCAATTAGAGGCTGCCTGTCAGCGCTGCGCAATTAGAGGCTGCCTGTCAGCGCTGCGCAATTAGAGGCTGCCTGTCAGCGCTGCGCAATTAGAGGCTGCCTGTCAGCGCTGCGCAGTTAGAGGCTGCCCGTCAGCGCTGCGCAGTTAGAGGCTGCCCGTCAGCGCTGCGCAGTTAGAGGCTGCCCGTCAGCGCTGCGCAGTTAGAGGCTGCCCGTCAGCGCTGCGCAGTTAGAGGCTGCCCGTCAGCGCTGCGCAGTTAGAGGCTGCCCGTCAGCGCTGCGCAGTTAGAGGCTGCCCGTCAGCGCTGCGCAGTTAGAGGCTGCCCGTCAGCGCTGCGCAGTTAGAGGCTGCCCGTCAGCGCTGCGCAGTTAGAGGCTGCCCGTCAGCGCTGCGCAGTTAGAGGCTGCCCGTCAGCGCTGCGCAGTTAGAGGCTGCCCGTCAGCGCTGCGCAGTTAGAGGCTGCCCGTCAGCGCTGCGCAGTTAGAGGCTGCCCGTCAGCGGTGCGCAGTTAGAGGCTGCCCGTCAGCGGTGCGCAGTTAGAGGCTGCCCGTCACCAGTGCACAGTGGAGGCTGCAGCAGTAAGTGTCTCTGACAAGGGTGAATGTCATATATAAAATACATAGGTTCATAGATTGCTGTTATGTTGTATTGATAAAACGTAAGCAGGAATCATTTTATTTATATATAATGATGGAGACGTAAGGTCTGCGTGGTCCTCGGGGGGCTCTCTGATGGGGAGGTGGTCAGAGGTAGACTGTGATATATTTGCTGACGTGACTGATACAGTATCACTGGGGGGGTGATCCAGGTGTCTTTATTATTGCTAGATGCAATGTCGACTTACCAAATACGCATTGTCCTCCCCCTCCTCATATAACGTGTTCCCAGGGTGATCAGCTCTCCCTTCTCCTAAAGCTAACAAGAGTCACCTGGAAAAGTTTGACGGCCCCCCGACCAGATCCAATGAGTCGTGCCAAGAGAAATCCAATTTGTCCGCGAGCTTTGAACACTTCGCTCTGGCGACTTTTGATGTTTGTCCCGTGCACTCGGCGGCGTCGCAAGTTCATAAATGACAGAAAGGGCCCTAATGACTTGGGACAACACAGGATTACGGCCGGCGGGACAATAGGTGGATATCCGCTCTCGAGCGGCGTGGCCCGGGTCCCCATGTGCCGAGTTCGTGTGTGGCGCGGGTTTTTGACAAGATGTCATGACAAGCTCAATGCCATGAGACCCCTTCAAGGTCGGCCCATAAGAGGCTTTCTACAGCCCCCCCCCCCCCCCCCCCCCCCGTGTTTGTTTTACTTTCATGTCAATGTGGCCGTCCTGTTACTGTGCTCAGTGGCGAGAGCCTGGAGACAATGCCCAGCGCTGGGCTGTGAAGGATGTTGACTCTTCCAGCTGAGCACCGGAGCGGAACAGGAGTGAACAGGGCGAGAAGGGCGTAACCTTCACTCTCCAGTATCTGGGGGTCTCCAGATCAGGACTGGTCTATACCTCTAGCCCACCCGTGTGTGTGTGTCGGTGAGGTGTGCGCTGTGGTAATGCTAAACGCATTTATTCTGGATGAATTAGGAGTTATGTCGCAGCGTGCGTTCGCCTTCTTGCCCAGATGTAGTTTTATTATTGAGAGAGAAATCCGCAGTATAATCGCCTGACGTGAATCGCAAGAGCGGTTCCTACCATATCCACGGCAGCGTTATAGGAGAACTAAGGGCCGTGTTTTATGGGAGATATTTCTGCCTGAACATGGGATATTTAATCATCGGTTTGTGCCCCTACCATTATCTAACGCTGAGGTGGCCATCTATGTACCTGCTGTAGAAGATGTTGCTGTTCGGTTTGCTGACTGAGGGCCTGATTCAGACCCGGTCGCTATGAGCGTACGCCTGCACGATGAGTATGCAAATTTGTCAAAGTGACGCCAAGGGAAGCGAACGCTCGCCAAGGCATAAGCATGCCCACCATGTCTTAGTGAGCGGCCACTTTGTCTGAGCGTACGCCCAATCGCACAGGCAGAGCCGCCCAGCAGCACCACGTCATCTCCAGGAAGTGTATTAAAACATTGGTACATCGCGCACCATCGGATGTGAACGCAGCGGTTGAGGTAGCTTTACCCTACCGCCAGCATTGCGAGGAAATCAGTCTAAAAAAAAAGGCAAGTGACGTGTACTATGACGCTGCCTGTTAATTATACACGCCTTAAAAAACTGCGTTGGAACACCCAGGCACGTCTGCGTTCGCAAATCCAGCCCACCGTTTTTACTGGACTGCCCCTGTTACCACCCACTCTGCTGGGCTGGCTGTGCTGGGCGAGCGAGGGATCTGTGATCGCACAGTGTAGTTCGCGCACGCGCAGATAAGTAACCATCGGCAATAGCGAACGCATTCCAGATACCGTCCGGGTCTGAATCAGGCCCTGAGCCCGTGTCCTGGACACTTTACAGGTTAATACAGGAGCGTCTGTTTTCGGTGTCATGGCAGCCTCCTGCTGGGGGGGGGGGGGGGGAGGGGGAGTGGGGGTTTCCTTCACACCCGAACGACTTGTATAAGCCTTGAACTTCTGCCTATTGTGCTGTATCTGAGCCTAAATGTCACATAGCTGCCGTCGTTTCCCGGTCCCCGTGTAACCTCGCACTGGAGGCACTTAGGATTATTACGTAGGCGGCTATTATTAGGAAGTCACCTGTGCGCAGAGTGTGTTGGTCAGAGATGGGAATCCCTGTGTAAAAGTTATTTACAGATATTTTTGGACCGTGTACATTCCCCCAGTGAAAGGAACCTGTGCGTTGTGACATTGCTGATGAGACAATCCGTGTACAAGTGTTGCGTGTTGCAGGTTCCTCCTGATATTAGGATATTCCCGTCAGTCTTTGCGCCCATGCCCGCCCCATAATTCCGCAATGGTTCCCTGTCTAAGCTTCTGTATACTGAGGTGTGTGTAATATTTCCTATTTACAGCATTTAGTACATATATCAGACCCCTGGCGTAGGCGTTACATTAATCGGAGAGAGATAGAGGTTACTCCCTACGACGAGACGCCTGGAGCCGCGGTCACACACGGTTGTCCCTCTGTTTAGGGATCTTGGTTGAGTGGCCCCATCTGCCAGACAGGGTAAGGTGTGTGCCCCTAGCAAAGTATCCAGGGTCCCCCGCACCCACCTGCTGCACTCACTCCTATACGTGACCTTTGCCCGCTCCTCGCCCCCATTGTTGTCCCTCGGCCATGAATGTTTAGTGCCGATCAATACCCCGATCCAGCAGGTTTCACACCCGTTTATGTGGAAAGGTCTCATTATTCCCTTTAATTCCCGAATCGGAGCCTGACAATACACTGCGAGCAGTTTATTGCTGCGTTATTGGGGTGACCAGCGGATCGAAGGCGGCCAGCGCTGTCCGCGGTGTCTAATCGCGTGTCTCTGTACGCTGTGTAAATCTGTTTATTGTGTGTAATTAGACGGAGAGGAGAGTGAAGCCTGGGATCTGTATTGTTTGGAGGAAGTGACCCTGTGTCCTGTAGTGTGGTCGCCCCCCCGGGACGCGCATCACAAACCTGTTTATACACCGGCTCTATGTACTATGTTGTTGTGTGACGTGTTCCTGGAAATGCTGAATTACTGACGTCAGGGGACACGTACGACACGACATCTCCTGTACAGATTTTACTTAGTGCCGCTGTAATTAGCCATCAGCTGGGAAGGCGGCAGGTTACCCTGTACCTCCGTATACTGTAATATTATTCTGCTTACTGCTGGGATGAGAGTGAGTGCTGGCTGTGCTGTTACGCTATAGACCCAATCCCTTACATTGCCAATAATTATCAATACGCAAATGTTCATTATCCGGTCACCTTTATAAACCTGTTTTGTCCCGTTCCCACCACTTCCTTCCCGACCTTTAATTGTTCACTCTAGGGGGTATATGTACTAAAGTGAGAGTTTTTAGAAGTGGAGATATTGGGCCTGATTCAGACCCACTCGCAAGCGGGTCGATGGCCGGGCAGTGCGCACGCGAGCGAGAAATCACTCGCTCCGGGTATCGCAACAAAACGGGGTGGCTGTCGATGTTGATCGACAGCTCGCCCCGTTTTGTAGGCGGGGAGGGGGGGCCGGCTGACCAAACGGAGGCGTTCCCGAGGAACGCCTGCCGTTTGTGGGCGGCCCTACTGACATCACTTGGGGCTTGCCGGAACGAGACCCTACCACAAGGGTCTCGTCCAAAACCCGATAGCCGCGACAATCACATGGCCGCTTGCAAAAGCTGTGCGTGGTCACCCACAGCTTAGCGAGCGGCCAGAAGGCCGGCTAAAAAAGAACAAACAAAAACGTCCGCCCTCATTCAGAGCGAGGGAGCGCTTGCTTTTTGCGAGCGGCTCTGAATGAGGTCCATTGCCCATAGCAACCAATCAGATTCTACTTAACATTGAACTAGCACCTTCTAGAAGATAACTAGAATCGGATTGGTTGCTATGGGCAACATCTCCACTTCTAAAAACTCTCACTTTAGCAACTTTACCCCCTAGGTTTCCTTGTGGGGGCCCAAGTGGTTTATTTGTGCTGGGTTCGGTCCTCCTGTCCTCCCAAAGCCGTAATTATACCTCCTGTCCTGTGGACACAATGCAGAATTATACCCATCTGTGCTTTCATTTCCTTCCTATACTGCTGGGATGGGGAACCTCAGGCCCGGGGGTCGTATAAGGCCCTCGGAATGATTGGGTCTGGCCCTCAGAGCTTTTTTCTACTAGCCTCATCTGGCTATCGGGGCCTAGAATGCAGTCACACCGCTGCCCTTACAGCTTCCTGGAGCATCCTCAGGATGATCCGGGCATTGCTGTAATCAACGGTGATTGTGGCCCCCGCCCCATGTGACATCACATGGAGGGGGTGTGGCCTGCACGGGCCAATAAATAATGTTATGTACAGTGTATCAAAAAAAAGGTTGTCCACCCCTGCTATACTGTATAACTGCGTATGTCCCCAATGGCCTCGTTTAGATTGTAAGCTCTTTCAGACAGTGCCCCTTTCTCCCGTGAAGGCAATTCCTCAGTGATGTCATGTAATCCTCCCCATCTATAGGCAGCGTGTGGTGTCGTATCAGTATATCCCCTCACAGCCCTGTTTTTATTCCTCGCAGTATCGTCAAGTCCTTGCTGCAGGCGGGAGCGGATCCTAACCTCGGCGACGAGTTCTCCAGTGTCTACGAGGCGGCGAAGGAGAAAAACATGCACTCGCTAGAAGGTCGGTGGTTTTGTGTAAAAATAAAACCTTTTCTGAATAAAGTGCATCAATCGCCATGTTCTCATTATACATCGGGGGCGAGTTATGGTGGGATACTTTATGGCGGACACGGTCTGCTTCCCCCCCAGCGCAAATTTCAGTGCTGACCACCCCCTACGCGCCTCTGTCACTCATTCAGCGACAGGGATGTTACAGTGAAAGGTGTGTTACTGAGTAACATTGTAACACCACAAGGTACACGTGTCCTTATTAGGTGTTTCAATAAATTCTGAATTTTTTGTTACGGTTTAAAGTATGAAATCTGATACATTTTCTGTGTATTGTAATAGATGTGCGCTGTGTACCCCAAGCTTCTGGCTTCTGCTGATTGCTGTGAATATCTTTGGGGATAGGGTCACGCCGGTCGTTTCTAGCAACGTGCAGCTTCATGAAATGTGTACATACATGTTCTCAGAACTGTCAGATCGTGCACGAATCTGTCTTTAAATGTAGACGACCAATGGCAGGAAGCGCTAGGTTGGCCAATGACCATCGATGGTGTGGTGGACGTTGGGGGACTAGCTTCACCATCGATAGGAGGTCACTGATGGTGAACATCGGTGACAGGGCCCTGATGGCTTGTGATGGCCACAGCCTGCACTTGAGTGGGTGCCGTCTAAGCATGAGCACAGTTACACTATTGATGGCTCAATGGTTTTTTTTTTTTCTGGTGGTTTATAATCCTTGACCATCGATGGTGGAGTCATTGATGTACAACACTAAGAAGGACCCAGTCTGTCTGTTCATCTAACTTGTCTGACAGTGTAGTAATAAAATGTGCTCTGCCAGGAATCCATAGAGAGCTGTAGATACACAGACCATATCATTTACTGCTTTTATGCCATGAATACATTCTGACCATGGAAAAATACACTTCCATTCTCCTGTCTGTAAGGCACAGAGGGCCTGATTCAGACCCGCTCGCGAGCGCTATGTGCTCGCAAGCGGGTCGATGGTGGCCCAGTGCGCACGACGGAGCCGGATAGCGACTGGCAATCGATGCTCTGGGTCTCGTACCAAAGGGGGCGTGCTGTTGATGTTGAGTGACAGAACTCCCCCTTTGGTGGGCAGGCCGGGGGAGTGGCTGCCCAAACGGAGGCGTTCCCATGTGAACGCCTCCGTCTGGGGCCGGCCCCACTGACGTCACGAGTGAGGTCAGTGGGAGAGATTTCGGCTCTGTTAGAGCCAAATCTCTCTGGGGCTTGCGGCAACGAGACCCTACCACAATGGTCTAGTCGCAAGTCCGATGGTCTTGACCATCGCGACCATCTTCCTGCCCGCTCGCATAGCTGTCGTCACCCACAGCTATACGAGCGGCCAGGAGGCCGCTCTAAAAAACAAGAAGGACGGCCTGATTCAGAGCGAGCGCTCTGTCAGAGCGTCCGGCTCTGAATCAGGACCAGAATGCCAAGGATGAATGTCTACAGCTTAGCACACGTCTGTTACTGTGGAACTCATTCAGAGTCGGTCGAAGCGGCCGCACGGTCGTACGCCACCGATGTTCGCTATACTGCGCATGCGTAAAGTTCGCAATGCGCGTGCGCAGACTAGCCGCTACGATCAGAAATTTCTCTCTCCTTGAACACAGCCAGGTCGGTAGTTTGAGTGACAGATTGAGGCGTTTGTGGGTGGTAACAGGGGAAGGTGCTTGAAAACGGGGGAGTGGAGATCCGAACGCAGGCGTGCCTCATTATGCGAACGGCGTTTTATGGGAGCGCATACGGATTATGGGAGTGTATAATTAACAAAGTAGCGTCATGGCACATGTGTCATGGGAGGTTTTTACACTGACATGGGCCCTCATTCAGAGCCGTACGCTCTGAGCAGAGCGCACGCTCTGAATGAGGGCCGGCCTCCATGAAAATGGAGCGTCCTTCTGGACGCTCGTATAGCTGTGGGTCACCACCCACAGGCTATATGAGCGTGCATTTTGATGGCCGCGATGGTCGAGACCATCGCGACCATTGAAATTGCGAGCCGGAGCCTGCGGTTGAGGTTTTCAACCGCAAGCTCCGGAGTGATTTTGGCTCTATCAGAGCCAATATCACTCCCACTGACATCACTAGTGATGTCAGTGGGCCGGCTTCTGACGGGAGGCGTTCCCGTGGGAACACCCCCGTCAGGGAGGCACACCACCGGCACGCTTACCAAAGGGGGCGTGCTGTCAATCAACATCGACAGCACGCCCCCTTTGATCAGACACAACGAGCGAAGGACTTTCCTTCGCTCGTCGCGTCTGGCGCATGCGCACGACGGAGCTCCCTCCGTCGTGCGCATGCTCAGTCCATAACATCGACCCACTTGCGTCGAGCGGACAGCCGCTCGCGAGTGGGTCTGAATCAGGCCCATGATCGTAGAGCTTAAGAGAGGGTATGGTCAACCTTAAGCTCTACGACCAGTTCCGATAATGGTCTCGATTAATCCTTATATGCCCGGAGATGACGTGCAATGCGTACGAGAAGGGGGCGTATTTTTTTGAATTCCGGCCGCTTCCTCCCCTTGGTCGGCCAACTACCGATCCGAACTTGGGGACGCAACTTGCGAGGGAATCATTTGAATATCCGGCCCCTTTTCCCGTACGACCGTGCGGCCGCTTCGACCGCCTCTGAATGACGTCCTGTATCCCTCCATGAAGGGGATTATTCAGAAGCAGGTACACAGACCTCCACTGCTGAATAGTTATTACCTTGGCGCTCTCGCCAGGTCCTGGGGTACAGGTTTTATTAGGATCATCGCTAGTGGCATTTGTATGTTCCTGTGTCCCGGTTGGTTTTCTCCATCCGGTATATTTGAGCCTGTGGTAGAGCGATTCTGCTGAGTATGTTGGAGATACATGAATAACGGTTGCAGTGAGAATAGCGCAGCCGTGAAAACGTAACGGTACGCTGCAACATCCATAGGCGCAGAATCGTTATGGTGGCGGATGGGACCAGTGCTGAGTGACGCTCGTACAATATTGGTGACTTCGGGGGCTAAGGTCCTGATCTAGGGTCCACCCATAGCCCTAGAACAATTGGCCGCTTGTTACGACCGTTTTGGTGACTTTTCACCCGCGAGGAGCATCTTATTCTTCATTAATCATAACAAAGGTCACGATTTTCCTGACCGACCCTAAAGATAGAAGATGTTTATCCCCATTTGCTGCCCCACGCAGTCTGGACGCCGTAGGCCTGTACTGGATCAGCCAGCGCATTGGATTAGGAACAAATGGGGACTTGTTCCCTAATAGCAGAACTGATGGTTCTGAGCGAGGTCAACTCAACCACATTAATCACGTCGGCTGTCTGAGCCCCGAAGGGGCTGCGTCCCAGCAAGTGACAGCGATCCGATGGAAACATTTGTCTACGTGAATTTCTTGTATTAAAACCATAATATTAACTATCGTCTGTATATAGAACCTCTCGGATAAAAACCCCGCGTTTGGCTCTAACTCCTGGCTTAGGACCCATTATGGCGCCTGGCGAAGAAGTTCCGCTGCTTAGCGCGCTCAGGCCGGGCAGTCGCTCAGTGCGCTGCCTGTCCTGCGGTGACCTCAGAACTCTGGGCCTGATTTAGAGCCGCTCTTAAGCGTCCGCACGCTCGCCCATGAGCGATGGCCGCACAACTGCGCATGCGTATGGTTCGCAATGCGCATGCGCAAACCAGTCATTGCAGTCGGGTATCGTGCACTCGTAAAACACAGAGGGGCTGCTATTTTGAGTGACAGAATGCGCCGTTTATGGGTGGTAACGGGGGAAGGTGCTTGAAAACGGGGGAGTGGTTGTGTGAACGCAGGCGTGCCCAACGGTCAAACGGGCGTTTAATGGGAGTGCATAATTAGCAAAGGAGCGTCATCGACCACGTCACTTGGTTGTCTTTTAGCCTGAACTGCTCGCAGTGATTACGGGAAGTAATTCCTACCTCAAGTGCTGCGAGCAGTTCAGATGCCGTTCGATGTTCCCGATTAATCTAATAAAAACTGGAGATTACGTGATTTGCGAACGACACAGGGGCATCTTGAAAAAAATAGCGAGCGCATTTAGCGGACGCTCGCTCATACATAGAGGCGTCCTCACACCGCAAAGAGCGAGCGCTCAATTTAATATCCGGCCCCTTTTAGAAAGCGAGCGGCCGCAAATAGCGTCCGGGTCTGAATCAGGGCCGTCCTTCTTGATTTTTAGAGCGGCCTCCTGGTCGCTCGTATAGCTGTGGGTGACCACCCACAGCTGTAGCGAGCGGCCATGATGATGGTCGCAATGGTCAAGACCATCGCGACCATCGGGCTTGCGACGAGACCCTTGTGGTAGGGTCTCGTTGCCGCAAGCCCTGGAGTGATTTTGGCTCGAACAGAGCCAAAATCCCTCCCACTGACATCACTAGTGATGTCAGTGGGGCCGGACCCAGACGGTAGGCGTTCACATGAGAATGCCTCTGTTTGGCCAGCCACGCCCCCGGCACGCCAACCAAAGGGGGCGTGCTGTCACTCAACATTGACAGCACGCCCCCTTTGGTACGAGACCCGGAGCGACGGTTTGCCGGTCGCTATCCGGGTCTCGCGCATGCGCACTGGGCCAACATCGACCCGCTTGCGAGCACTCAGCGAGCGGGTCTGAATCAGGCCCTCTGATCGCACACACGTGTACTGGAGACGTGACGCCGGGGTGAAGCGCTGATGGGGAGAATGCGATTTAATTTCCCTGTCAGCCGCGTTTTCTCTCATTGTAAATAACGTGTCTCAGGAACACGGAGCCGTTATTATTATGTAAATGCGTCGCTGTCTTTGTTGTAGGACAGTTTATTTTACTGCTGAATAATTAGATCGTTGTCAGACGCGGAGAGTGCAAACGTCTTTATTACAGAGATGCTTCCCATTATTCCCAGCCAACCTGGCTGGAGAAGTGCGCAGTAATTGCGTTTTACAGCTTAATGAGCGGCGAGACGCACAGTAGAAAAAAAAAATGGTGCCGTCTGTTCCTCTGCTGCGGTATTTGATTGGTTTGTGTAATCATCGCAGTCCTCGGCGGCAGAGGGTAAGACCAGCGGAAGGCGTACACACTAAGTTGAGATGTTGCCCATAGCAACCAATCGGATTCTACTTAACAATTATCTCGCACCTTCTAGAAGATAATAGCTAAAATGTGGTTGCTATGGGCAACATCTCCACTTCTAAAAGCCTGGAATGGCGCGGCGTACACCTTTTATAAGAAAAGAAAATTATAATAAAACGAGGCTCATACAAAACTGCAGAAATCCACGTATACATGTTACTATTGTACATACGCGACGGCAAATGCGCGCTGATGAGACGCGCGCGGCGGACATTTAAAGCTCTGTACCGCCCCGTATATTGGTAGATATATGCTGAGTGTGGATGCGCTTTTTTTTCTATTTGTTTGATTTTTATGATGAGAAATTTTCTGCCCATTTTCCGCTTCGGCCTCGAAATGTAAACGGGAAATGGTTTTACCCGCCGGGTATTCCATCGCTCGGTGCAGCTGCTGTATACGCCACAGGCAGTGTATAAAATAGGGATTATTGGGAACTATGCTGAATGACGGAAGGGGATAAAAAGAAAAGCCCTTGCCATCCTTGATGGGGATACGTTCAATATCCCGGCACATGGGATGCAGGCGCCGGAATCCCAGCACTAGTCAGAATACCGCCGCTGGCATCACGCCCACCGGAATCTTGAAGGTAAGTAGCGGGATTTGGGGGGGAGGTTAGGTTCAGGCACCGTGGAGGGTTAGGGTATGGAGATGAGGAAGGTTAGAATACCGGCTGACGGGTGTCGGTATCCTAACCCTGTTGGGTTGCCGACGTTGGATTTTGAACGTCTCGATCCCGGCCACTGCCATTCCGTACCCATTCCCCTTGGGTGTTTTATATTTTTACGCCTATGTACAAACTCTCCTTACAGCATAAGGATCAATGATCCCTATCTCAAACTCTGGGCTTCATTCAGAGCCGCTCGTAAGCGGCCGCTCGTTCGCTCCGAGCGATGTTCGCACAACTGCGCATGCGTACGGATTGTAATACGCATGCACGAACCAGTCAGTGTGGTCGAAAATTGTGTGCTCGCTAAATAGCGAATGCCTGCTATTTTGAGTGACAGAATGAGGCGTATGTGGGTGGTAACGGGGGAAGGTGCTTGAAAACGGGGAGTGGAGATCAGATCGCAGGCGTGCTTAAAGGTCAAAACGGGCGTTTTATGGGTGTGCATAATTAATACAGCAGAGTCATTGACCACGTCACTGGGTTATTTTATAGCCAGAACTGCTCGCATGATTGCGGTAGGAAAATCCAACCACAAGAATAGCGAGCAGTTCATTCGCCTTTCGATGTACTCGATTAATCTAATAAATAGCGGACATGATGTATGATGCGAGCGGCCAGGGGGCGTTTTTTTCAAAATAACGACCGCATGTTTTGTTCGCTCGTTCAGACATAGAGGCGTGAACAGACCGCAAAGAGCGAACGGTTAATTTAAATAGCCAGCCCCTTTTTATGAGCGAACGCAAATAGTGTCCGGCTCTGAATCAGGCCCTCTGTCTCCTCTCAATTAACGGAGGCTGAAAACACTAGACGCTCCCAGTATAGTGACAACCGCCTTCTGAAGATGGCGCAGGGCATCTTGTACTCTGGAGTTTGGTAATTGGGGGGACGGGAAGGATTCAGGGCTCGATTCAGACCCGCTCGTTAGATGCGTTCGCACGCACCCAGCGTATGCAAATCTCGCAGAGGCATTAGCACGCCCACTATGTCTTGGCGTGCGATCGCTCTGTGTATGCAGACGCCCACTTGCGCACGTCATCTCCAGGAAGTGTATGCAACCATGGGTACATCGAGGACCATCGGATGTGATCACAGCGCTTGAGGCTGACCATACCCTGCGCAAGCACTGCGAGCACTTCAGTGTAAAAACCAGCCAGGTGACGTGTCCTATGACGCTGCCTGTTGATTATGCACGCCACTGAAACGGCGTTAAGACGCTCAGGCACGCCTGCGTTCGCACCTCCACTCCCCCGTGTCTAGCGGCCTGCCCCTGTTCCCACCCACAAACTGTCTCCCGTCACTCACTCTGCTGGACAGTCTATGCGGCTAGTCTATGCGCAGCGAGCGAACACTTCCCGATCTCTCGCAGTGGTTCACGCACGCGCACTGTGATGTGTACGTATTCACACAATGCGAAAATCAGCTGGCTACGGGCGAACGCAGCCTAGCGAGCGGATCTGAATCGCCCCCTCAGTTGGCTACAAATGACTTGAAAGTTTAAATCCACTTCTTTATTCAGCAGAAGAAAAGTCTTTTGAGGGTTAATGTGTCTGATTTCTATCACAGGCCGTCGTGGAATTTCGCAGGTTGTCAGCTCTTCTGCCCAATCCTGCTGGATATTTTTTATTGTTATTGCGTTCTGCCGATACACAGCTTGCGCTCGTTCCCCAGCCTCCGTACACACACATATTTCAATTTCATAAAAACATCTAAACTACGACATCAGAATAAATATATTACAGACATTTGCACGGCCGGCAGCGAGCTGAAATTTTCCAGGCGTCCCAGTGATGGATGTTAGGCGAGGCTCCCCCTGACGCTTTATCGAGTTTCCCATCATAATGTCCCGCTCCGGTATTTCTTACAGATGATGACTGAGCTGTCACGGAGAGGAGGGGGGGGAGCAGGGAACAGACACACACCCAATAATAATAAGACTTTAATCTTTTTACCGCTCTCCTGCCTAGTATCTCAGATTCATCTTCCCTGACACACAGCTCTCAATCCGCACTACTCCCGCACCCGGCTCTCCGTTAACCCTTAGTGGAAGCGAGGAAATCTATTTCTGCTCCACAAAGTGGCGACCTGCGATCGCCCAACATATGATAAATTGTGGCTGCTATTTAGTATTCTACCACCAAGCTGACCATACACGCGCAACCTTTTATTTCTTTATCAAATGCAGATCCCCCAAGTTGTTCCATGGCTGAATTATTTTGGGAGATAAATGTTACCCAAAAATGTGTAATTACCAGAAGTCTAATACCCCTTTTACACCAGAGCTAAAACCCGGCTTATTGCAGGGATAACCCGGGTAGCTCCTTGGTGTGAAAGGGGACAGGGTTGGATCCCTGGGTGGAGTGACCCGACAATCCAACCCAGGTAACTTGCAGAGTCTTACATGGGAATAACCCGTGAAACCCCGCAGTATAAATGGCGCGATCCGTGTCACTATGACCTGGAGCGCGACGCATGTCTGCTGATTTTCTGGCTTCAGTGGCACTTGGTAATGACGTCATCTCCAAGCGTCCACTTCAACAGCGGGAAAGCCGGGTCTCTGCAGACCCGGCTCTGGTGTGAACGGCGCCGACTCGGGAGTATCCTAGGTTGGCGCTGGGGAAATTACGGGTCTGATACGGATTGGAACCCTGAGCGCTCGCAACCGGGTCGATGGTGGCCCAGAGCGCATGCATCGTGCACATGCGCGAGACCCGGATAGCGACGGGCAATCCGTCGCTCCGGGTCTCGTACCAAAGGGGGCGTGCTGTCTATGTTGAGTGACAGCACGCCCCTTTGGTGGGCGTGCCGGGGGGGTGGCTGCCCAGACGGAGGCGTTCCCATGTGTACGCCTACCGTCTGGGGCCGGCCCCACTGACATCACAAGTGATGTCAGTGGGAGAGATTCCGGCTCTGTTTGAGCTGAAAGCTCTCTGGGGCTTGCGGCAACGAGACCCTTCCACAAGGGTCTCGTCGCAAGCCCAATGGTCGCAATGGTCTTTACCATCGCGACCATCTTCCTGGCCACTCGCTATAGCTGAGGGTGGTCACACACAGCTATGCGAGCGGCCAGGAGGCCGTTCTTAAAAAAAAAAAAAAAAAAATAGCCCGGCCCTGATTCAGAGCGAGCGCTCTGTCATAGCGTCCGGCTCTGAATCAGGGCCCCTGTCCCAACCTCCGATTCAGACCCAGAATTGCGGTATAAGGCTCCACTGAGAATGAATAAGAGTCTTCAAGGTTTGAATGGTCCCCAGTCTGTGCCAAGCTGAAAACCCGATTGGCTTTAATATGATGCTTTGGTTAAATAAGTAGCTTTTATTGTAAGCTCTCCAGACTAGTCCTGCTTTAGGCGTGTTGTTGCTGGGTACATGTCGGCAAACCATACATATCAGTAGTTGGGAGCTTGAAGGTCGCTCCGCTCGTTTTGCCAGTAAAAGTTGCCGCGCGTTTCCCAGTTCGTTCTGCAGCGCAAACCGAGAGCACGGAGGTCACAGGATTCTGCTCCAGAACTGGCGTCCAGCCTACGTCCTAGAGTCTGTGTTTTCAGTATTAGTTTCTGGCATCTGTTCTAGATTCCTGTCCTTGCGATTCCCGTATCCATTAGTATAATTTCCAGCTGCTGCAAGAGAGGCGACATCTGTAACGGGCGTGTGCCCTCTTACTCATCCGCCATTCAGCGCAGCCAGTTATTCCTTAATCATTTCATTAACTACTTCATTATTGGCTTAATATTACTCTGCATACAGGTGGATGTGTGTTATCCGGGATCCTGTGCTCCTGGCCGGGGGTGCTGAGGCCGTGCCCTGAATACAGCTGTGTCTCTGCTAATTATTTGCCTCCTAGTAAGCGGCTGATAACATGGGAGGACTGTTATCTACACTCTGGCTCTATGGGGATAAGTGGCCGCACTTGGGGCAGGATTCCAGCAGAAGTGGCTTTTGTTGGCTCTGTGTAATTGTCATCCGCATGTTACACTTTAGGAGTTTAGCACTTTGGGGCTCATTTATTAAGATAATAATTATTGCGGCAATAATTAATATTTAGTGGTAAATGATACATATTTCTGGCAGTTACAGATAATAATTTCATTGCTCATCTGCCCCTGTGATACTAGTTTGGCGCAGTATTCAGTTTGCAGGGCCAGTTGCTGTGCGCGTACGTGCGCCATTTGCTTATATATTTATTTTTTTGGTGGGTTATGTATTTTCTATACATGTTTAATGTATAAAAAAAATATATATATATATATATATATTAATATAAATATTTTTTTTTATGCATTAACCATGTATAGAAAATACATAACCCACCAAAAATGTAGTAAAATATAATTTTTTTCTAATTATTATTAAATATTTTAATATTCAATCAGAATGGACCATTTTATTTTGTAATGCTTTTGTACGGAGATGGCGTTTGCACTGGCGATGTGCTTGTGCGCCCTGTCCTCTAGGTCTGCCGCCTTTCCCTGTACCCCTGTGTACATTTACCCTGTGTGTTTAGTAAATAACATAGAGAGAGATAACACCTCTGACTGTGCGTCCTGCCCGGGGACGAGGTGCAGAGTGCAGACAGCCCCGGGCAGGGATATAATGGATTCTTACACTCCTAATCGCTAGTTAATGTTGATGTACGTCGCCGTCACACTCCTGACACCAGTACAATGATATCTGCCCCACACTGATTCCTTAGGGGAAAACCATCATACGCTGAGCCTTTATGTATGTGTAGTGTCCTATGTAATGCTACAAACATATAATGATCCGGTCATTTATTTATATTCTATACTAGCATGAGGAGAGCTCTTGTGCAATGTGTGCTTACACAAAGGATCATGTTATAATATGTTTATTGCACAGATCATGCTTTCTTTGCTTATTGGACTGATACTTATTTCATGTGGTGCATACACACGGGACGACCGCCGCCGATAACGCTATCGCTGAACGATTTCCCGGGTGTGCTGGATGATTATATCGACCATCCAGCACACCACCAACCCACCAACGACTGGCAGCGACCCGCAATCAACGATCGCGGGTCCCTATAGTAACCTGGTCAGTATCGACCAGGTTGGCTGGCATGTACGGTCCATGGACGATATCCCACGCATTCCAGGTCTTTGGAGGCACCGAAAAATGAACGATAACGCTATGATCGATACCATTATCGTTCAAATCGTGCATTTTAACCGTACCGTGTGTACGCAGCTACAGTGATGATATTGGGGAAACTATACTCCCACCGTGAAGTTCTCCAAACCCCGTAAATGACCTCACTGTAACCCCTGGCGACTGCCTCTAAATGCTTACCAAGGTGGCGGAGTATTGTCAGGGTGTCTCTATGCATGTCACCCGCTAAATGCGTCTTTCTCCCTCTCTCCGTATAGTGCTGGTGACGCGGGAGGATGAGTTCAGCAACCGGCTGAATAACCGGGTCAGCTTCCAGGGCTGCACTGCTCTCCACTACGCAGTCCTGGCCGACGACTACGGCACCGTCCGGGCTCTTCTAGAGGGAGGTGAGTCGCCCAGATGGACTCCATAGAACATCAGGCCGCACCTGTCTACACGTTACTGCTTGTGTCTAGTGCCGGACGTGACTTAGGGGTCTATTTATCAATAAATATTTGCGGCACGTTCCCTGAACACACCCAGAAATACTTAGTATCCCCTGAATGCAGCAGGTTTCTCCGCTGTGCTATCAGCGCATCTTGCAGTGTAATAATGGGCGCGAATATCCTGCTAACTACTTTTTTCAGAAATGGGCCCTTTATGGCGTTGGAAATGATACTGCGTGATTTATTGGGGCATGGAAACTAACTACAGCCGTGTTTCACATATGTTGCGTCTGCGTTCAGGTGGCGCATGTTCCATAGTAATGGTTGTGTCACGTCTCGTCCTACGCTCTATGCTGGGGAAATAATATATATGACGTTATGTCCGTGTCACCTACACCCATGAGGACACGAGGCATGGAGGGTCCCCTGTAATAATGTGCCCGACATTACAGCGTATATAGGGCTGCCGCCTCCATTACCGCACAGTGGGCCTGATTCAGAGCCGCTCGCTCCCAGCGTATGCAAATCCAGCGCACGCCCAGCAAGGCAGGCGATCGCACAGCAAGGCATTAGCACGCCCACTATGTCTTGGCGTGCAATCACTTTGTGTATGCAGACGCCCACCAGTCATCCATAAGACGCCCACTTGCGCACAGCATTTGCAGAAGTGCATGAAAACATTGGTACATCGAGCACCATCGGATGTGCTCGCAGCGCTTGAGGCTTACTATACCCTGCCGCAAGCACTGCGATCACTTCAGTGTGAAATACAACCAGGTGACGTGTCCTATGACGCTGCCTGTTAATGATGCACGCCTCTGAAACGGCGTTGAAACACTCAGGCACGCCTACGTTCGCACCTCCACTCCCCCGTTACTAGTGGCCAGCCCCTGTTACCACCCACAAACGGCCTCTCCTGTCACTCATTCCACTGGGCTGTCTATGCTGGGCGAGCGAGAGATTCCCCATCTGTCGCAGTGGTTCGCGTGCCCGCATTGTGATGCATATGCAGATTGCAAATATCGGCCAGCTACGAGCGATGGCATCCTGGCGAGCGGGTCTGAATCAGGTCCAGTGTCAGCGATCTGCCTATACCTGGCCTTGGTGGTCGGGGTCAGGGGCTGTTAGCAGATTAGACAGTGACAGCAGGCGGAAGGTGTTGTGTGGATGAGAGCGTTACCTATTGTACTCGTACTCTCCCTCCAGGGCACTTCCGTCCTCCTCAGGGGGAGAAGCCATTAACTGGGCACTTAAACAGGCCGCTAGCCCCAGGCCTCTGCCGTTCCTCTCATTCACTCACTTGACCTTTGCCGGTCTTCTGTGACCATTGTGTGACCAGCAGCGTTAACCAGATCAGTGCCAGACGGGGGAGAGGGTGGATGAGCCGGGAATGTGAGGGCAGCGATGCAGACAGGGACCCTGTACACAGCAGCGAAAGTCCTGATGCTGGGGACAGATGGGAGTGGTGATAGGTCCTGCGGCTGTTTACCCTGCCTTCTCCATTCTGTTTAACCTGTCACCATACACACAACTTCTCCCCTGTGTCTAGACACACAGATGTGCGCCCACCTTCCAGGAGGGGGGAGAGACTGGGAACGAGTTACCCTGGATAGTGATTTTTGGTGCTGTATTCTGAAAGTAGAATAAAGGAAGTTCCAGGTGCTGCACAGAAACCCGTCCTTCCTAGTGTCCGTGGTTTTATTCCAGGTGTGTTACCGTAGGGCAGCCTTTGTCTGGTACATCCGGCTGGGTCACTGAGAGCTGTAGCTGCCGTTACTGCTGACCTATGCAGGAACTTACCTCTGAGCCTCTGTCAGTGAGCGGGTTCATCTCAATTCTCTGGGGTCTCTTGGCAGTAAACAGGTTAACTTTAAATCCATCTAAGGTTAACCTTTATCTACTGTTTTGGTCTGTATCTCAGCAGTTTGCTGCATCAGCTGAGTGTGCTAGAAGCACCAGAGCAGAGAGCGACACCCCAGGCAGGAAAGAGGTACTGCAGGGGTTGGGACAGGTGCAGAGTGCTAGAGTAAAGACTATTTATCCACCTGTGGTCTCCTGGCAGTGTGCAGGTTACTATCTATCCACCTGAGGTCTCCTGGCAGTGTGCAGGTTACTATCTATCCACCTGAGGTCTCCTGGCAGTGTGCAGGTTACTATCTATACACCTGAGGTCTCCTGGCAGTGTGCAGGTTACTATCTATACACCTGAGGTCTCCTGGCAGTGTGCAGGTTACTATCTATACACCTGAGATCTCCTGGCAGTGTGCAGGTTACTATCTATACACCTGAGGTCTCCTGGCGGTGTGCAGGTTACTATCTATACACCTGAGGTCTCCTGGCAGTGTGCAGGTTACTATCTATACACCTGAGGTCTCCTGGCAGTGTGCAGGTTACTATCTATCCACCTGAGGTCTCCTGGCAGTGTGCAGGTTACTATCTATACACCTGAGGTCTCCTGGCGGTGTGCAGGTTACTATCTATACACCTGAGGTCTCCTGGCAGTGTGCAGGTTACTATCTATACACCTGAGGTCTCCTGGCAGTGTGCAGGTTACTATCTATACACCTGAGGTCTCCTGGCGGTGTGCAGGTTACTATCTATCCACCTGAGGTCTCCTGGCGGTGTGCAGGTTACTCGATATCCACCTGAGGTCTCCTGGCAAAGTGTGAGTTAATATCCATCCCTGATGTCTCCTGGCAGTGAGCTGGTTATCTTGAATCGCTGGTAGAGCGAGGGTTAACCTCTCATTCTTTCTCCAGAGCCCGCAGCCCCTAGATTCTGTTTGTCCCTGTGACACCCCCCCCCTCCCCCCCATCTCTATAGGGTAACTCAGGGGTTAACGTCACACTGACAGGCAGAACCGTGAGTGGTCTATATGGAGCGGACTGTGCTTTATAGTGTTTAATCTTTGCACCTGCAATTTATAGCTTCACAAAAGGAATCAATACAGGTTTTTATAACTCTCCCGACCCTGGACGCGCTGCGGGACAGGAAGCCGATGTGACAGGGATACAAGTGTCACCATAACATGTTCCTTTTATGGTCTTTGTTCTTGTGATCCCACCGTTTAATATCATTGGCAGCTTATACTAATTTCATTGTATAATTCGTGTGTGCTATAGCGCCCCCTCCTGGCTCCCCCTTTTTCATGCCCCATTCATGTGATCAGTGCCGGTGCTGGTGGGATACTGGGGCCAATGTCCTGGGGGCGGAGAGGCCATACAGAGGATGCCATGTGCTGCACCTAGGGGTCTTGCGTCTACAGTATGTGGTTTAGAAAAAATCTTCTACAGGTTGCAACGAGGAAACTTTGGTGTTGCCCATAGCAACTAGTCCAAGATGGAGAATGTAAATAGTCAGCGATCACATGTCAGTAAAGTGGGGACTGCTGCCCCCTGGGAATGTGGTGCTCTGGGGTGAACGTACCTATAACCTCTCTAGCCAGGAGGACGGAGCCTGACTCTCGCCCCCCCTGTGCCTGCCATGTAATTACGGAGAGGGTAGCACATTTACCTTACTGACACACAACTCCATCCAATAAGCCAATGTGCCCAAGGATACGAGGCCGGTGACGCAGGGCCCTAACTGGGACTATTGACAGGGACCCGAGAAGCCAGGAAACTGAAAGACAAATTGTTAAGAGGACGGAGTTAATAAAATTTGAGTAATGTGGGGCTGTCACCAGGATAAACTTTTTTTCAATAGCGGTGACACGAAGATATTTCCCCAATGAGTGACCTCCTTCAGCTGCGGCACAGAGGCAGCGTTACAGCCAGCTTGCCATTTATCACACACTACGAGGCTACTGCCGGGTGTGGGGGGGGGGGGCAGAGGCAGAGTGCCTGGGGTGCGGACCAGGTGCCGGGCTCCCCAACACATAGCCGCACACTGTGGGTGGTGACAAATTGCCCGGCCTATTAAGGGGTCTAAAGGTTGGAGGCCTCTGTGCGTGGACACAATAGGCAGTCTGATCATTTCTGCTTAAGACATGAAGACGCCATTGTCCGTCCCCGTCTCCCCCCCCAGATTGCGGATGCTGCACTGAAATGTGACTGAGCAGTTATCTGTGTCCGGCCCTCTCAGTCCTATCGCTCAGTAAGCTGCTGTGGACGAGCCGGTCATTACGCGCCTCTGTCAGCTTTAGCCCCCACCCAGGGCATGGACAGTCTTTCTAAGGGCAGTACAATCCACAATGCCCCCGGATGATGGCTGACGCAAACTAGGTACAGAAGCTGCCAGTGCAGGGGCCCTTGTGTGCGACAATACAGTATTATAATTAGTAATGCAATTCTGCACCAAATCCTATGTCAGCTACTACGTGGACTAAACTATCATTAAACCAGTCCCCTAGTAACTAGTTATAGCGCCTCAGTGATGCCACTGTGTCATAGCGCCTCAGTGATGCCACTGGGTCATAGGGCCTCAGTGATGCCCCTGGGTCATAGGGCCTCAGTGATGCCCCTGGGTCATAGGGCCTCAGTGATGCCCCTGGGTCATAGGGCCTCAGTGATGCCCCTGGGTCATAGGGCCTCAGTGATGCCACTGGGTCATAGGGCCTCAGTGATGCCCCTGGGTCATAGGGCCTCAGTGATGCCCCTGGGTCATAGGGCCTCAGTGATGCCCCTGGGTCATAGGGCCTCAGTGATGCCCCTGGGTCATAGGGCCTCAGTGATGCCCCTGGGTCATAGGGCCTCAGTGATGCCCCTGGGTCATACGGCCTCAGTGATGCCCCTGGGTCATAGGGCCTCAGTGATGCCACTAGTACATAGTGACTATCGGATTATCTATACCAGTATTATAAGAATGTTGTGTCTTGTTTGTTCCTAGTAAGCGCAAAAACTGAAAACTGCGTCATTGTGTAGTGGAAACTTCTAGAAATATCCAGCACTTTGTGTCCTCGCCATCCATCAGGTTAAAGCTGAGCAATAACAAAAACAAAATTGAGGGTTAATGAGTAAGGGGTGGGGGGAGAGGAACTTTGGGCCCCTGGTCACATGAATAGGATAGGCTACATAGCAGTCTGTGCACAGGGCACACAGTGACATTGGTGAGATAGGTGTGGCACCATGAGTGTGGCTGGTAAGGGGTGGGGGGAGAGGGGCTTTGGGCCTGCAGTCACATGAATAGGATAGGCTACATAGCAGTCTGTGCACAGAGCACACAGTGACATTGGTGAGATAGGTGTGGCACCATGCGTGCGGCCGGTGGGGGGAGAGGAGCTTTGGGCCTGCAGTCACATGAATAGGATAGGCTACATAGCAGTCTGTGCACAGGGCACACAGTGACATTGGTGAGATAGGTGTGGCACCATGTGTGTGGCTGGTAAGGGGTGGGGGGAGAGGAGCTTTGGGCCTGCGGTCACATGAATAGGATAGGCTACATAGCAGTCTGTGCACAGAGCACACAGTGACATTGGTGAGATAGGTGTGGCACCATGCGTGCGGCCGGTGGGGGGAGAGGAGCTTTGGGCCTGCAGTCACATGAATAGGATAGGCTACATAGCAGTCTGTGCACAGGGCACACAGTGACATTGGTGAGATAGGTGTGGCACCATGTGTGTGGCTGGTAAGGGGTGGGGGGAGAGGAGCTTTAGGCCTGCGGTCACATGAATAGGATAGGCTACATAGCAGTCTGTGCACAGGGCACATAGTGACATTGGTGAGATAGGTGTGGCACCATGTGTGTGGCTGGTAAGGGGTGAGGGGCTTTGGGCCCGCGGTCACATGAATAGGATAGGCTACATAGCAGTCTGTGCACAGGGCACACAGTGACATTGGTGAGATAGGTGTGGCACCATGTGTGCGGCTGGTAAGGGGTGGGGGGAGAGGTGCTTTGGGCCCGCGGTCACATGAATAGGATAGGCTACATAGCAGTCTGTGCACAGGGCACACAGTGACATTGGTGAGATAGGTGTGGCACCATGAGTGTGGCTGGTAAGGGGTGGGGGGAGAGGAGCTTTGGGCCTGCGGTCACATGAATAGGATAGGCTACATAGCAGTCTGTGCACAGAGCACACAGTGACATTGGTGAGATAGGTGTGGCACCATGCGTGCGGCCGGTGGGGGGAGAGGAGCTTTGGGCCTGCAGTCACATGAATAGGATAGGCTACATAGCAGTCTGTGCACAGGGCACACAGTGACATTGGTGAGATAGGTGTGGCACCATGTGTGTGGCTGGTAAGGGGTGGGGGGAGAGGAGCTTTAGGCCTGCGGTCACATGAATAGGATAGGCTACATAGCAGTCTGTGCACAGGGCACACAGTGACATTGGTGAGATAGGTGTGGCACCATGTGTGTGGCTGGTAAGGGGTGGGGGGAGAGGAGCTTTGGGCCTGCGGTCACATGAATAGGATAGGCTACATAGCAGTCTGTGCACAGAGCACACAGTGACATTGGTGAGATAGGTGTGGCACCATGCGTGCGGCCGGTGGGGGGAGAGGAGCTTTGGGCCTGCAGTCACATGAATAGGATAGGCTACATAGCAGTCTGTGCACAGGGCACACAGTGACATTGGTGAGATAGGTGTGGCACCATGTGTGTGGCTGGTAAGGGGTGGGGGGAGAGGAGCTTTAGGCCTGCGGTCACATGAATAGGATAGGCTACATAGCAGTCTGTGCACAGGGCACATAGTGACATTGGTGAGATAGGTGTGGCACCATGTGTGTGGCTGGTAAGGGGTGAGGGGCTTTGGGCCCGCGGTCACATGAATAGGATAGGCTACATAGCAGTCTGTGCACAGGGCACACAGTGACATTGGTGAGATAGGTGTGGCACCATGTGTGCGGCTGGTAAGGGGTGGGGGGAGAGGTGCTTTGGGCCCGCGGTCACATGAATAGGATAGGCTACATAGCAGTCTGTGCACAGGGCACACAGTGACATTGGTGAGATAGGTGTGGCACCATGAGTGTGGCTGGTAAGGGGTGGGGGGAGAGGAGCTTTGGGCCTGCGGTCACATGAATAGGATAGGCTACATAGCAGTCTGTGCACAGAGCACACAGTGACATTGGTGAGATAGGTGTGGCACCATGCGTGCGGCCGGTGGGGGGAGAGGAGCTTTGGGCCTGCAGTCACATGAATAGGATAGGCTACATAGCAGTCTGTGCACAGGGCACACAGTGACATTGGTGAGATAGGTGTGGCACCATGTGTGTGGCTGGTAAGGGGTGGGGGGAGAGGAGCTTTAGGCCTGCGGTCACATGAATAGGATAGGCTACATAGCAGTCTGTGCACAGGGCACATAGTGACATTGGTGAGATAGGTGTGGCACCATGTGTGTGGCTGGTAAGGGGTGAGGGGCTTTGGGCCCGCGGTCACATGAATAGGATAGGCTACATAGCAGTCTGTGCACAGGGCACACAGTGACATTGGTGAGATAGGTGTGGCACCATGTGTGCGGCTGGTAAGGGGTGGGGGGAGAGGTGCTTTGGGCCCGCGGTCACATGAATAGGATAGGCTACATAGCAGTCTGTGCACAGGGCACACAGTGACATTGGTGAGATAGGTATGGCACCATGCGTGCGGCCGGTGGGGGGAGAGGAGCTTTGGGCCTGCAGTCACATGAATAGGATAGGCTACATAGCAGTCTGTGCACAGGGCACACAGTGACATTGGTGAGATAGGTGTGGCACCATGTGTGTGGCCGGTAAGGGGTGGGGGGAGAGGGGCTTTGGTCCTGCGGTCACATGAATAGGATAGGCTACATAGCAGTCTGTGCTCAGGGCACACACTGACATTGGTGAGCTAGGTGTGGCACCATGTGCGTGGCTGGTAAGGGGTGGGGGGAGAGGGGCTTTGGTCCTGCGGTCACATGAATAGGATAGGCTACATAGCAGTCTGTGCACAGTGCACACAGTGACATTGGTGAGATAGGTGTGGCACCATGTGTGTGGCCGGTAAGGGGTGGGGGGAGAGGAGCTTTGGTCCTGCGGTCACATGAATAGGATAGGCTACATAGCAGTCTGTGCACAGGGCACACAGTGACATTGGTGAGATAGGTGTGGCACCATGTGTGTGGCCGGTAAGGGGTGGGGGGAGAGGGGCTTTGGGCCTGCGGTCACATGAATAGGATAGGCTACATAGCAGTCTGTGCACAGGGCACACAGTGACATTGGTGAGATAGGTGTGGCACCATGTGTGTGGCCGGTAAGGGGTGGGGGGAGAGGAGCTTTGGTCCTGCGGTCACATGAATAAGATAGGCTACATAGCAGTCTGTGCACAGGGCACACAGTGACATTGGTGAGATAGGTGTGGCACCATGTGTGTGGCCGGTAAGGGGTGGGGGGAGAGGAGCTTTGGGCCTGCGGTCACATGATTAGGATAGGCTACATAGCAGTCTGTGCACAGGGCACACAGTGATGTTGGTGAGATAGGTGTGGCACCATGTGTGTGGCTGGTAAGGGGTGGGGGGAGAGGAGCTTTGGGCCTGCGGTCACATGAATAAGATAGGCTACATAGCAGTCTGTGCACAGGGCACACAGTGACATTGGTGAGATAGGTGTGGCACCATGTGTGTGGCTGGTAAGGGGTGGGGGGAGAGGAGCTTTGGGCCTGCGGTCACATGAATAGGATAGGCTACATAGCAGTCTGTGCACAGGGCACACAGTGATGTTGGTGAGATAGGTGTGGCACCATGTGTGTGGCCGGTAAGGGGTGGGGGGAGAGGTGCTTTGGGCCTGCGGTCACATGAATAGGATAGGCTACATAGCAGTCTGTGCACAGGGCACACAGTGATGTTGGTGAGATAGGTGTGGCACCATGTGTGTGGCCGGTGGGGGGAGAGGAGCTTTGGGCCTGCAGTCACATGAATAGGATAGGCTACATAGCAGTCTGTGCACAGGGCACACAGTGACATTGGTGAGATAGGTGTGGCACCATGAGTGTGGCTGGTAAGGGGTGGGGGGAGAGGGGCTTTGGTCCTGCGGTCACATGAATAGGATAGGCTACATAGCAGTCTGTGCTCAGGGCACACACTGACATTGGTGAGCTAGGTGTGGCACCATGTGCGTGGCTGGTAAGGGGTGGGGGGAGAGGGGCTTTGGTCCTGCGGTCACATGAATAGGATAGGCTACATAGCAGTCTGTGCACAGTGCACACAGTGACATTGGTGAGATAGGTGTGGCACCATGTGTGTGGCCGGTAAGGGGTGGGGGGAGAGGAGCTTTGGGCCTGTGGTCACATGAATCGGATAGGCTACATAGCAGTCTGTGCACAGTGCACACAGTGACATTGGTGAGATAGGTGTGGCACCATGTGTGTGGCTGGTAAGGGGTGGGGGGAGAGGAGCTTTGGGCCTGTGGTCACATGAATAGGATAGGCTACATAGCAGTCTGTGCACAGGGCACATAGTGACATTGGTGAGATAGGTGTGGCACCATGTGTGTGGCTGGTAAGGGGTGGGGAGAGAGGGGCTTTGGTCCTGCGGTCACATGAATAGGATAGGGTACATAGCAGTCTGTGCACAGGGCACACAGTGACATTGGTGAGATAGGTGTGGCACCATGTGTGTGGCCGGTAAGGGGTGGGGGGAGAGGGGCTTTGGGCCTGCGGTCACATGAATAGGATAGGCTACATAGCAGTCTGTGCACAGGGCACACAGTGACATTGGTGAGATAGGTGTGGCACCATGTGTGTGGCCGGTAAGGGATGGGGGGAGAGGAGCTTTGGGCCCGCGGTCACATGAATAGGATAGGCTACATAGCAGTCTGTGCACAGGGCACACAGTGACATTGGTGAGATAGGTGTGGCACCATGTGTGTGGCCGGTAAGGGGTGGGGGGAGAGGGGCTTTGGGCCTGCGGTCACATGAATAGGATAGGCTACATAGCAGTCTGTGCACAGGGCACACAGTGACGTTGGTGAGATAGGTGTGGCACCATGTGTGTGGCCGGTAAGGGGTGGGGGGAGAGGGGCTTTGGGCCTGCGGTCACATGAATAGGATAGGCTACATAGCAGTCTGTGCACAGGGCACACAGTGACGTTGGTGAGATAGGTGTGGCACCATGTGTGTGGCCGGTAAGGGGTGGGGGGAGAGGGGCTTTGGGCCTGCGGTCACATGAATAGGATAGGCTACATAGCAGTCTGTGCACAGGGCACACAGTGACGTTGGTGGGAGTGTTATCAGAAGTGATTTAATTGTGGGCAAAGCCGCTGGCAGCAGCTAGTCCTACATAAAACGTTTGCCTGTACTCTGCCCCGTCTTACTCTGACCCGTCACCTACACCGTACAGGGAACGACTTTCATGTTGATCATCACTTTCAGGACTGCAAACTGTAAAAAACAAAATATCCTCTTAAAACCGGCGTCCGCCTCATGTATTCCTGTAAAGCTGATAATTGCTGCTATCTTTTCTGCTGGCAGGAAGCGCACAGAGATCCAGCCCTCGTCTCCTGACACCAGATGACAGATCGAAGAGTTTGCTGCAAAATATAAAAATCTCTATTTCTTATTTTTATTCTCTGTCCTCTGTGACCGATCACAGCGACTTACTATGGTAATAACAATCTGCGCTAGGTTCCTCCTCCCTCTCCCGAAATGTAAATATAATTAGTTTTATACAGAGAACAATAGTCATGGATACGTTCTTCATAGCACGAATGTCATGTGTCGTCCTTTACTGGAAGTTGTACATTATACAATACATCGCGCTACACCCCCCTCCCCCCTAATGGTGCAGGGGTCTCTATATACAGAGGTTATATGTATATACTGTATATCGCTCCATCCCCCCTAATGGTGCAGAAGTCTATATATAGAGGTTATATGTATATACCGTATATAGCACCATCCCCCCCTAATGGTGCAGGAGTCTCTCTATATAGAGGTTATATGTATATACCGTATATAGCACCATCCCCCTCTAATGGTGCAGGAGTCTCTCTATATAGAGGTTATATGTATATACCATATATAGCACCATCCTCCCTAATGGTGCAGGAGTCTCTCTATATAGAGGTTATATGTATATACCGTATATCGCTCCATCCCCCCTAATGGTGCAGGGGTCTCTATATACAGAAGTTATATGTATATACCGTATATCGCTCCATCCCCCCTAATGGTGCAGGAGTCTCTATATACAGAGGTTATATGTATATACCGTATATCGCTCCATCCCCCCTAATGGTGCAGGAGTCTCTATATATAGAGGTTATATGTATATACCGTATATCGCTCCATCCCCCCTAATGGTGCAGGAGTCTCTATATATAGAGGTTATATGTATATACCGTATATCACTCCATCCCCCCTAATGGTGCAGGAGTCTCCTATATATAGAGGTTATATGTATATACCGTATATCACTCCATCCCCCCTAATGGTGCAGGAGTCTCTATATATAGAGGTTATATGTATATACCGTATACAGCACCATCCCCCCTAATGGTGCAGGAGTCTCTATATACAGAGGTTATATGTATATACCGTATATAGCACCATCCCCCCTAATGGTGTAGGAGTCTCTATATACAGAGGTTATATGTATATACCGTATACCGCTCCATCCCCCCCTAATGGTGCAGCAGTCTCCTATATATAGAGGTTATATGTATATACCGTATATCACTCCATCCCCCCTAATGGTGCAGGAGTCTCCTATATATAGAGGTTATAAGTATATACCGTATATCACTCCATCCCCCCTAATGGTGCAGGAGTCTCTCTATATAGAGGTTATATGTATATACCGTATATCACTCCATCCCCCCTAATGGTGCAGGAGTCTCTCTATATAGAGGTTATATGTATATACCATATATAGCACCATCCCCCCTAATGGTGCAGGAGTATCTCTATATAGAGGTTATATGTATATACCGTATATAGCACCATCCCCCCTAATGGTGCAGGAGTCTCTCTATATAGAGGTTATATGTATATACCATATATAGCACCATCCCCCTCTAATGGTGCAGGAGTCTCTCTATATAGAGGTTATATGTATATACCATATATAGCACCATCCCCCCTAATGGTGCAGGAGTCTCTATATATAGAGGTTATATGTATATACCGTATATCGCTCCATCCCCCCTAATGGTGCAGGAGTCTCTCTATATAGAGGTTATATGTATATACCGTATACAGCACCATCCCCCCTAATGGTGTAGGAGTATCTCTATATAGAGGTTATATGTATATACCGTATATAGCACCATCCCCCCTAATGGTGCAGGAGTCTCTCTATATAGAGGTTATATGTATATACCGTATATAGCACCATCCCCCTCTAATGGTGCAGGAGTCTCTCTATATAGAGGTTATATGTATATACCGTATATAGCACCATCCCCCCTAATGGTGCAGGAGTCTCTATATATAGAGGTTATATGTATATACCGTATATCGCTCCATCCCCCCTAATGGTGCAGGAGTCTCTCTATATAGAGGTTATATGTATATACCGTATACAGCACCATCCCCCCTAATGGTGTAGGAGTCTCTCTATATAGAGGTTATATGTATATACCGTATATCGCCCCATCCCCCCTAATGGTGTAGGAGTCTCTCTATATAGAGGTTATATGTATATACCGTATATCGCCCCATCCCCCCTAATGGTGCAGGAGTCTCTCTATATATAGAGGTTATATGTATATACCGTATATCGCTCCATCCCCCCTAATGGTGTAGGAGTCTCTCTATATAGAGGTTATATGTATATACTGTATATCACTCCATGACCCCTAATGGTGCAGGAGTCTCTCTATATAGAGGTTATATGTATATACCGTATATCACTCCATCCCCCCTAATGGTGTAGGAGTCTCTCTATATAGAGGTTATATGTATATACAGTATATCGCTCCATTCCCCCTAATGGTGCAGGAGTCTCTCTATATAGAGGTTATATGTATATCTCCCCATCTCTATATAGAGGTTATATGTATATCGCCCCATCCCTCCTAATGGTGCAGGAGTCTCTATATATAGAGGTTATATGTATATACCGTATATAGCACCATCCCCCCCTAATGGTGCAGGAGTCTCTCTATATAGAGGTTATATGTATATACCGTATATAGCACCATCCCCCCTAATGGTGCAGGAGTCTCTCTATATAGAGGTTATATGTATATACCGTATATAGCACCATCCCCCCTAATGGTGCAGGAGTCTCTATATAAAGGTTATATGTATATACCGTATATAGCACCATCCCCCCTAATGGTGCAGGAATCTCTATATATAGAGGTTATATGTATATACCGTATATCACTCCATCCCCCCTAATGGTGCAGGAGTCCCTCTATATAGAGGTTATATGTATATACCGTATATCGCTCCATCCCCCCTAATGGTGTAGGAGTCTCTCTATATAGAGGGTATATGTATATACTGTATATAGCACCATCCCCCCTAATGGTGCAGGAGTCTCTCTATATAGAGGTTATATGTATATACCGTATATCGCTCCATCCCCCCTAATGGTGTAGGAGTCTCTCTATATAGAGGTTATATGTATATACCGTATTTCACTCCATCCCCCCTAATGGTGCAGGAGTCTCTCTATATAGATGTTATATGTATATACCGTATTTCACTCCATCCCCCCTAATGGTGCAGGAGTCTCTCTATATAGAGGTTATATGTATATACCGTATATCGCTCCATCCCCCCTAATGGTGTAGGAGTCTCTCTATATAGAGGTTATATGTATATACCGTTTTTCACCCCATCCCCCTAATGGTGCAGGAGTCTCTCTATATATAGAGGTTATATGTATATACCGTATATCGCCCCATCCCCCCTAATGGTGTAGGAGTCTCTCTATATAGAGGTTATATGTATATACCGTATATCTCTCCATCCCCCCTAATGGTGTAGGAGTCTCTCTATATAGAGGTTATATGTATATACCGTATATAGCACCATCCCTCCTAATGGTGTAGGAGTCTCTCTATATAGAGGTTATATGTATATACCGTATATCACTCCATCCCCCTAATGGTGCAGGAGTCTCTCTATATAGAGGTTATATGTATATACCGTATATAGCACCATCCCCCCTAATGGTGCAGGTGTCTCTCTATATAGAGGTTATATGTATATCACTCCATCCCCCCTAATGGTGCAGGTGTCTCTCTATACAGAGGTTATATGTATATACCGTATATAGCACCATCCCCCCTAATGGTGCAGGAGTCTCTATATATAGAGGTTATATGTATATACCGTATATAGCACCATCCCCCCTAATGGTGTAGGAGTCTCTCTATATAGAGGTTATATGTATATAGCACCATCCCTCCTAATGGTGTAGGAGTCTCTCTATATAGAGGTTATATGTATATACCGTATATAGCACCATCCCCCCTAATGGTGCAGGTGTCTCTCTATATAGAGGTTATATGTATATCACTCCATCCCCCCTAATGGTGTAGGAGTCTCTCTATATAGAGGTTATATGTATATCACTCCATCCCCCCTAATGGTGCAGGAGTCTCTCTATATAGAGGTTATATGTATATACCGTTTATAGCACCATCCCCCCTAATGGTGTAGGAGTCTCTCTATATAGAGGTTATATGTATATACCGTATATAGCACCATCCCCCCTAATGGTGTAGGAGTCTCTCTATATAGAGGTTATATGTATATCACTCCATCCCCCCTAATGGTGCAGGAGTCTCTCTATATAGAGGTTATATGTATATACCGTATATAGCACCATCCCCCCTAATGGTGTAGGAGTCTCTCTATATAGAGGTTATATGTATATACCGTATATCTCTCCATCCCCCCTAATGGTGTAGGAGTCTCTCTATATAGAGGTTATATGTATATACCGTATATTGCACCATCCCTCCTAATGGTGTAGGAGTCTCTCTATATAGAGGTTATATGTTTATACCGTATATAGCACCACCCCCCCTAATGGTGCAGGAGTCTCTATATATAGAGGTTATATGTATATACCGTATATCACTCCATCCCCCTAATGGTGCAGGGCTCTCTATATACAGAGGTTATATGTATATACCGTATATCGCTCCTTCCCCCCTAATGGTGCAGGTGTCTCTCTATATAGAGGTTATATGTATATACTGTATATCGCTCCATCCCCCCTAATGGTGTAGGAGTCTCTCTATATAGAGGTTATATGTATATCACTCCATCCCCCCTAATGGTGCAGGAGTCTCTCTATATAGAGGTTATATGTATATACCGTATACAGCACCATCCCCCCTAATGGTGCAGGAGTCTCTCTATATAGAGGTTATATGTATATACCGTATATCGCTCCATCCCCCCTAATGGTGCAGGTGTCTCTCTATATAGAGGTTATATGTATATACTGTATATCGCTCCATCCCCCCTAATGGTGTCGGAGTCTCTCTATATAGAGGTTATATGTATATACTGTATATCACTCCATCCCCCCTAATGGTGTAGGAGTCTCTCTATATAGAGGTTATATGTATATACCGTATATAGCACCATCCCCCCTAATGGTGTAGGAGTCTCTCTATATAGAGGTTATATGTATATCACTCCATCCCCCCTAATGGTGCAGGAGTCTCTCTATATAGAGGTTATATGTATATACCGTATATAGCACCATCCCCCCTAATGGTGTAGGAGTCTCTCTATATAGAGGTTATATGTATATACCGTATATCTCTCCATCCCCCCTAATGGTGTAGGAGTCTCTCTATATAGAGGTTATATGTATATACCGTATATTGCACCATCCCTCCTAATGGTGTAGGAGTCTCTCTATATAGAGGTTATATGTTTATACCGTATATAGCACCATCCCCCCTAATGGTGCAGGAGTCTCTATATATAGAGGTTATATGTATATACCGTATATCACTCCATCCCCCTAATGGTGCAGGGCTCTCTATATACAGAGGTTATATGTATATACCGTATATCGCTCCTTCCCCCCTAATGGTGCAGGTGGCTCTCTATATAGAGGTTATATGTATATACTGTATATCGCTCCATCCCCCCTAATGCTGTAGGAGTCTCTCTATATAGAGGTTATATGTATATCACTCCATCCCCCCTAATGGTGCAGGAGTCTCTCTATATAGAGGTTATATGTATATACCGTATACAGCACCATCCCCCCTAATGGTGCAGGAGTCTCTCTATATAGAGGTTATATGTATATACCGTATATCGCTCCATCCCCCCTAATGGTGCAGGTGTCTCTCTATATAGAGGTTATATGTATATACTGTATATCGCTCCATCCCCCCTAATGGTGTAGGAGTCTCTCTATATAGAGGTTATATGTATATACTGTATATCACTCCATCCCCCCTAATGGTGCAGGAGTCTCTCTATATAGAGGTTATATGTATATACCGTATATCGCTCCATCCCCCCTAATGGTGCAGGTGTCTCTCTATATAGAGGTTATATGTATATACTGTATATCGCTCCATCCCCCCTAATGGTGTAGGAGTCTCTCTATATAGAGGTTATATGTATATACTGTATATCACTCCATCCCCCCTAATGGTGCAGGAGTCTCTCTATATAGAGGTTATATGTATATACCGTATATAGCACCATCCCTCCTAATGGTGTAGGAGTCTCTCTATATAGAGGTTATATGTATATACCGTATATCACTCCATCCCCCCTAATGGTGTAGGAGTCTCTCTATATAGAGGTTATATGTATATACCGTATATAGCACCATCCCTCCTAATGGTGTAGGAGTCTCTCTATATAGAGGTTATATGTATATACTGTATATTACTCCATGACCCCTAATGGTGCAGGAGTCTCCATATATAGAGGTTATATGTATATACAGTATATCGCTCCATTCTCTCTATTTTTGCAGGAGTCTCTCTATGTAGAGGTTATATGTATATACCGTATATATCACTCCATCCCCCCTAATGGTGCGGGAGTATATATATATATATATATATATGTATATACCGTATATCGCTACCGCCCCCTTAATGGTGCTGGAGACTCTATAAAGAGGTTATATGTACAGTGCATCCGGAAAGTATTCACAACGCTTCACTTTTTCCACATTTTGTTCATTTTTGTCCTCAAAATTAAACACAGAATACCCCATAATGACAACGTGTATTTAGTTGTTTTGAGATTTTTGCAAATTTAATAAAAAAAAACTAAGAAATCACTCGTACATAAGTAGTCACAACCTTTGCTCAATACTTTGTTGATGCACCTTTGGCAGCAATTTCAGCCTCAAGTCTTTAAGTCTCTTTGAATATGATGCCACAAGCTTGGCACACCTATCTTTGGGCAGTTTTGCCCATTCCTCTTTGCAGCACCTCTCATGCTCCATCAGGTTGGATGGGAAGCGTCGGTGCACAGCCATTTTCAGATCTCTCCAGAGATGTTCAATCGGATTCAAGTCTGGGCTCTGGCTGGGCCGCTCAAGGACATTCACAGAGTTGTCCTGAAGCCACTGCTTTCATATCTTGGCTGTGTGCTTAGGGTTGTTGTCCTGCTGAAAGATGAACCGTCGCCCCAGTCTGAGGTCAAGAGCGCTCTGGAGCAGCTTTTCATCCACGATGTCTCTGTACATTACTGCATTCATCTTTCCCTCTATCCTGACTAGTCTCCCAGTTCCTGCCACTGAAAAACATCCCCACAGCATGATGCTGCCACCACCATGCTTCACTGTAGGGATGGTATTGACGTGGTGATGAGCGGTGCCTGGTTTCCTCCAAACATACCGCCTGGCATTCATGCCAAAGAGCTCAATCTTTGTCTCATCATACCAGAGAATTTTGTTTCTCATGGTCTGAGAGTCCTTCAGGTGCATTTTGGCAAACTCCAGGCGGGCTGCCATGTGCTTCCATCTGGCCACTCTACCATACAGGCCTGATTGGTGGATTGCTGCAGAGATGGTTGTCCTTCTCCTCTCTCCAGGAATGCTGTAGCTCTGACAGAGTGACCATCGGGTTCTTGGTCACCTCCCTGACTAGGGCCCTTCTCACCCGATCGCTCAGTTTAGACGGCCGGCCAACTCTAGGAAGAGTCCTGGTGGTTCCGAACGTCTTCCATTTAAGGATGATGGAGGCCACTGTGCTCGTTGGGACCTTCAAAGCAGCAGATATTTTTCTGTACCCTTCCCCCAGATTTGTGCCTCGAGACAATCCTGTCTAGTTCTTGGCTTTGCTAACCTCTACAGCTATTGTGGAACTGCAAGTCCCAGCTGGAGATCCACAGGTTGCCTTTGTACTGCAGAGAAACAGACAATCCAGTATGATGGAGCCGTGAACTTGTGTTTTGGTCCAGGCTCGTGCGCCCTGTTTCAGTAATGGAGAAAGGTGACTGGGATTTGTCAGGTTACCTGGGTGGTAGATCCCCCACCCACAATCCCACCGTTCTCCGACCCTATACGGAGCAGCTGCAGAATCCCCAGTGCTCGTGTAACATCATTCTGCGTGATCCCATACAATGCGCCTCGTTCTGTGTGTGCCGGGGGTTACATAGGTCACCTCTTGCCTCTGAGCCCGGCAGCCGCGCACCTCTCCTTTAGTGGACGGAGTGACACATGTTATTTATGAATGTGTAATATTTGATTGCTCCTGGTACTCCCGAGAAGTTGAATCGATCAACCCTTACCAGTCAGGTTCTATCAATTATTGCTGCAATTAGTCAAGTCGTCAAAGCCATTAACAGGGGGATTAAGCTAATATTGGACCGCCGCATCGATTGATTCTGCGAGCAGAGAATAGATATCTGTGCCCCAGGGCTGTCATCAGCCGGTGGCCTGGGAGAGCTTAACACACACGCGCGGTCACCGCTAAACGATCACTCTTGTCAGCCTGTCCCCGGCAGAGAGCGCTGGCTCTGTCCTCTGATCAATGGCCTTTATTTCCTGTCCATTTTATGTGCTCTTTAACCCTCTGCCTGCTGGAGGACATAGCAATGAAACCACCTGCCCTCATAACGTTTGCAACCAAGCTCCATAAGCCTTTAAGAGCTTAAAAGGAGATTGTTTAGTTCCTTATGCAGTACAGCAAAAGACAACAGCTTAATGAACCAAGTAAATGAGATTGTGATAGGGCTGTGGTTATGGGGGGGGAGGCATTTTCTCCTATGCCACGCAGGCTTTGTCAGTAAGCTTGGTAAGACACTGTGTTGAGCCTGATGACGGAAAACAGTAACTTTTCTTTAAGCTACATAACCGCCCATATACTGTCGTAATGAGACCTGGGATCTTCTGATTGCTAAGTGATGTAGTCTCGTATTAGAGTCAATATTAAGGCCCGTATTCAATGGCCGGGACTTTTCGCATGCCGGACTTTTTTGGCCAGTTTTGCCTCCGGAAAAGTATCGCGCCCATCACTGCGGTTCGCCCTATTCAGTTGCAAAGGGCGCGAGATCGGCGAAAAGCACTGTCAGATTTGGGGAAATCAGCCTGTCACCCCCCCCAAAAGATGCACTGATAATGGGGGATCACTATGGATTTGCACAAGTGGTGAAGAATAGCGTTTAGCAGTTTTTATATGGTAAATCAATTAGTCCCAGCAAATTTGGGGTACATGAAAATGGGTGTAAGCATGGTTAAAAATTGCTAAAGTGCATTTTTAATAATCCTAAAAAAAAAAACACCTTCAGCAAGCACCTGCAATCAAAAAAACACCTGGGGCATACGTGGGGGACCCCGGGGTCTATTTTGCTAGTTTTTAAGTTTGTCCCCCAACTGTTAGTTCGTTTTGGGGGTGAAAAAAAAAACAACACTTTTTTTTGGGGTGTTCTAAAGTATTTTATTAACTTTTTTTGATGCAGTTTACCTTTGGGGGACTGTCCCAGGGCTGCAGGGGTGTTTCCGCAACTTTGCACCCCAAACACCCAATTCTGCACTTTTTACCGCCTCCTTTCAGTGGCGAATCTTTCCCGCTGGTTACAAGGCGCAGACTTTTCGCACCGGCAGAAAGTCTTTGCAATTGAGGGCCTGATTCAGAGCCAGATGCTATTTGCGCTCGCTCGTTCAGAAAAAGGGGCCGGCTATTTAAATTGAGCGCTCGCTCTTTGCGGTCTGTTGACGCCTCTATGTCTGAACGAGCGAACGAAACATGCGCTCGCTATTTTGTAAAAAACGCCCCCTGGCCGCTCGCATCCTACGTCATCTCTGCTATTTGTTAGATTAATCGAGTACATCAAAAGGTGTCTGAACTGCTCGCAGTGCTTGTGGTAGCATTTTAGTACCGCAATCATGCGAACAGTTCAGGCTAAGAGACAACCAAGTGACGTGGTCGATGACGCTGCTTTGTTAATTATGCACACCCTTAAAACGCCCGTTAGGCACGCCTGCGTTCGGATCTCCACTCCCCGTTTTCAAGCACCTTCCCCTGTTGCCACCCACAAACGCCTCATTCTGTCACTCAAATTAGCAGGCACTCGCTATTGTGCGAGCACACAATTTCCGACCGCAATGACTGGTTCGCGCATGCGTATCACAACCCATACGCATGCGCAGTTGTGCGAACATCGCTCAGAGCGAACGAGCGGCCGCTTATGAGCGGCTCTGAATCAGGCCCTGAATACGGGGAAAAGTTATGGCCTACCGGCGAGAACTTTTTGGCGATCTCGGCATTTCGCCGGCAATTGAATACGGCCCTAAGTGTAACGGAACTTTGTTAAGAGCTGGGACCTCTTACCTGGCAGTCGCACATTCTATAAGTGTTATTTGGTGTGTGTGGTCCCTTGTACATGCTTCTTACCGACGTCTCCTGTCCCCAGGGGCCAACCCCATGCAGGAGAATAAAATGGGGCACGTCCCGCTGGACTACGCCCGGGAGGGAGAGCTGAAGAAGATGCTGAAGGAATTTGAGAGCAAGGTACGAGAGCGATCTGCCCTTTCCGTTATGTGCTGTATGGAATGTGGGGAGGTCAGGGGTGAACAGTTCCTGTAAGAAAGTGTGTGCTGGAAAGGAGTCCCTTTTATATTGCACCTGTCAGCGCGAATGGGAATGATCTGATACAATATCAGTGTACTCTTTATACATGTGTAAGCCTAAAGTGCTACCACCCAATATACACAGTACAGGAGGCGTCCCGGGAACTGCGGTCTTTATTCCCAGGGATACAGCGCTCATTTATACGCAATCCACGTATTTGTTTCCATCACCATTATATAGTGGCGCTGGAGCAGGGTTTGGACTCTGACGTCCTTTTCTTAGATATTTCCAGGTTTTTAAAGACTCCTGCGGCACATGCGTTACACAGAGAGAACGCACAATGGCGACGCTGCGATCGAGATGGGTCGCATCAGTAATATTGTGAAAAAGTGATGGAGGTTCCTGTGCGGTGACCGGGAGGCAGCTGGAAATGCATGAAAACATGGTTAGTTCAGTTTGCGTATTGTGGAATTGGCGGGCGTGTCAGTGTAAGCAGCTGCGTTCCCAGGCGCACAGCCGCCTACATGGGGTCGTGGTTAGCCGGAGGATCTGCAGCTGCACAGCGCTGGTGCAATAATGGTGCTTCTAAGGATGCACCAATCGGTATTACAGTGCGCACGGACGGTAAAAGTGTGCGCCTGTCCTTGCACGTATGTACACGAGGGAAGGAGTTTGTAGCCGCAGTTACGTAGTCGCAGACGGGTTACCAACAATAAACGCTGCTGCGTGCGCTTTTCTGTCTACCTCTGAAACGGGCTTTAAACCTCTTCATGGGCTGTAGTAAACGACTAACTCCAATACTATGTATATATAACATGGCATATTACCCCAATACTATATATATAACATGGCATATTACTCCAATACTATATATAACATGGCATATTACCCCAATACTATATATATAACATGGCATATTACTCCAATACTATATATATAACACGGCATATTACTCCAATACTATATATAACATGGCATATTACCCCAATACTATATATATAACATGGCATATTACCCCAATACTATATATAACACGGCATATTACCCCAATACTATATATATAACACGGCATATTACTCCAATACTATATATAACACGGCATATTACCCCAATACTATATATATAACACGGCATATTACTCCAATACTATATATAACATGGCATATTACCCCAATACTATATATATAACATGGCATATTACCCCAATACTATATATAACACGGCATATTACCCCAATACTATATATATAACACGGCATATTACTCCAATACTATATATAACACGGCATATTACCCCAATACTATATATATAACACGGCATATTACTCCAATACTATATATAACATGGCATATTACCCCAATACTATATATATAACATGGCATATTACCCCAATACTATATATAACATGGCATATTACTACAATACTATATATAACACTGCATATTACACCAATACTATATATATAACATGGCATATTACCCCAATACTATATATATATATATATATATATATATATATAACATGGCATATTACTCCAATACTATATATATAACATGGCATATTACCCCAATACTATATATAACATGGCATATTACTCCAATACTATATATAACATGGCATATTACCCCAATACTATATATATAACATGGCATATTACCCCAATACTATATATATAACACGGCAAATTACTCCAATACTATATATAATATGGCATATTACTCCAATACTATATATATATCACGGCATATTACTCCAATACTATATATAACATGGCATATTACCCCAATACTATATATATAACATGGCATATTACTCCAATACTATATATATATCACGGCATATTACTCCAATACTATATATAACATGGCATATTACCCCAATACTATATATATATAACATGGCATATTACTCCAATACTATATATAACACGCCATATTACCCCAATACTATATATATAACACGGCATATTACCCCAATACTATATATAACACGGCATATTACCCCAATACTATATATATAACACGGCATATTACTCCAATACTATATATAACACTGCATATTACCCCAATACTATATATATAACATGGCATATTACTCCAATACTATATATAACATGGCATATTACCCCAATACTATATATATAACATGGCATATTACTCCAATACTATATATATATCACGGCATATTACTCCAATACTATATATAACATGGCATATTACCCCAATACTATATATAACACGGCATATTACTCCAATACTATATAAAACACGGCATATTACCCCAATACTATATTTATATAACATGGCATATTACCCCAATACCAGGGCCGTAGCTAGGGTAGTGCGGCCGGTGCCATCGCACAGGGCACCACAGGGCAGGGGGCGCTGTTTGGGCCTGTCAAATTTCTGTTTATTATAATTCTTGCTTGTAGCTTCCTCTTCTTTTATCCCCACCATTTCCTGGCCTCTCCTATCTCTTCCCTGGTCTTTCCCCATGAAGCCATGTCCCTTTTTTGGGTGCATTATGTCCCTTTGAAAAATGAGGGGGGTGCCAATGCTCTTTCTGGCACAGGGCACCAAAAAGTCTAGTTACGGCTCTGCCCAATACTATATATATAACATAGCATATTACTCCACTACTATATATAACATGGCATATTACCCCAATACTATATATATATATATATATATATATATATATATATAACATGGCATATTACTCCACTACTATATATAACATGGCATATTACCCCAATACTATATATATATAACATGGCATATTACTCCACTACTATATATAACATGGCATATTACTACAATGCTCTTTTACTCTGCAACCAGTCTATAGGGCAAAGCTGGCATTCTACCCTGGGTGACATTACAAGTAGGTGACATAGAATGGAATGAATAGAGTGCGCATAGTTACAGCTGGCGGTAACCGGGGGTGGTGCTATAGGGGGAGTGTGATAAAACCTGCATTACATTAGGATTTAATCCTAGTCTCTGCCTATGTCGGCTCGGAGCTGCTGTTTCGTTGTCCCTCAGTGGACAGAGCTCTGTGTACTGAGAGCTAGTGGGCATTGCCCACCAGCAGGGCAGTATATTGATTCAAGTCGGTGACTCCTGACTGAGTAAGCTATCTAGGGGACAGAACGGCTACACCATTCAGGCCCTCCTGTATAACGTGTGCCCATCTCTTTCTGGTTCAGTTACACTGTAAGCAGCACCCCCTGATCTATATATCTCAGCTCTTCTAGGATAAATGGGGGGTTATCTATACTGTGACACTGTGTGTATTAGTTTGCACAACGCTGCGGTATATGTATCCGCTCTATAAATAAATAATCAGGCTGAGATGCCGGAATCCAACCTGTTTGCAGAGGGAGCAGCGCGCGGCAGTATTTCTATCTGCATGGGAGATGAATCTGCTTATAAAGCTGTAACGCTGGGTGACACGGGCGTGTGATGAACAGCCAGCTGGGGGGGACAGGCCGCTGGCAGGTAGCAATTCTGTATCCGCGTTCTTATGGGACTCCCTGGCAATTTATGGCTCCTTTTAATCACAGACGAGAATGAATACAGGAGTATTTAAACCAAGGCCGGCACATACATTTCAGCCGCGCGCTCCGCTGACAGCCGCAGATATTTACATTGTGTTTTGTAATGTGTTTCCTCTGCTGACAAACTCCTGCACATCACAGAAACAGACAAATCTCAGGTGCACAACTCCAAATTACTGATAATATATAAATGCAATAACATTTTGCAATCAATAGAGGTTTTTAGCATAATCATGGCCAAGGTTATGGGCCTACCCACCATATCTGGGTAACCTCTTTAGGGTAGGTCCCTAACATACTAGGGTTCAAATCCAGAGCGCAGAACTCCCCCCAAACTGGCCCAGCTAAGCCGCCCCAGGGCACCACCATAGTAAGAAAAGTGCAGTGTAAAGAGATGGTTAGGAGCAGCTACATATAAAGAATGAAAATAAAAAAGTGAAGTACATATATAATAAACAAACAGTGAAGGGTTAAAATGTGTAATAATAGAAAAATATGTTATAATGCGGTGCCCTGAGACAGATCAACCAAAGCAATCCAGGGGGACCCACGCCCCAAAAATGAACCAAAGTTGCACTACAGTATATAACTTGTAGGACTTGCCTAGAATTGTGCCTAATACTAGTGTGCATTTTCATTACCAGATTCCATGCTTTTAAACCAATAAGGAAGGGTGCTAATCCAGACTGCGGGCGTCTCCTTTCCCTCAGGTGTGCAATAAGGCACAATAAATGGAGTATATAGGAAAGGTTCCTGGATTGCACACCCTGAATATATATAATGGGAGGTGCTCTCATCAGGTAGCACCTCCCATTATATATATATTCAGGGTGTGCAGTCCAGGAACCTTTCCTATAAACTCCTGCACATGACTGGAGCTGACCCAATATTGGAGCTATCGTTGGCAGCAAACTCCATAGCAAATGTCCACTTGGGCAGACCGTGGCCAATACAAGGGGTGTAAATGCTCATTTTATTGTTTTGTCTCGGGGCCACCACCAAAGGGAAGGGGAAGTCCTGCTAAACGTTGAATGTGGGAAAAAATCCCCATTTTAACCCTTCGCTTCTGAGGATTTTCTCACCCCTGTGCTGAAGCCAGTGTTGGACATTTGCGCTGATGGATTCCCGAAAACAATAGCGCTGATGGTTGATCACCCGCACAATTTATACCATGTTTATTTCAGACGACTTTGCGGCACGCTATGGCGATGTCAGACGCAGGGCGTTCCCGGGCTGTGACAGGGAGGCGTCTAAGCGGACGCACGGAGATGGTCGGTCTTTGGGGACGTGTTATGGAATAGCGGTGGCAAACTCAGATGCTGAATCGCTCACATAGGGGGCCATACGCTGACAGATCTGCACCTCCTGTAGGGCTTGTGCAAGTTAAAGAGACCTACTAGACTGTATTACAGGCGCTGACCGAGGGCGTCTCCATTCTGGCGCAGCCAGACACCCGTATCTACACTCGGGGCTGATACCAGGATTGGCGTAAAGTCAGAAGTGCGACTACGGAAGAAGCCGTTAAAGCGGTCGCTGCAGCGTGCAACTCAGAATCAGGCCACTCTAACACGTCAATTAAATGTAACCAAAATGAGCAAAAGAAATGCTTTATTATGGACGTTTCTAGAAAGTGATACAAAAGATTATAGATGTTATTTTAATATTTTCCTTGCTTCCGCATTAATCCACCGTTCCGGCTGTTGCTGTGAGGCGTTAGAGAGACCTGGCGGCCGGACGTTCCAGTTTTGTAGCTTTTTTTGAATTTGTGTTCTCTCCCTTTTTTTGTGTGCCCCCTGTTCTGTAGTCTCTGCGCCCCACCCCGTAACTTCCTTCTTACAATGCAATGCTGGTCTGTCGTCTTCATCTCTTCATTTACTTGTTCTTCATAACTTTCTGGGCCTAGCGACCACTCTCTCTTCTCTTTGGGAATGAGACGCCATGATGTTTGTCTCCGATACCACCGCGGCGCATGTGCCAAAAATAAAGAACAGAGGAAAGTCCAACAAAACCACAATTAGCCCATTCCCGCTTGGCCACTGTGTATTGGTGAATGTTGAAGCCAAATCCTCCTCTTCTCTCTGAGATCATCCAGGTGTCAGGATCACAATGATCGATATTAAAGGAACGCTCCTTGTGGTCACTGTAATCACGATCTCAGCTTTTCATCATAGCGGATTCCCTACCCGGCTACTTCCTGATGCCACCCAGCTGGTAACAGTTTCTGGAGAGAACGCTGCTGTCCGGCATCTCCTGCTGATGCCATGGGCATTGATATGACGTTGGCCCGATGCTGCTGTACCGGTCTCCCCTCTACACCTTGGAGCATTGCTGCCGGGATTCACGTGTATCCAGCCACAAAGCATTAGTGAGGTCAGACAGTGATGTTGGCGATAAGTCCGGGCTCGCAGTCGGTATTCCATTACAACCCTAAGGTGATCCATGGGGCTGCGGTCAGCGCTGTGTGCAGGGTGTCCTGTCAGAATGTCAACTGTTTTCATATCGACATCCTCAGAATATTGACATGATGTCGGTGTCGCCGGAGGGGTAGGCACTAGGGGGAGGGTAGGGTTAGGCTGCGAGGGGGGAGGATTTAGAGTTAGACACTAGGGGACGTTGGGTTAGGCGGTGGGGGGTGGTAGACTTAGGCAGTAGGGATTGTGTTCGGACAAAGGGTTAGGGTTAGGCATTAGGGAGAGGTTTGGGTTAGGCTGCGAGGGAGGGAGGGAGTAAGGTTAGGATTAGACATTAGGGAATGTTAGGGTTAGGCTGTAGGGGGGGTAGGATTAGACGTTAGGGGGAAGTTCAGGGTGAGGCACTGGGGGAGAGTAGGGTTAACCTGTGAGGGGGGGGGGGATTTAGAGTTGGACACTAGGGGAAGTTAGGGTTAGGCTGTGGGGGGTGGTAGGGTTAAGCGTTAGGGGGAAGTTTAGAGTTAGACACTAGGGGAGGTTAGGGTTAGGCGTTAGGGGGAAGTTTAGAGTTAGACACTAGGGGAGAGTAGGGTTAGGCTTTGAGGGGGGAGGATTTAGAGTTAGACACTAGAGGAGGTTAGGGTTAGGCTGTGGGGGGTGGTAGGGTTAGGCACTAGGGAGAAGGTTAGGGGGAGGTTTAGGATTAGGCATTAGAGAGAGGTTAGGGTTAGGCTGCAGGGGGGTTTAGGATTAGGTGGTAGGGGAGGTTTAGGATTAGCACTAGGGGGAGGTTGGGGTTAGGCTGCAGGGGGGTGGTAGGATTAGGTGGTAGGGGGATGTTTAGGGTTAGGCATTAGGGAGAGTTTTGGGTTAGGCTGCAGGGGGGTTGTAGGATTAGGTGGTAGGGGGAGGTTTAGGATTAGCACTAGGGGGAGGTTAGGGTTAGGCTGCAGGGGGTTTGTAGGATTAGGTGGTAGGGGGAGGTTTAGGATTAGCACTAGGGGGAGGTTAGGGTTAGGCTGCAGGGGGGTGGTAGGATTAGGTGGTAGGGGGAGGTTAGGGTTAGGCTGCAGGGGGGTGGTAGGATTAGGTGTTAGGGGGAAGGTTAGGATTAGCACTAGGGAGAGGTTTGGGTTAGGCTGCAGGGGGGTGGTAGGATTAGGTGTTAGGGGGAGGGTTAGGATTAGCACTAGGGGGAGGTTGGGGTTAGGCTGCAGGGGGGTGGTAGGGGGAGGTTGGGGTTAGGCTGCAGGGGGGTGGTAGGATTAGGTGGTAGGGGGAGGTTGGGGTTAGGCTGCAGGGGGGTGGTAGGATTAGGTGGTAGGGAGAGGTTGGGGTTAGGCTGCAGGGGAGGGTTAGGATTAGGCACTAGGGGGAGGTAGGGGTTAGGCTGCAGGGGGGTGTAGGATTAGGTGGTAGGGGGAGGGTTAGGATTAGCACTAGGGGGAGGTTGGGGTTAGGCTGCAGGGGGGTGGTAGGATTAGGTGGTAGGGGGAGGGTTAGGATTAGCACTAGGGAGGTTGGGGTTAGGCTGCAGGGGGGTGGTAGGATTAAGTGGTAGGGGGAGGTTGGGGCTAGGCTGCAGGGGAGGGTTAGGATTAGGCACTAGGGGGAGGTAGGGGTTAGGCTGCAGGGGGTGGTAGGATTAGGTGGTAGGGGGAGGGTTAGGATTAGGCATTAGGGGGAGGCTAGGGTTAGGCTGCGGGGGGTGGTAGGATTAGGTGGTAGGGGGAGGGTTAGGATTAGCACTAGGGGGAGGTTGGGGTTAGGCTGCAGGGGGGTGGTAGGATTAGGTGGTAGGGGGATGTTTAGGGTTAGGCATTAGGGAGAGTTTTGGGTTAGGCTGCAGGGGGGTTGTAGGATTAGGTGGTAGGGGGAGGTTTAGGATTAGCACTAGGGGGAGGTTAGGGTTAGGCTGCAGGGGGTTTGTAGGATTAGGTGGTAGGGGGAGGTTTAGGATTAGCACTAGGGGGAGGTTAGGGTTAGGCTGCAGGGCGGTGGTAGGATTAGGTGGTAGGGGGAGGTTAGGGTTAGACTGCAGGGGGGTGGTAGGATTAGGTGTTAGGGGGAAGGTTAGGATTAGCACTAGGGAGAGGTTTGGGTTAGGCTGCAGGGGGGTGGTAGGGGGAGGTTGGGGTTAGGCTGCAGGGGGGTGGTAGGATTAGGTGGTAGGGGGAGGTTGGGGTTAGGCTGCAGGGGGGTGGTAGGATTAGGTGGTAGGGAGAGGTTGGGGTTAGGCTGCAGGGGAGGGTTAGGATTAGGCACTAGGGGGAGGTAGGGGTTAGGCTGCAGGGGGGTGTAGGATTAGGTGGTAGGGGGAGGGTTAGGATTAGCACTAGGGGGAGGTTGGGGTTAGGCTGCAGGGGGGTGGTAGGATTAGGTGGTAGGGGGAGGGTTAGGATTAGCACTAGGGAGGTTGGGGTTAGGCTGCAGGGGGGTGGTAGGATTAAGTGGTAGGGGGAGGTTGGGGCTAGGCTGCAGGGGAGGGTTAGGATTAGGCACTAGGGGGAGGTAGGGGTTAGGCTGCAGGGGGTGGTAGGATTAGGTGGTAGGGGGAGGGTTAGGATTAGGCATTAGGGGGAGGCTAGGGTTAGGCTGCGGGGGGTGGTAGGATTAGGTGGTAGGGGGAGGGTTAGGATTAGCACTAGGGGGAGGTTGGGGTTAGGCTGCAGGGGGGTGGTAGGATTAGGTGGTAGGGGGAGGGTTAGGATTAGCACTAGGGGGAGGTTAGGGTTAGGCTGCTGGGGAGTGGTAGGATTAGGTGTTAGGGGGAAGGTTAGGATTAGCACTAGGGGGAGGTTGGGGTTAGGCTGCAGGGGGGTGGTAGGATTAGGTGGTAGGGGGAGGGTTAGGATTAGCACTAGGGGGAGGTTGGGGTTAGGCTGCAGGGGGGTGGTAGGATTAGGTGGTAGGGAGAGGGTTAGGATTAGCACTTGGGGGAGGTTGGGGTTAGGCTGCAGGGGGGTGGTAAGATTAGGTGTTAGGGGGAGGTTTAGGATTAGCACTAGGGGGAGGTTGGGGTTAGGCTGCAGGGGGGTGGTAGGATTAGGTGGTAGGGGGAGGGTTAGGATTAGCACTAGGGGGAAGTTGGGGTTAGGCTGCAGGGG